>WOVY01001177.1:927500-928524 GCA_013436015.1 Rhipicephalus annulatus | reverse complement strand
CATCCATCCATCCATCCATCCATCCATCCATCCATCCATCCATCCATCCATCCATCCATCCATCCATCCATCCATCCATCCATCCATCCATCCATCCATCCATCCATCCATCCATCCATCCATCCATCCATCCATCCATCCATCCATCCATCCATCCATCCATCCATCCATCCATCCATCCATCCATCCATCCATCCATCCATCCATCCATCCATCCATCCATCCATCCATCCATCCATCCATCCATCCATCCATCCGTCCATCCGTCCATCCGTCCATCCGTCCATCCGTCCATCCGTCCATCTATCTATCTATCTATCTATCTATCTATCTATCTATCTATCTATCTATCTATCTATCTATCTATCTATCTTTCCGCGTATGACTTTTAGCTCTCCTGGCCGTTTCGATAATGGTATCAATACCAATCCTGGTATGGCATAACATGACTGTATGAAAACATGACTGTATGTCATGTTTTAAATTTCATAGTTCTGCAGCTCTTGCGGTGGTTTCGTTCACATGACATGTCTCAAAACTAGTACGGTATGACACGATTCAATGGCGTACGCAAGCGACAGGCCCTAACATGAAAATTATGACATGCGTGTTATGTAACACTCTGAACACGTTCCACGCTCATGATGCCCTCGCGGCCGTACCGCTAGCGTCACATATACCGAATGTGGTATTATGGTACGCGGATGGACGACATAGGTAAATGACACATCCAAAAATGATAATCACAACATGCGTGTCATGTGACAACATGACTACATGCCACACTCATGATGCGCTCGTGGCCGTTTCACTAGCTTTACATATGACAAATTTTGGTATTACGTGACGCTAATAAATGTCGAAGGCATGTGGCTGGTGCAAACGTGATAGTCATAAGATGCGTATCTTGTGAGAACATGACTATATGCCACACTCAAGGCGCCAATACATGTCGACGTGAAGCGGTGAGCATGCTCGCCGGCATTCATTTCGTCGCGTCACGCCGGCGTTGCCACGCCAGGCG
>WOVY01001177.1:600000-922500 GCA_013436015.1 Rhipicephalus annulatus | reverse complement strand
AAATTCGCAAATCCAATTTGTTATATACTGCAGAAAGGTTAGGTCTTTTAGTGCATTGATAAAAATAGCACGTTCAACACTATCATATGCCTTGGCTAAATCAAGGGTTACTAGGGCCGCATAGTGTCGTCTGTGGCGAGCAAGCTTTATACGAGCTTCTATATCAACATGAGCCCACCATATAGAGTAACCTGGTCTAAATACAATCTGGCACGCACTGCGTATTGCATTATCTGTTGTGAACTTCGTAACTCTAATGTAAAGTATCTTTCTATTAACTTAACTACATGTGTTGTTAAAGCGATTGGCCTAATGTTATCTATCTGCATTCCTAGTCCCTGTTTTTTTAAGAAGCGGTATTATTTTTGCAGGCCTCCAGTCAGGAGGTATCCAACTACTTTCAAGTGAATGGTTGACAACGTTAAGGAGGTCTTTAGGAGAGATGTCGAAAAATATTTTTAGCATTCCTGAAGTGACAGCATCTGGTCCAGGACCTGTGTTTGGCAGAATACGAACGACGTGCGCAAGTTCATCCCTACTAATACTTCAATAAAATCATTTCCGAATGAAGGTTTTACAAACTTTGTTTGTATTTCTGATGTGAATCTCTTCTTTAATTCTAATGCCATTTCATCTAATATATCTTCCAACTCTTTTGAGAAAGAATAACTGAGTCAATATTTACAGATGGTGCAGTAGGTTCACAATTACGGATAGATCTGAATAGAGCATTCTTGTTGCCGCTCTTGAATAAATAGCTATAACGTTTTTCCTCATAATCATCTTTCGCTAATGAAACTGTTCTGGTAACGTAGTTTTAGCACATATAAATAGTTTCTCCAATCAGTAGGAGATTTATTGGTAAGGAGTTTTTTCTGTGCCACATTGCGGCGTCTATATTCTCTAACACAATCCAGATTCCACCAAGCAGATATGAGTTTTCCTTTTATTGAAGATATAGTGAACTGTGATCATTTTAGTTGTACGCTTTAGAGTGGAACAAAGGGTCATAGCTTTCGCATTTGATTCCATACTGGGCAAAGAAGAAAAAGTTGACTGTAAATTCTTTTTTTAAAATTTTCAGTAGTTTACAAAACTTTGCACCTGGCGGTCTACCGTCCCTAAAAAATGCTGACTTCAAATACCAGGGGGCAGTGATCACTACTTGTAGCGGTATCAAGAACTGTCCAAGACGATATTGTCACATTTGAACTAGCAAATGTCAAATCTAAGATGGACCTCGAAGTACATCAAACAAATGTGGGAACTCTGGACGTCAAACAAATAAGATTATTCGGATTATTCCAGCCCCACAACCGTTTTCCCGATGAATCAGTGCGGAATCCTCCCGACACGTGATGGGAATTGAAGTCTCCCGCAAGTAGTATACTGTTTCTGCAGAAAGTCACAGTCACATCAAGGGCTATTTTACCTTGTATCCCAGCTGGAAAGTAGTTGTTGACTATAGATAGTGGCGCACATCAGGGAAAGTGAATTTCCAGAACCATTACTTCATAACCGTGCGATATGCGTTTGTAAACTAAGTGTGCTTTATGACAAATTTTGGTTGAAATGAAAAAAAAATAATCTTCCACCACGTGAGTCTGTCAAGTCGAAATCACTGATAGTTTTTTTTGGAAAGAAGTTTTGATCAACAGACAGCCAAGTTTCTTGTAGCATTATGGCGTTTGAAGATTGTTGAGAAATTAGGTGTAATAAGCCTATAGTTGCAGAGAAATTGAACGGCAGTTCCACTGAAGCACTATAAGACACCCTATGATGACAAGCAAGTATTAGCACCTCCTTGATCTAAAATACTGTCTTTTAAGAAGTCCGCTTTAGTCCTAGGTTCCTTCACACTCTTTTTTGTTTTTGGATTAGAAGAATTATCAAATTTGCTTGTAGGTGATCTGGTGCGTTTCATTGATAATTGATATGTGGGGCTTAACGTCCCAAAACCACCATATGATTATGAGAGACGCCGTAGTGGAGGAATCCGGAAATCTCGACCACCTGGGGTTCTTTAACGTGCACCCAAATCAGAGCACGCGGGCCTACAACATTTCCGCCTCCACCGGAAATGCAGCCGCTGCAGCCGGGATTGTAACCCACAACCTGCGGGTCAGCGGCCGAGTACTTTAGCCACTAGACCACCGCGGTGGGGCATCTGGTGCGTTTTAAAAGGCGAGCATCCATATCTACATCCCGACTACTTATTGACTCTAAATCAGATATACCTTCCTGCTCAGTTGTGTTAGATCGGGAAGACCTTGGTTCATTAACGATAAAGGCACCTGTCTGATGATCAGCAGGTTTATTGATTGAAACACTAGGAGGTTGTATATGCTTAGTTATTCGATCAGATACGCTCGGCATCTGGGAATCCATAATATTATTGAGTGAGTCGAACAGATTGGGTAAAAATTATTCTAATACCTTTTCTACGCCCTTTTCTACCATAGCTGAAATGAACTGAGAAAGTGATGGGTCCATAGCTTAAGGTGGACGAGCTGTTATGCTGACATAACCCCGATTCCTGCTTTGAATTTCTGCAATTGCGAGCATCGTCTCCTTTCAATACTTTCAAGCACCTGGAGTTCCTTTGATATTTCAGGGCAAATAGGATCGTCTGCAGCGTGATTTGCCTTGCACAAACAGCATGTCTTATTGTCTGATTGGCACTCAATAGTACTATGACCGGCCCCATATATGGCCCCGCATATGCGGCATCGAGCGTCCAATCGATAACCTTTAGTACTGTGTCCAAAGCGCCAGTGTTTAGCACATTGCAACAGACGGGGAGCTAGAGCTTCGACCCTATATATAAGCGGCCATGCCTCGATCTCCGAAGGGCGATCCGTTGCAGCGAATGCGGCAATTTCAGTTTCAGTGGGAACTTTCTGCTTGTTTTCCTGTTTGGTACAGCGGTGACACCTGCTAGAGAAAGTATGACCAAGACTTTTGCTGGACTTAGACTTGCGTCTACCCTCCGAACCAATCCTTTGCAGCAATCTAAATGAGGTGGGATATAAGAGCTCACCAGATGTCAAGCAAAAGTAGAGCACTTCAGTAGGTCTGGGATACAAGCCTTGTCTGGTGAGCAGCATAGTATCCCCCTACGTCCAAACTTACGAACCTCTGTTATCAGTAGGGAGTGGGGAGTGATCGCACAAAGTTTCGTTTGGATTCTTTTGGGATTCTTCATACGGATAAACCATCCAGTGTTTGGCACCAAAGCGACAGAAACACTACGGGTTCCATTACGGAGAAACAACTCCAAGGGCTGATCCTGAGGGGGAACCAAGGCTGACCAGAGGGTAGGCCTCTGCCCCGGAGAAGAAAAAGACATAAAATATGGCGAAGTTACACTTAGCAATGCACTCAAAAAAGCTGCGGAACAAGAGGTAGATCTAATAAAATAAAAGTAACCACCGGCTTCTTGACCGCAACCCTGAAGACGGAACAAGGAACATGGAAAAAGGAAGATAGAACTAGGAAGATGGAACAAGGAACAAGAAATGGGAGCAAGTGCTCTCGTTCGCCTAATCTTGCTCGCCTGATGAAAGGAGCAATCATGACGCGCTTGGGTTGGTCAACCTGCACACTTCTTCTTCGTCGTTTAATGTAGCTCTCAGAATCAAGTTCTGACATTCTTGTACTACAGCTCCACGTTCTAGTCCATCTGTTGCCGTTGGTGACGCGGACGGTAGGGCAGGAAAGGTCCCCGCAGCAGCATATGAAAATGAAATACGCACAGGAAAGACGGTGGTAGGGTGGCCATCTCCACAAAATTGGCAGGGGTGGTCGCAACCTTTGCTTTCATGTCTGTGCATACCACAGCGACCACATAATGGTACTGTGCATTGTGCTCGATAATGACCACAGAGCCACACTGACGACAAACGCGTTGCAGACCGCGGTATTGGAAGGTGACTCGATGACGAAAAACGCGAAGATAGTTGGGGACGAGATTTGTGGAACTCAATTCCATTCGAACAAAGCGTGTGCCTGTAAGAACTCCGCGTCTTGCGCTCATGAAGCCAGTGGTCACAGTCAGTACCTTGCCATATGGGGACAGAGCCTGGACGAGCACCTCGTCGGTAACGAATTAAGGCTGGGAAGAACAGGCAAGCGACGTTAGTTACCTGTGAGCCGACGGGAACGACAGGAATACGCTCGTCACCGATAGTCAGGTAGCCCGCGTCGATGATGAAAGTCATTGAAGCCATGCTCTGGACAGTTACTTCGAAGTTCATGCCTCCCATGTGCTGAACACACTGCACCTTTGAGAGGCCAACTATTGAGGCTGTAGTGTCGACGGCGGTCTCCGGACTAGTCCCCACAGTGACAACGTCGAAGGCCTGCGCCTTCGAAGGCGTCACGATGTTGATGGCGCCACGGCTAGACAAGGAGGACGCCCCTAACGTTTTTAGAGACAATGCTTAACCATTTCGGTAACTTCGTACTCAACTATGCGAGAGCACTTAGCCATCCCGCTCAAAGAAACTAAAAGGACCACTCTCAGTGGTACCCAAAACAAATCCCAAAACCACTCCGAAAGAAGCCAATCTGGCCTTAGTCACGGTGAAGAGCCTCCGTGCAAGGTCTGGTTATATCTTGAAGTTCGGCTTCCTTGCTTGAACAGCTTTATTTCTAACTTGCCAATGAAACTTGATACAAAAGTAAATACGGTTTACAATCTATCCTTTAAACAAACCACAATAGCATAAAGAAGATGATTCATGATATCCGTTGCATGTAACAACCTGACTACATGCTACGCTCATGATGCGCTCGTGGCCATTTCGTCAGCTTCCCACATACCGAATATGGTATTACAGTACATGAATGGGTGACGAAAGTATGTGATTGGTGCAAACATGATAATCATTAGATGCGTGTAATGTAACAACATGACTACATGCCACGCTCATGATGCGCTGATGGCCGTTTCGCTTGCTTCGCTTTTACCAAATTTGGTATAACGGGACATCAATGGATGACGAAGGTATGATACTGGTACAAACATGATAAACATGAGGTGCGTGCCATGTACTAACATGACTACATGCTACCTCATGATGTGCTCGCAGCCATTTCGCTAACTTCCCATGTACCAAACTTGATATTACGTGGCAAGAACGGACGACATAGATAGATGACACATCCAAAGGTGATGACACGTCCAACGTGTTTGATGACACATCCAAACGTGCACTGCTGCCGGCAGTCCGGCAGCAGTGCACGTTAGAACTACGCACTAAAAGATTCACCTTTTGCAGGCACTTCTTGCGAGTATCTGCGCTACTATGTGACATCACCGCAAGCAAGTAAATCGATAACCCCGCGGACAACTGTCGCCCACTCTGTGATCAAGATTGCAAGATCTCGTCATTGCAAGCACGTCGTCACCAGAGGGCAACCAGTCCCTCTGAGATATAAAGCCTGCGGGAACATCGCATCTTCTGCAGTCCGGCAGCAGTGCACGTTGGAACTACGCACTAAAAATTACACCTTTTGCAGGTGTGATAAACGTGCTCGGCAATATTGTAACCGCTATTTTCTCCTTACCTTTGTGCACTGCCACCGGACATAGTTCTTTGTTATGTTTTTTATTCATTATAGCTCTGAGTGAATTGCATATATTTTGTTCTCACCCTACGATGGCGAAGGACTCACGTGACATGGCAAAGGCCATCGATGACCTACGCCGTGAATCAAGAAAAGAGCTCCGAGATATTAAGGACAGTTTGAAAGAAGTAAAGGACCTCGAAGACGGCCTCAGTCAGATACTGAAAGAAAACGAGGAGCTAAAAGTGGAAAATGCCAAACTGCGGAGCAGGGTTGAAGAGGTCGAGCAGTACCGGCGTTCCAATAACTTGGAAATCAAGGGCAATCCTGTTGATATAGAACCATTCAAGGCTGCTAAGAACATTGGAGCTATTGTGCATGAAGCAATTTCTGAGGATGATGTTGACACATGCCATAGAGTGCCCACTTCTCGACATGATGTAAGCAAAATAGTTATTCGCTTTGTGAGAAGAACTAAACGGAACTCCTTGGTTAGCAAGGCAAAGAAACCTAAAGTCAACAGTAGGGTACTAGGAAGTCAAGTGTCATCCCCAGTTTACGGTAATGAACACTTGACAAGCAATGGCAAACGACTGCTTGGGGTTGCATTACAACGTAAAAGGGAGATGAAGTGGAAGTTTGTCTGGGCAACAAATGGGAAAGTATTCGCTCGTCAAAACAAAAGTTCGCAGATGCTTAGAATA
The DNA here is from genome assembly GCA_013436015.1 of Rhipicephalus annulatus. Taxonomy (NCBI): domain Eukaryota; kingdom Metazoa; phylum Arthropoda; class Arachnida; order Ixodida; family Ixodidae; genus Rhipicephalus; species Rhipicephalus annulatus. Next base: position 916,225 of record WOVY01001177.1, on the reverse strand, counting down.
GCCACTACCAGTGATCTAAGTAAAATGACAGCAAAATGTACTTGGGGTTATTACGTTGCCGAAACACTACTTAAAAGGCAAAAGTGTGCTATGATGAGCTTGACTCTTTCAATTCACTGCTGCACGACGTTCAGAAGCGAGTAACATTCTTTCTTGTGAACGTACGCAGCACACGTATTAAAGAAGACCTACTGGATGATTATTTCTCTCGGCTTTTTTTTTGCTTTTGATGTACTCATGTTTTCGGAAACCTGGCTAACGACTGGCGAGGATCAGCCTTATTTTCAAGGTTATGCTTATAATGGCCTTGTGCGTACTGAAGAATGAATGAGGAGGTGGTGTGGCCATTTACGTCAAGGATACAACTAACCATGAACTTATTCCTAAATTTTCCAGTGGAAACAAAAATATTAAATGCTTAAGAATGTGCCTGCCTAGGGCACTTATAACCGTGGTCTACAGGCCATCCACAGGTGGCAAGCCAGCATTTCTGGAGTTGATTGAAAATGTGCTGAATTATTCCTGCCATTAGGGTTTAGATTTTTTATTACTTATTAATTATTTCATAATTAATTATTTTTTATTTATGATACCTCAAAGGCCCCTAAAGGAAGGGGTTTTACATGAGGGGTGGGCACATCTACAGAAACAGCTCTTCTATGATGCGCTTGCAGATGGCTTGGTCTGAATGAAGCACGGCCTTGGCGCGAAGGTCATTTCAGTCTCTTGATGTCTGGTTGAAGAATGAGGAGGCATGGGAGACACTGTGGGCTTGAGGGGGATATACGGTCTTTTCGTGGTTGTTCCGGCGTGAGTGGCGGTGTGCGGGAGCAATGAGATCGGCTTGGGGTGACTTGTGAAAGAACTTATCAAAGAGAGAAAGGCGGGTGACTCGACGGCGTGATACAAGGCTGGGAAGAGTGGCTTGGGATTTGAGTTTTGTTGAGCTAGAGTTGTAGGAATGGTCCGAAAAAATTGACACCTATGGTACGATTCTGTACTGATTCAAGCATGTTATTGTGATTATGTTGGTATGGCTCCCACAGGGCGCATGCGTAATCGAGCTTCGGCCTTACTAAGCAACAGTACGTTAGAAGTTTGACTGAGGGGGTGCTAATCAGATATTATGCCGCAGGAAACCAAGAATGCGATTAGCAGAATTTGTTATGCTGGTTATGTGGGGGTGCCATGATAGGTCAGAATTGAGGTTTATTCCTAAGTACTTGTACGTATTAACAGGGGATATTATAGAGCCACTTATTATACAATCGCGAGCCGGGTATGACTTCTTTCGATGAAAAGTGAGAAGGGAGGTTTCTGATGCGTTTAATGACATAAGCCACTTGAGGCACCCATCTTCAATTTGACCGAGGTCAGATTGTAGAGATGAAACATCGTTATTGTTAATTTGGCGCTATAGCACGCAGTCGTCTGCAAACAATCGTATCCCGGAAGAAATGTTAGTTGGAAGATCGTTAATGTATATGAGAAAGAGCAGGGGTTCAAGGACCGTTTCCTGAGGAACTCCGGATTTAACAGAAGTGAGAGAAGAGGAGCACTCGTTAACGTATACAAATTACTCACGGTTACACAGAAAATCACGTATCAAGAGGAAAACAAGAAGATGAAGGTTTAGGCGAGACAGCTTTAGGAATAGGCAATTATGGGGTACTTTATCAAAAGCTTTTTCAAAGTCCAAAAATAGTGCGTCAACGGGAGTGTTAGTATCAAGGCTACAACTGATGTCACTAATGAAGAGAGCCAGTTGAGTGTCACAGGAAATGGCCTCCTGGAAGCCATGCTGATTGGGATGAAAGAAACTAACAGAGCTAAGAAACTTCGCAATTTGTGAATGAAGAATGTGCTCCAATAATTTGGATCATACACTCGTTAGTGAGATGGGACGATAGTTTCTCGGTGACGCTGGGTTAGCTTTTTTGGGCACTGGGATTACCTTTTCCACCTTCCAGTTAAGTGGTAGGGTACTAGTGGAAAGCGATTGCTGAAATATACAAGATAAAATGACACTGGTGATTTGCTTTGTACTTTTTAGTATTTTGGTGTTGACGCCGTCTATGCCAGCTGATGATGTCATCTTTAGGCTGTAGATTAAGGCAGCGATACCAGCAGCCTCAAAGGTGAATTCCTGCATTACCGGATATTCAATCGGGGACAAGTAGGGCAATTCGCTATCAGGCTCTTTTTGTTAATTTTTTTATTTGATACCCACAGCGGAAAAAGGCATTACAGGGGGGGGGAATTTAACATGATTATAAGACAGAACACAAGCTAAATTTGCGGCAAGTACAGTACAGCCTATCCAAATAGTAGGAAGTACACTGAATACACAGCGCAACGGAGATTGACAAAAATGTACGAAGAATGCCAGCGGCTAACATACAGTAAGACGAAAATAGATACTATGTGTGTACCACACAACAAAACACCCGTCATCAACTGAACAATTCACTTGACTCTAACAAAGGAAAGAAAATTAATCACGACCAACAGCGACAGCGATCGCTGAAGGTAATCGATTTCACTGGGAAATCGTTTTAGGGAAAAAAGAATTACTGAATGCTGCTGTCTTACATCGGTAGCATTTCCGATGGAGGCGGAAATATTGTAGGCCCGTGTGCTCAGATTTGGGTGCACGTTAAAGAACCCCAGGTGGTCGAAATTTCCGGAGCCCTCCACTACGGCGTCTCTCATAATCATATAGTGGTTTTGGGACGTTAAACCCCACATATCAATCAATATCAATCTTACATTGGTACTCCCGCACTTTGTAAATGTGATCGACTCGTCCAGAAACGTAGTGAGGTAGAAAGATGTAACTGTCACGAGGAACACAAGTTCGAGATAAGTTAACATCATGGAAAAGCTTCAGACGCTGCTTAGCCCGAGCAAAAAAAAAAGAACGCTGTTCAGCTCGCGTGCGGTATCATGTAGTGGAATGGGTTGATCATTTTCGTTACAGAGTGATAACATTTTAGATGCGCTTGGGTTGATTAACTTCTAGAACTGCTTGGGGTTAGTGTTTAGCATGTTAGATAACTGTGAAGCAAAAAAAAATTGCCCGCAGCTTCCCTCGGGGGAACACTGAGGAGGATGCGGAGCATATAATTGGTTAACGGGGTGTTAAAGTGCGACTTACTTTGGTCGATGGCTAAATTGGTTAACGTGGTTGTGAAATGGGGTGTTAAATTGCGACTTACTTGGGTCGATGGCTAAATTGGTTAACGTGGTTGTAGGAGGGGGTGTTAAATGAGTGAACACGTACACACGTATGCGAAAGGGCGGCGCTGGTCGAAGGGACGTCGATCATTGTGTTTGTGGATTCGTTGGAATTCATTTCACCGCCACCTTGGACTTCGACGCGCCGTACAAACCAACCGACGAGCGGCAACTGAGCGAGCGAGCGCCGACCTTGAGTATATATACAGCGCGACGGCGCATGCACTGTCAGCTGTTGAATGTTCTCGAAGCGCGACGGCGCATGCGCGTCCACTGGAGAATCAGGAGAATTGTAGAATGTTCTCGAAGGGGAGAAGCGCGCGCGGCACAGATGGTGGGTGACGGTGCATGCGCGCGTCAGCTGTCGAATGTTCGAGAAGAGGAGAAGCGCAACGGCGCATGCGCGCGCGTCAGCTGCCGATGTTTTCGAAGCGCGACGGCGCATGCGCGCGTCAGCTGCCGATGTTCTCGAAGCGCGACGGCGCATGCGCGCGCGTCAGCTGCCGATGTTCTCGAAGCGTGACGGCGCATGCGCGCTACATTATACAGCTAGCGAATGTTCGTGAAGAGGAGAAGCGCACGCGGTGTGTAGAGGAGGAAGGGTGCACAGATGGTGGAGGAGTGAAGCGCGCGCGGTGTGTAGAGGAGGAAGGGATGCACAGATGGTGGAAGAAGGAGGAGGAAGCTTGCGGACGGCGCCGCACTATAAGCCTCGAGTATTAGATGCTCCGCATCTAAAAAGTTGCGTTTGGATTTCGCGGCAAGTGAATCGAGCAGTTTTTCAGTGGCGCGGTATTTTTCCCACGCTTGCACTGTGTTTGATAACTTAGCAGGCCGGTAACGCCACTTCTTTTTGTTTTTTAGGCGCTTTAGTGCCACATAAAACCATGCTGTCTGTGGTCGTTCTGTTACCATTACGATGGGGATGGAAGAGCGAATGAGATCGTGCAATTTATTTTTGAAAATACACCAGTTTGATTCGAATGGGCGTTGTGAGAAGTCTTCACAAAACCTGCTATAGAATGATGCGAGTTCCTCGTTAATGGCCAGGTAGTTGCCTTTGTCGTAAAGAGTCAATTTTTTCTTCACTATTTGTGATCTTGGGGAGTGAAACTGTAGTGTAGCATTTATTATAGCGTGGTCACTTACCCCAGCCAGGTACGATACGGATAAAACAGTTTCTGAGTGCGATGTTGCAAAAAGGCCGAGGATACTTGATGACTGAGCAGTTTCACTCGTAGGGGTGCAAACCAGCTGTGAAAGTCCGAATGTTAGGCAGAATTAACGAAATCACTTTCCGCGCTACATTTGGACAAAGTTAACGACAAATCAGACCAGGCTATTCCGGGAAAGTTGAAGTCTCCAAGTAGTATATTTGGGACACTGGGATGAAAGCCACAAAGTGAATTCAAAACGACATGGCACTGAGCAACAAACGACTGGTCTGCGTCAGGTGGGCGGTAGCACACACCGATGATGGCGGGGGGATAAAGTGCTTTGCAGGATACAAACAGTACTTCTAAGTTACTGGAAACTTCTATAACATTACATAACCTGCTGTGAGCCGCTATGAGCACACCACATCCCCGCCTACCGATGCGTTCGCAACGAAAGACATCAAAACCAGGGAAACGGATTGCCAACTCAGCATCAGAAATTGACTCATTTAACCACGTTTTGCTTAGTACGACGAAATCACATTCGGTAGTTTCTATTATGTGTAGTAATTGGTCTCGTTTAGGTATGAGACTTCTTACATTGGTGTAAATGAGTTGAACGGGAAAAGTGTTAGCAGCAGAACGTGAGGAAGTGCAAGGCCCCCGTGATTCCGAAACGTGCTCGGAACACTGCAGATTACGACGTGAACTCGGTGTTGGCTACGATGGTCGCAGGATGACGCTTTCCGAGATTTCGTCGTACACGTACGTGACGCCATCGATGATTAGCTTGTAACGAAGTTTTAATGGTTTATTTTTTGCTTTGGCAAACTCGGCCAATTTTTTTCGTGCGAGGCGTGGGCCCGGTGAAAAATCTTCGCTGATGCTGTGCGGATACCCTTGGAGGTTTTTGGAGCATTATGTAGTACACGATCTTTGTCTTTCCAATTCGCAAAGCGTACGATTATGGGTCTGGTCTTAGCTGGGTTGAAACGGCCTATTCTGTGAACCCTTTCAGTATCTTTTGGGGCTATCGGAACGCCAAGCTTTTCACTGAATACGTCAATCGCTAATTGTTCTGACTGAGCCCATGTTTCATTGCGCTGTCCTTCAGACCAAAGAATACAAGATTGGATCTGCGGGCGTGACCCTCAGAGTCATCTACTCTAGCAGTAAGACTAGCAATTCCACGCGAGTTCTGCGTGGCGATTGCCTGTACTTCCTTAATGTCATTCTTAAGGGAAAGGAGGGATGCGCAGTCTATCTCGATTTTTCGAAGTCTTTCAGTGATAGTACCGAGCGTTTCGTCATTTTGTGCCAGTTTGGTACGGAGAGACTTCATCTCGGTTAAAAGCGCAGCTTGACCCGTTCGGAGATCTTGCTAGGTTTGCAAAATGTCGAAGGTGTCTTCCGAAGGAGACGAATGAGTAGGGGGACCAGGGTTTTTCTCAATGTCGCCAGCTAAAAGCAACAGTTCTAAGACAACAGATGCACATTCATAGGCAATTCTCGCACAAGTGGGGCCTGATAGCACGATAAACGCCATATAACGAGTACGCGATGCATACAAGGAATAGCGATTGTTTACCTGCACAAGAAACAGGCGGGGCGTGTAAGCGTTGGCCATCGAAGCGTTGCTGCCAAGCCCACTGGTGTGCGCGCAGTCGATGCAAGACTTTTTAGTGCTGGTCGGTGACGTCAGGATTAGCTGGGTGCCACGAGCTGGTGGACCGTGCGCAAAAAGATAAGGTGGCTTAATTACGCTCGTCGCGTTGTCGTGATGACTCTTGAAGGGTGCGGAATCCGGGAACAGTGAAATGGCCTGGTCCGTGGTGGGACTGTCGACGCTGCATGGCATTTCCAAAGACGGCAGCACCACACTTTCGCCAGCAGCACACGGTTGACCAGCGAAACAGGCGAGGAGATAGGCCATGCTAAGCATTTGCACAAGAAACAGGCGGGGCGTGTAAGCGTTGGCCATCTAAGCGTTGCTGCCAAGCCCACTGCACTTTGTGGTCATGGGTGATGTCAACGTCGATATGCTTTCAATGGATGCCACTGCTCGACAGCAAACAGAGGTTATGAACTAGTTTGCCTGTGAAAAAGTTATCAGAAAATCCACGCGACTGACGGCTGAAACGGCAACTCTGCTTGATATCTGCATCACAAACGTATGCTCTTTATCGTGTGTCGCTAGGGCACTTTCTTTAGAAATAAGCGATCATCTGCACATTTTTTAGGCTTTTCTGTACCACGTGATCGATATCAAGCTAATAACAATGAAAAAGTGGTATTTCGTAAAATAAATGATTATACGCTGGAGTTATTTCGTCAACGAATTATTGAAGAGGACTGGGAGCGTGTGCTTCAGGTAGCAGACCCAAATGATGCGTATGAGATATTCTTTGGCAAACTAGAACAATCTTACAAGATTGCGTTTCCGAAGGTTCTAAAGAAACAACAGAGCAAAAAAATAAATAAGAAAACTATGAATTTCAAATGCCTTGCATAAAAAAATAAAAAAGTAACACTGCATGTTCCATGCATTTGTCAAATCCCGCGACATGAATATGCTAAAAGAATTGAAGAAGTACGGAAATCAACTTAATTATGAGTTGCAGCAGGCCAAAATAAAAAAAATTACGCAAATGTTTTCAGCAGAACAAGTAATGACCCAAAGAAAATCTGGGATGAGGCCAGAGACCTGTTGGGCCACAAACCTCACAGCAATGTATCTTCCATAGAGACGGAAGCGGGTGTCCTTAGTAATGTTAATGCAGCAACAGCTTTCAAAAAGTATTTCGTAACATGCTGTGACACCCAAGATGGCACCGATGATGAGGTTATACATCTGTTGTCAAATATTTATAGTATTCCCGATACCCTGTTAACCCCTGTCACATGCACCGAAGTTGAAAAACGTATTAGGAAAATATGGAACAAATGTGCAGCAGGTTACGACGAAATAAACCCTGTGCCGATAAAATACGTGGCCGATGTGTTATCTGCTCCCTTAGCGTATATTATCAATCTTTCTTTCACCACGGGCATTTTCCAGACAAGCTGAAAATTGCTTGCCTATGTGCTATCTTTAAAGACGGCAATTCGAAACACATGACCAACTATCGGCCCATATCAGTGCTACCTGTTCTATCAAAAGTTTACGAGAGTACATTTAACAAGCAGCTCCAGGATTTTGATAAATACAATGTTATCAATAATGCGCAATTTCACTTCCAAAAACAAGTCGACAGTGCTTGCATTACTTCAAATGAAAGATCATATAATAGGGAATTTCGATTAAAAATTATACACAGTTGGGCAATTCGTAGATCTGCGTAAAGCGTTTGATACCGTACGTCATGACATCCTCTTGCATAATTTAAGCTCATGTGGTATACGAGGAATTGCACACGACCTATTGAAGAGCTATTTAGCAAATTGATACCGATTCGTGAGCATAAATAACGTGCAATCAGATTAAGTCGTGGTCGAGAAAGGAGTGCCGCAGGGATATATACTGGGTCCCCTCCTATTTATAATTTATATCAATGATCTTTGACACATTCCAGATTGCCCCAAACTGGTAATGTACGAGGACGACACAAAAATGTTTTTGAGGGTTCTTCACTTGTGGATTTTGAAGGAAACGTGAATGTTTTTTTTAATCGACTCTCATCATGGTTAAAACCAAATAAGTTGTGCTTAAACGCAAATAAGACCAAGTACATGCTGTTTGCCCCCGTGAATAAACCAAGAAATTTTAATATGACTATGACTAGGCGCCGGTTCTGCCATATGTTCGCAGGCGTGCGCCGGGCTGCGTTGCTTTGACGCATGTGCCTTTCAGTGCGTCCGGCGTCCTTCCGTCATGAAAAGAGAGAGACGCAGTGTTGTCTGGGTAACACACCGGCGCGAAACGCAGCATGTTGCATTTCGCGCTGGTGGCCGTCGGACCGCGCCCACAGTTGCTGATCGCGCCTGGTGTCAGACTATAGAGTGCTCGCGTTTCGCTATCGTTGCGTTGCTGTGCCCAGCGTGCGCGCGCGTAATCGTTACGTTGGAGTATATTGGGCTCTTAATGATGCACTCGTGGCCGTTTTGCTAAGTCCAGATATACCGAATTCGGTTTTACGTGACGTCAATGGATGGTGAAGGTATATGACTGGTGCAAACTTTATAACAATGAAACGCGCGTCATTAAAAAATATGACAACATACCATGCTCATAGCGTTCTGGCGGCTGTTTCGCTAACTCCACATATACTAAATTTGACATCACGTGACGTGAATAGGTGACGAAGGTAAACGACACATCTAAACATAATAATCTTGACACTGAGGTCGTATACAGCATAATTTACTTCCACCTCTTAACGTTGTGGGGATTTGAAAGTGGCATATCAACCTCCCTCATTCGTGCTTCACAGCCATTGTGCGTTGAATCTGCCAATTTTTTTACTAGTAGACGCTGCCTGTGTCGGCCTTGCGAGGCGAGAGAGGGGGAGGGGAGTGAGAGTTTCGCGGGTGTCTTCCTGAGCCGGCACGAGATGCGAGCATGCGGTACGAGACCAGAAACGTGGGCATGCGCAGTGTGAGTTTGGACGGGGCTGCCACCGATGCCGAAGGGTGTCATTTAAAACCATTAATTACTGCAACGTCTCATTTTGTTACACATACATTGTTGGAATGACACGCGTCGCCACTCGACCACGACAGGTGCTGCGAAGTTGGCGTGTGCGCATGTCATAGATCAGCTACAAAGCGTCAGCCGACAAGATATGCGGAGAGTTGGTTACTAAATGACGGGCCGTGTGCGCGAGTGTGTTGGTCAGCCGGTGTGGTGAAGGACAGCCTGCAGAAGGCTAGTGTAGTGGCCGAGAGGACTATATTTTCCTGTTGGCGTTAAACAGTTTAACATTTTATTGCGACAGATATTCTATGGGCACTCTTGGCTGGATTTCGCCCGGCGGGGGCGTCGACGTTATTCACCGTATAAGTATACGTATGTATATATATATATATATATGAAAACTCAGAAAAGAAAAAAAATTATTGGCAGATCCCACATACAGTTGGAATCGATGATATGCGTAGCCCGAATGGGGAAGGGGTATATGCCAGTTTCAAATGAGCACAATGTTACGAGGTGGAAGTAAATGATGCCGTACACGACTTCCGGGTGATGATTATCATGTTTGGGTGCGTCGTTTACCTTCGTATTCTATTCCCATCACGTGATGTCAAATTTAGTATATGTGGAGCTAGCGAAACGTCCGCGAGCACGCTATAGGCGTGATATTTTGTCATGTTCTTACATGACACGCGTCTCATGATTATCATGTTTGCACAAGTCGTATACCTTTGTCACTTATTCACGTCACGTAACACCAAATTTAGTATATGTGGATCTATCGAAACGGCCTCTAGTGCATCATGAAGGGTCCAATATACTCCAACGTAACGTTGACGCGCGCGAATGCTGGGCACAGCGATGCGACGTTAGCAAAACGCGAGCACTCTATAGTCTCACGCCAAGCGCAACCGGCGTCACTTATCGTGGCCCGACGGCAACTGGTGCCAAATTCGACATGCTGCATTTGGCGCCAACGCGTTACCCCGACAGCATACCGTCTGCTCTTTTCAAGACGGAGGGACGCCAGACGCGCTGAAACGCGCATGCGTCAAAGCAACACAGCACGCGCCTGGCGTGGCAACGCCGGCGTGACGCAACGAAAGAAACACCAGCGTGCATGCGCGCCGGGTCTCATCGAAGTGTATTGGCGTCTTGACTGTGGTATGTAGTCATGTTCTCACATGACAAGCATCTCATGATTATCACATTTGCACCAATCACGTACGTTCGTCATTCATTCACGTCACGTAATACCAAATTTGGCATCCGTGAAGCCAGTGCAATGGCCGCGAGCGCATCATGAGTGTGTCATGCAGTCATATTGTTACGGGGACGATTTATTCACCGAGAGCTGGTCTTTCTAACGGCTTAAAGAGCGTACAGTCATGCAGGCCAACGGGAGAAGCTCGACGGTCCAACCCACAACAACCACGTTGTCGTCGTCTTCATTTGGGTGCCAATTCAGCTGTGTCGGGGCGACAGTTCCATACACGTATCATCACCCCGGCCCGTAAGGCACCGTCACGGTGCCTTTTAAATGAGCGAGTCGGCGTTGTAGGGCTTGAGACGAGAAACGTGGACTACTTCAGTTTTGGGTGCAGCAGCTGATGAGTTTGTGGTAGCGGCAATCTCGTATGTCACAGGTGTGACCTGACGAATGACTCGGTGGGGCCCAGCGTATCGCGATAGTAGTTTCTCGCAGCGGCCAACACGTCAACATGGGAGCCATAGGAGAACAAGAGATCCCGCAGAAAAAAACGGCATCTCTATATCGATGGTCATAAAGGGACTTCTGCGCTGTCTGCGACGACGATAACCGAGCGCGCGCTACCACGCGTGCCGTGAGGGCACGGGTGATCGCATCCTGAGCGTGCGAAGTGGAGAATGGGTGGTCTGATGAAAGCAGTGTGTCGAAGAGCAGTAAGGGATGACGTCCGAAGAGTAGATAAAAAGGGGAGTAGCCCGCTGTTTCATAACGCGACGAGTTATAGGCGAAGGTTACGAACGCAAGAGCTATGTCCCAATCAGTGTGGTCGGTAGATACGTACATGGAAAGCATGTCTGTCAATGTGTGGTTTAGACACTCGGTAAGGCCATTAGTTTGAGGGTGGTAAGATGTTGTCAAGTTGTGATGGGTAGCAAAAGATCGGAGTAGATCATCAACCACACGATATAGAAAGTAGTGACCACGGCCTGTGAGCAGGTGAGACAGAGCGCCATGCTGGAGAATAATGTCGTACAGCAGGAAGTCGGCAACGTCGGTTGTGCAGCTGGTTGGTAGCGCTAGAGTGGCATAGTCTGTGGCCACTGCAATCCATTTATTTCCAGTTGTAGAAGTAGGAAAGGGACCTTGCAAGTCCAACCCCACTCGATAAAATGGCTCGGCTGGAACTTCAATGAGCTGAAGAAGACCAGCAGGGGGAGTCGTAGGCTTCTTTCGGCGCTGGAAGAGGTCGCAAGATGTGACGTAACGGCAAACAGAGTGCTAGAGACTCTTCCAGAATACTTGTCCTCGAATGCGGTCGTAAGTTATGGAGACTCCTAGATGTCCAGAAGGTGGAGCGCCGTAGAATTGTCGCAGAACACCCTTTCGCAGGTGATGTGGTACGACGAGTAAAAGTTCCGCGCCGTCGGGGTGTAAGTTGTGGTGGTACAAAACGTTGTCTTGAAGCAGGTATCTGCTAAGAGAAGGGTCAGAATAACGCGATTGAAGGCGGTCAATGATGGTGAGCAGCAATGGGTCTCGGCGCTGTTCGTCGGTCACTTCAGGAAGTCAGTGATGGCTGAAACGCAGGCGTCGTATTCCAAATCAGTGGAGCTATGTGGATCAACGGGGTGCCGGGATAAGCATTCAGCATCGCTGTGCAGCTTTCCCGATTTGTAAACAACCGAGAACGTTTACTCCTGTAATCGAAGTGCCCATCGACCGAGTCTTCTTGTAAGTCCTTAAGCGTCGACAGCCAGCAAAGCGCATGATGGTCCGTGATGACTGCGAACGGACGTCCGTATAGGTACGGACGGAATTACGCAATAGCCCAAACGAGGGCTAAGCATTCCCGCTCAGTGATGAAATAATTTTGTTCCACTTGCGACAAAAGGCGGCTAGCGTAGGCTATCACATAGTTGGTGCAATTCTATATCTGAGGGAGTATAGCACCAATTCCATGGCCACTTGCATCGGTGCGAAGCTCTGTTCGAGCCGCTGGATCAAATTGAGCCAACACAGATGGTGATGTGAGGGCGGTAATTAGCGACGCGAAGGAATGTTCTTCATCTCTTCCCCAAGAAAAGGCCACATTTCTTTTGAGGAGATCCGTGAGGGGCCTAGCAATATCCACGAAGTTGAAGACAAAGCGGCGGAAGTATGAGCAGAACCCAATAAAACGGCGAACTTGTGGTGTGGAACGCGGAACCGGGAATTCTCGGACTGCATGAACTTTGTCACGGTCGGGTTGAACACCAGTGGCGTCAACAAGGTGGCCGAGTAGTTTAATCTGCCGGCATCCAAATGAGCATTTCGACGAATTCAGTTGGAGACCAGCACAACGAAAAACGTCAACAATTGCTGAGAGACGAGACAGGTGGCTTTCGAAGGAGGGCGAGAAAGCGATTAGATCATCCAGATAGCAAAGGCAGGTCGACCATTTGAAACCGCGAAGAAGAGAGTGCGTCACACGTTAAAAAGTAGCCGGGGCATTGCACAGCCCAAAAGGCATGACCTTGAATTGGTAAAGGCTGTCGGGTGTGATTAATGCTGTCTTCTCGCGGTTGTGGTCGTCGACCGAAATTTGCCAGTATCCGATTAGAAGGTCAAGGGACGAGAAATTGTTGGTGCCATGGAAGCAGTCGAGCGCATCATCAATTCGGGGCGAAGGATAAACGTCCTACTTGGTGATCCGATTTAGGTGGCGATAGTTGACGCAAAAGTGCCAAGTGTTGTCCTTATTTTTAACCAAGACCACAGGGGATGCCCAAGGACTCGATAAAGGCTCAATGACGTTTTTACTCAGCATTTTCTCGACTTCCGTCTGTATAACTTGGCTCTCAGCATGAAACACGCGATAAGGACGTTTGTGGAGTGGACTGGCGTCGCCGGTGTCTATGCGGTGCGTTACGGCACTTTTGTGGCACAGGGGACAGTCTTCGACGTCAAAGATATCCAGGTACGAAAATAGAACACCCTGGAGCACTGCAACTTGGGAAGGTAAAAGGTCGCTGGATATCATTTTGTCGAGCAACGCCTTATATTGCGACGTGATGACAGGTTTCGCCATGGTCTTAGTGTCACGGGTAAAAAAACAAATTGAACATTCATCAAGGGTGGAAAGATCAGCTAAAGTGATGCCTTGGGGAAGAACTTGGGTCGACGTAGAGAAGTTCAGAACTGGAAGTAGCACCGTGTTAATGGCAGCAACCACTATAGTTTGTGGTAGTGCGATGTGGTGCGTAAGGGTCAAATCAATGATGAGAGCCACCAGATAGTCTCCATCAGGAACGGATGGGAAGTGCGACAGAGGAATGTACATAGCAGCCTGGGGCTGTAGCCATAGAGACTACACGGATCGTAGCCGAGTGCGACCTGGAGGAGTGGAATTGGAGCACAAAGACAATTCGAGCCGTAAGATGCTGGTAGAACAATCGATGAGGGTGGAGTGGGTGGTTAAAAAGTCAATTCCAAGGATGACGTCGTGTGGGCAAGCATCGAGGACTGTGAAGAGAACGGAAACGTGGTGGCCAGCAACAGTAACGCGGGCAGTGCACATACCAAGCACCGATGTTCGACTTCCGTTGGCAACTCGAACAGTAGAGAACATAGCCGGCGTGAGAATCTTTTTCAGGCGAGATAAAAGTGTAGAACTCATAACAGATACTTGGGCACCAGTGTCAATTAGAGCAATAACGGCGTGGCCATCAACGAACACCTGAAGTAAATTGCATCTTGTATTTGTAGCCGGTTGAGGGTTTTCGTTCCAAGTCATCAGTGCAGCGCCACCTCCAGGCGCTGCACTCGTCAGTTTCCCGGGGAATAGCCAGAATAAGCCGGTGACGGAGAGCGGCGGCGTTGAGGGGAGCGTGACGGCCGACCCTGAGGCGACGGCGAGCGGCTAGACCAGTTTCTTTGGGTGACGGCATCAGTGTAGGACGGTTCGGAGCGTGGAGATGAACGGCGAGCTGAAGGGTCCTGAATATGGTCATCCGGAAAACCGGGTTGCGAATAGGGTCCATGGTTCTGACGGTGGTCGACATTAGGAAAGCTTGGCCGGAAATACCACCCTTTGCGGCAATGGCGGGAGATGTGCCCAACTTGAGAGCTAGAAAAGCAGATGGGTCGACCATCGTGCGTGCGCCACTCAGATGGATTTTGGTAGCGTGGTGGAAACCGAAGAGTCGAAACTGCCACAGCGACAAGTGGAGCAGAGTGGTGGTCAGCGTTGTGGACAGGAGTGTTCGTGGGCTGCGGCATAAGTCTGGCGCGCTGGGGAGCCTGGACGCCCAGGTTAGCAAACTTCTGACGTGCGAGGGCTTGAATAAGCGAGACTGTTGCTCAGTTGTCTTGCGCCGGGGGCTGATAGGAAGCGGGTGCCATGGCTTCCAGCTCCTGGTGAACAATCCTTGCGATATTGGCAGGAGGCGCAAGTGAACGGGGCGCTACAGAACTCTCGCAAGACGAAGTCGCAGTTGTGTTTGGTAGTCTCGTGATGTGGTGGGTTATTCGCCTGCTTTTAGCTTGTTCAAATCATTGGCATTCAGATATGATGGAGTCGACAGTGGTGCAGTTCTTACACATTAGTATCTTTAAAGCAGCATCAGCAATGCCTTTCAACACGTTGCTGATCTTGTCCGCCTCGGACATGTTTTTTTCAGTCTTCCGGCACAGTACTAGTACGTCTTGGATGTTCGTGACGTACGACTCCGTCGATGATTGAACACGCGACGCGAGTTCCTGCCTGGCTGCCATCTGACGAGCAACTGACCGACCGAACAAATCGCGAAGTTATCGCTTGCATGTGTCCTAGCTGGTTAATTCTTCTTCACGCGTCTCATACCAGGCGCGTGCCGT
Organism: Rhipicephalus annulatus; assembly: GCA_013436015.1. Lineage (NCBI taxonomy): Eukaryota > Metazoa > Arthropoda > Arachnida > Ixodida > Ixodidae > Rhipicephalus > Rhipicephalus annulatus. Next base: position 901,134 of record WOVY01001177.1, on the reverse strand, counting down.
ACCCCGTAGGTAAAATAGAATATTTGCCAGCATAAGCGTTTCGTCCCACGTGTAGTGCTTGCTGACGTGCTTGAATAATGCGAGCCATTCTTCGACGTCCGTGCTGTCCATCCCGAAAAACGTGCCAGGGTCGAAAAGATGGGGGGGGGGGATCACAGGTGATAGAGCCAGCGCGGATGGCAAGGCCTGGGTGCCGGTTTCAGGCATCGCGGCTGGACAAAGCTGGCTTCCACTGCGGAGTTCCAGAGCCGGGTGGTGTGAAGACCCCGCACCTTCCACTAAAAGATGTTACGGTGAAGATTTATTCACCGAGAGCTGGTCTTGCTAAAGGCTTAAAGAGCGCACAGTCATGCAGGCCAACTGGAGAAGCTCGAGAGTCCAACGCACAACAACCGCGTTTTCATCTTCTTCTTTTGGGTGCCAATTCGGCTGTGTCTGGGCGACAGTTCCATACACGTATCAATATTGTCAAACATGACACGCATGTCGTGATTATTATGTTTGCACCAGTACCATACTTTTGTCATGCATTCACGTCCCGTCATACCAAATTTGCCACATGTCACGCTAGCGAAATGGGGGTGAGCGCATCATCAGTGTGGAATGTAGTCATGTAATTAGATGACACGGATGTCATGATTGTGATATTAGGGTCGGTCGCTTGTGTTCGGCATGCAATTATGTCATATAAAACCAGTTTTGTGACATGCCATGTGATCGAAACCACCGCAAGAGCTCCAGGGCCACGAATTGTAAATCATGACATTAATTACGTACATATAATGATTTTCCTGTGATGACTATTCAAATATGTTATTCATACAGCCATGTTATGCCATACCAAGTTTGGTATTGATACCGTTATCTAAACGGCCAGGAGAGCTAAAGTCGTAGGTGGCTAGATAGATAGATGGATACGCTCGAAGTCGCCGAAGTTCGCTTCGCTTAGAAATAATTCTCATAAGAAAATACAGAAGAAAGAGCCCGGCACGCAGAATCGAACGTGAGACTTCCGCGTCCTTAATGCGAGGCGTGAACCACTGGGCCACTTAGGGTTGCGTCCTTCACCCATAAACCTTGAGGACGAGATTCAAAGCGTTGGGCAATACCAAGATTCTATCGTCCTAGCGAAGTCATGCGCTGAATGTAATTTATTTTATCTGCACCTCAAATCTTAGCTAGGCACGCATCTCATGATGACTCTCCTCGAGCCCTTGGGCATATAAAGCTTTCTAAGATCGAAATACCGAAGTTTTGGGTGACCCCAATAATGGCCGAAATTTTCGGCATAATTTGAATCAACTATTCACCAAAACGGGCACCTAGCTGACGTAGACAAACTGAAATATCTCTGGAGCTAGCTGTCAGGTAAAGCAGAAGCGTAACTAGCGGCTCGGCTACAACAAACGAAAGTTATTGCTTAGCTATAGAACTTCTATAGAAAGATTTGGCCGTAAATCACTGATTGTGAACGACCACATGTGCCGACTTCTGAACCTACGTAAATTACGCTCATGCGAAGAATTTGAAGGGCTGCAAAGGCTGTATGAAGAGGTCCAAACTTACGCCGAATCCCTTCGTAAACTTGGTGTCGATGAGAGAGAGCATGAAGCGTCGCTCAAAACGGCAATAATGAAGAATCTCCCGCAAGAAATGGTTCTTCGTTATACTCAGTGCACCTTATCTTCGAAAAATGCAAATGGTACAGCAGGCCAACTAGATGACTTGTCTATTCTTCCAGATTTTTTTTAGCCTGGAAGTGAGAAGCCTAGAACAGGCGTTGCTGATGACGGTTGAACGCCGAGAACGAGCCCTAACCGGCAAACCAATATTTAAGGAAGATAACCGAGGTTCAGCGTCTATGTTAACCGTCAAACTCTCCGGAGAGTGGTATGTACTGCAATGATAAAGGTCACACGATGGATGACTGCCCAGGTGAGCTAACACAAGACGACAATAAAGAGAAACTGCGCATGTTGGGATGTTGATTTCGATGTGCCCGACCTTTTCACCGAACAAAGGAATGCAGAAGCTGGAAAGGTTGAGTTGCGCAATAAGGAAGGCCCATCACTTCTATGTGTGACCCAAAATTGAAACAGGAAAATAACTAAACGCAGACCATCCTTGGCGCAACAATTATTCCGAGCTTAAAGACAATCAAGATGTCGCTTTGAAGAGGTTTGAGTCTCTACAGAGAAAGCTATGTCAAGAGCCAGAGTTTCACAAGGAATATGACACTACGATAAGAAGCTACCCCTACACTACGATAAGGAGCTACCCCTACCGGCCTTCGCACAGATACCAGAACTTTTTATTTTTTATTTATGCCGTACGGCATGCTGGTGCCAATAAATAAGAATTTTCTTAGACGCGCGATGTCACGCATCGTGTGTCATGCGTCGGCGGCGATGTAAACACCCCCACTGGCCATGCTCGTGCCTCACGGCTCATGGACAAGGAGGATTTAAAAAAAATTGCTGGAGTGGAAATAGTTGCGCAGAAGTGAAGCCGTTCCTCTGGCAAGATGGCGGCTGTGGCGGCCATCTTACTAGGGGCATGATAAAGCATCACCGTTCAGCGATTACAAACGGGGCGTTACCCTCACACGTCCAACGAGTTCACTGTGGGAACTTCTTCGGGTCACATAGTGCTCCAAGTGCGTCTTACAGTTACTAGTTTTCCTTAGTGAGCCTATGATTAGAGGCAAAGTTCTTTGAAGATTCAGTCATCCATATTCGTTTCTCTATGTTATTTTGTCGGGAACAACTATCTTTTATTATAGAACTAACGCAACATTTACAGGACATATTAAAGCCACTTGATCTTCAAGTGGGCACTATCAGAAACGAGCATGTTTCCGCCATCTTGGCAGTAGCAAAAGCTGGCTTCACTTCTGCTGGCAAGGCATTGTGGGAGCTTCCACTCCAGCAATTTTTCTTTAATCCTCCTTGATCATGGCGCACGCTTGCGTCTTGTGCCAACTGTTTGCTCCCCCCCCCCTCTCGCCTCGCAAGGCCGACGCAGTCAGCGTCTGCGAGTGAAAATTGGCTGCTCGAGCTGAACAACCATTCACTGGCCCTAAATCGCATATCAGCGTCCTACCACGCGGTGAAGGCAACGCTTCTCCTTCATTAAATAAATAAAAATAAAAATTCGCAGATCCCACGCCCAGTGAGTGGGCATTGATGATATGCAAAGCACGAATGAGGAAGGGTGATAGGGCACTTTAAAATTAGCACAACGTTAAGAGGCGGAGGTAAATTATGCCATACATGACTTCCATATCATGACTATCATATTTGGACGTTTCTTTTACCTTCGTCATCTATTGCCGTCACCTGATACCAACTTTGGTATAGATGGAGCTAGCGAAACGGCCGTGAGCATGCTATGAGCGTAACACGTAGTTATGTCTAACACGATATCTATATCATGATTATCATATTTGGAAGTGTCATTTATATTCATCGTCCATTCACGTCACGTAATACCAAATTTGGTATATGTGGAACTAATGAAACGGCTGCGAGAATGCCATGAGCGCAGCATGTAGGCATGCTTTACATGAAAACGCATATCATGATTATCAAGTTTGGACGTGTTATTTTACTTCATCGTCTATTCAATTTCCGTGATACCAAATTTACCACATGTGGAGCTAGCGCAACGGCGGTGAGCGCGTCATGAAGCGCCCAATAATGGGCGCGAGATCGAGCAGAGTCGCCGCCTGGCGGCAACTGGCCCAAGTGGCGAAGCGTGGATTTATCCATGCGTCATCAGCTAGGCACGTCGTGTGTCTATGTGCGCGCTCGTCATGCACGTCCTCAAAGTCTGGTTTGTCCGGTCATGTCAGCACGAGTGTAACTGTTTCTACGTATGCCTGAAATGGCGTACAAAAGCATTTGGTCTTGCTCGGCTGCTAATGCATTGTAGTAAGATCGGCGAGTGCAACTGTTCAGAGACCTGCTTATGGTCGTCGTACACTCCATTCACCCGAATAACTTCAGAGTGGTCGCAAACACATCGCCAAATGCTCTTCGTATACTCCCCAACACGAGCACTATTAAATGATGTGTGAATGCAGCGTTTTATATCCACTCAGTTAAAAACAACAAGAAAACACTATAGGCCATGCACTTGCGCGTTGCTGATATGTGTACAACTACGGCACTGTAGTGATTGTAGTTTATCAAACATGCGAGGAGCCTTATATGTCTTTATCAGGCAATGGTTTCACTACATATAAATGTTACTATCACATAAACTGACACATCGGTACTTAAAATGTACTTAAAGCAGAGTTATCGTGCACAATCGTGTGCTTGGATTTAAGAACGATTTAAACAGCCCAGGCATTAAAATGAATTCAGACAGCATGCCTTATATACAACGTCGTAAGATTTCACTTATAAGTTTCATCCTTTTTACATTGTCTTCAGCGTTTGTGTGGCATTGTTAGTGACCGAAGGAAATCAGTGTTCACTTTTTGTCTGAAAAAAAAATGCTTGTCCAATAAACAGGCCTTTCTCGTAGCACTGTCATGCATGTAATCCATCGATGAAAGCTTTCTGCTGAACTGTTATACAGGATTTTTATATTTTTACTGGTGAACATGAGCGTATACGTAGCAAACGCAGGGCAGCGGAAAGCGCTGTCAGCCATTAAGCTTTCCTGACTAGACTTATCAACTATGCCACATTTCATCATGAACAGAGTGAGAAAAAAATATATGCGCATAAGGTGCGAACGGTGGTAATGAACTAATCGCACAGATATGCTGGCTTTCTACGTTATTTCTATCTCTATTTTTTGTAGCATGCATAGGCAAAAATGTAAATAAGCAGCTCAGCTACGCTACAGAAGTGCGTAGCAGACGGAACACAAGCTAACCACGTACAAACAACGCAGCGTAGGCGTGAATTAGTGTGACAGCGTGAGGAGACTCACCCAGTGCGAGCATCCCTATGAAAAGCAGAATGCGCTTTACTCGCGGGTAATTTTAACGTTGCATAGGCGTCGTGCGTCGAATAGGTAGAGAAGAGCGCAGGTATTAACAGTAAACTGTAGTCATTGAATTTTATCCGCCGACAATCGGCTCGACGGCACGCAACAAAGCGCCACTGCGTGTATTTGTATACGTGCCGCCGACCGCTGATTCCCCACTTTCGCGGGGACGGTGCTGCCACCTGTAGCCCCATCTCTCTGCAAATACTCCGACGCAACGTCGATGCATACGCAGGCTCGGCACAGCGACGCCACGCTAGCAAAACACCAGACGCGACTGGCACGATCAGCGTCCGTCAGCGCGGCTTGGTGGCAACCAGCGTGAAATGTGACATGCTGCATTTTGCACCGAAGATGTTACTTAGACAGCACCACGTCTGCCTCTCTTCGTAATGGAGGGACGCCGTGTCTGCTCGAACGCGCATGCGTCAAAGCAACGCAGCGCAGTGCGCCTGCGAGTATAGGGGATGCAGATTCACAATAAAAGACACTGATCTCTACTAGTGTGATATCGGCGCCTGGCGTGGAATTGCCGGCGTGACGCGATAAAACGAACGCCGGCGCGCGCTCACGTCGAAGTATGTTGGCTCCTTGAGTGTGGCGTGTATTATTGTTCTTACATGACACACATGTCAAGATTATCATGTTTGCACCAGTCACATACCTTCGGCATGCATTCACGTGACGTAATAACAAATTTAGACATATGTGAAGGTAGCGAAACGGCCGTAATCGCATGATGAGCGTAGCCTGTAGTCATGTTTTTACATGACACATATCTCATGATTATCATGTCTGCACAACTCACATGCCCCGCCGTGGTGGTCTAGTAACTAAGGTACTCGGCTGCTGACCCGCAGGTCGCGGGATCGAATCCCAGCTGCGGCGGCTGCATTTCCGATGGAGGTGGAAATGTTGTAGGCCAGTGTGCTAAGATTTGGGTGCATGTTAAAGAACCCCAGGGGCTCGAAATTTTCGGAGCCCCCCACTATGACGTCTCTCATAATCCTATGTCCGTTTTGGGACGTTAAACCCCACATATCAAACCAATAAATGCACCAGTTACAAACCTTCGTCATCACTTCACGTCTCATAAATGCTGAATTTGTTTCATAAGAAGCTAGCGAAACAGCCACGAGCGCATCATGAACATGGCATATAGTCACGTTGTTACATGACACGCATCTCAAGATTATCATGTTTGCACAAGTCACATACCTTCGTCATCCATTCACGTCCCGTAATACCGAATTCGGCATATGAAAAGCAATCGAAACTGCCGCGATAACATCATGAGTGTTGTATGTAGTCATGTGGTTACATGACACGCATGTCATGATTTTGATGTTAGGGTCTGTCGCCTGTGTTTGCCATGCAGTTATTTCATACCATACCAGTTTGGCAACATATCATGTGAATGAAACAACCGCAAGAGCACTAAGACCATAACGTGTAAATCATGACATTTATGACATACATTACATGATTTTCATGTTATGACTAGTTAGGTATGTTGGTCATATAGTCGTGGTATATCATACCAAGCTTGGTATCGATACCATTATCCAAACGGCCAGGAGAGCTAAAAGTTGTAGGCGGATAGATAGATAGATAGATAGATAGATAGATAGATAGATAGATAGATAGATAGATAGATAGATACGCTCAATGTCGCCGAAGTTCGCCAAGCAATGCTTCGCATTTATTAATTGCGAAATAACAATTAAGCATTTCAAAACCATCTCTCACTTCGCAAGGCTGACGCAGGCAGCGTCTGCTAGTAAAAATAGTCACAGTTTCGCCAAAACAGAGAAGGAATGGATGCGATAGCAAGATATTCCAATGTTTTAAAAAGCAAGGCTAGCAAATTGCAATCTTATACGACGTGAGGCTGGTAATGAAATCATTTAGGTCCCATCTCGCGTAACTCTACAAAACGCTGGTGTAAGAGAACACGGCCGCTCCAGGTAGACATCTGGCACCATTTTTTCATGTTGAGAAGGCAGCCCGTAGAGGCTCTCGCCTGCTGTGGGGGCACAAGCCGTGCGCTGAGCGTTGCCGCGACAGCGCGGCAACCTTAAGTGCCCACCATTTTGTTTGCTGACGATATAACCACGCCCGCAGACGACCTCGGCCAGAAAGGCGATGTTTGCTCTGCGATGTCGGGGCGCGCCGACATCGCAGAGCAAACATCGGAAAGAGGAAGCGAGTGCATCCTTCCCCCTATATATGTATACATACATATCCGTGAATGACGGCGACTCCGGCGGTGGCGGCGGTGACGACGACGACAAAAACCAGCCGAGCCTGTCCATGTAATTGCTTTCGCAATAAAAACTGCTCGAGGTGCACAACCTTTCACTGGCCACCCCGTATTGGTAGGGACTGCCGCACATCAGCGTCTCACCACTCGTTGAAGGCAACGCTTCATTCAATAAATAAGGATAATAAGCACGAAATACCAATTAAGAATTCCCAAACCATACCCAATTACGCAACGTTGACGTTATATTCCCCGCACTTTGCGTCGTATTTTTTCGAGCTTCCCCCCGCGGGAAGAAGCCGGCAGCGCTTTTTTTCCCGAATCACGTCTTCAATGAAGTACTTCCTGGAGACTTTATACTTCGGGTTGAGCGTACGGTGCTACCTGGGCACCGCTTTAGCCCATGCTTTGAGTAGTTCAGGATCACAAGGAAGATTGAATACCTTTTCTTGGCTACCAGGGTACTCTGACCAGCAATTACTTGGACGTTTTCTTGCGTTACATTTCCTGCATGGCTGCTTACCATATTACAAGTTCATTTTGCAAACGGGAAGGATAGAACACCAGTTAGGAAAACTGTCTAAGGCACGCTAGCAACTGAAGTTGCTGCATGGCCTGTTTTTCGCGAGTGAAAAACGCGACACTCACCGAACGCCGGCGTTGCCACCACCCTCGCCTGTCGCTATTGCAACGGTACGCAATTTTTTTAAAGACGATTGTCTTTCTTGGGGACCTTCGACGAAAAAACTTTGGTCTGTCTGTCTGTACATGTTTCTGTTTGTCGCCCTTACCGATACCTTAAATGTCGCCAAACGGCCAACCACATCCCTAGCGCCTACCAATAATGCTCAAGGTTTAGCGTTCATAGTTGGGCGATTGTCAATTTAAAAGCAATTGTTGCGCATACCTGAGGTGCCATAGCAACACGTCGATGTTTTGTGTATCCGCCTTTATACTAGAAGAGGCATACAAAGGTAACTCTAAGGACTGTAGCGTTTATCGAACTGCGCTGACAGTGCAACGCTATGCTCAAAAAATGACTGCAGTTTCCGGAGCGGGAACACTGGTTAGCAGGCGGAGAATATATGTTGAACTGCAATAAATTTTGTTTGTAATTTGCGACATGCGTGTGTGTCGACTAACGACTGCTGGCACGTGACACACGCGACGTAGTCGGCAAATTAGTTGGCGTCGCTTCCAAACGCATCGCGAAGAACCGACAACGCTTTGGAACAATGAAGGTCATTCTGAATGTTGCCGATCCGCGTCACGTTGTTGTCGAACCAAAGTCGATCACACACCTTGCACCTGTGGCCGAAGCTCCGGTCGAGGAAGTCGCGCTTGAAGCGAGCGTTGGGCGTGGCGTACTGCTTGGCTCGCCACGCCGCTATCACGGCGCGCTCGCGCTCGGGGGCGGCATCGAGATCGGCCTTGTGGCGTCGACGCTTGCGCGCAGCTTCACCGTCTGGATTCTCTTGCTGATGCTTACGCCGCGCAGTGGCTTCGCGTCCTCGAAGCTGGGAATCTTCCGCTCGACGTTTACGTATCGCAGCTACTTCGCGTTGGGGATCCTCCGCTCAATGCTGATGTCTCGCAGCTGCTTCACGCTCTCGGAGCTGGGAATCTTCCACACGACGCCGACGTTTGCGTTCCGCATCGCGAGCTCTTCTCAGCACAGCCTTGTACACGGACGAAGTGTCTTCGGAATTGCTTGCGGTTGCGCCAACACATTGGCTGATGCTATAGAAAGGGACGTCAGTAAGTGTGTTTGCGGATTCGTCAGCATACGTTTTCACCAGCGACATCGGATGTGCAGTGACCGCACAAACCAACCGACGAAGGGCGGCGCGCCCCGACACTCGGTTATTTATAGCGAGTGCCGGCCCCGGCCTGCGCATGCTTGCGTTAGCATACAGCTGGCGCACGTAAAACTAAAGGTCACGTGGCGCGCAGAGGGGAAAAGCGAGCGCAGCGCGCACTGTGTTGAGAGGAGGAAGGGATGCACAGACAGCTGGCGGAGGAGGAGGGGAGGCAGCGGACGGCGACGGTGCATGACTAGCCTCTAGTATAACATGCTCCGCATCTAAAAGGTGTTTCCAATGCTTTGCCACGACGTCACGGTGGTGGCACCTGGCCGTCGCTTTGCGTTCTACACCTTACCACCTCCGAGACTGGTGCGCATCTTTCCCCGCGGGTGCGCATGTCTTCGTTTTCGAAGATAACTGCCAGATGGCACTTTTGTCTAACGTGCCTCGATGCGCTCGTTCGCCTCCGCTACAAGCTCAAGGCACTCTAACGCAGCGCCTTCGAAATACCACTCGCCGATTTTCTTACGCAGAACATAAAATAAATGTGTTGTTCACTCTCTCCAGATGCAAGACTATCATCTTCCGACAACATTTGCAGCGTAACATGCAGATTTGGGCTATTTTTTATTTTGAAGTCACCACGGACAAATCGGCGCAGCGGGAGAGCGCGTGCAGGGCGCACGTGTTCTAAGGCCCCTAGATAAAACCAACTTGTTTTGTCTAGGGAATATAACGTGGTCAAGGTGGAAAGCAAAATGTGAAGAGGACTCGGAGAGCGTGCGCTGTTCATGATGACGATAATTTCTGGTAACCGGGGCAGTTTGCCGAGCTTGGTATTGCTGTCGAAACGTTTTTTGTAGAACTACGGCTGGAAGTCATTGTAGTACACTGATGTGCAGTTTATATGTAAGTGAATTAATACTCTCACGATCTTGTTAATACTGTATTTCCTTTTCAACCAACACACTATATTTCGTCATCATCGCACTCATAAGATCAAACTTGATTTTCCCCCATATTGTCTTATTTAGCTCCACCCAAGCACTTTTTGACAGTGTGGAATTTTTTTCAAACATGTGAAGTTCCTGGAAAGAGGGTATTGTAGTCGCAACTGGCACAAAGTCTGAAGGAGTTGTAGCTGTGTAACGATCTGTAACAAAGAAAACATAATTTTAAAATAACTTGTTGTTATACCATAGCGGCCTTTAATTGTCATAATCTTCTTGCCGCACATAGAAGTGAGGCCTCAAATCAAACTGAAATACACAAATCAAGATTCCCAGTTGCCAGATTCTAGCGAAATACCAAGTATTCATCACCGAAGAAACCCGAATAACCCTAAAAGTAACAAAAAATATTGGTGAAATTTCATGATTTTTTTTCTAGTCTTGAAACGACTTACAACTATAATAAAAATTGCCGCTCAAGTACGAAGGGGTGCTGAAAAATTCATATGAGGCATTTTGTTGCGAAAATATGCGCAAACTATGAATGAAAGCACGTCTTTACTTTTTAACACTGTATCCAGCGAAAATTTAATTCCAGTGCAGGATAGACGGTACTTGTCGATTCAGCCAACGTATTGCTTACTACAAAACTTAATTATTGAAAATCATCGACAAACGCGCTATTGGTGAATTTGATGAGCGATGGAAAAGAAAGAAACGCCGCGAAGGCTGAACCTGGTTGATTATATCGGAAAAAAAGAAGGGGGATAGCAAAAAAAGTTACAGAGGAGGAAGCACAGTTGTCATGGTAGTAGGTGACGTAACAGTTCCGTGTTTGATATCACAGCGGTGAATGAGCCCGCCATGCTTGAGCAGACGCAAAAGCACTTTTGTTTCATTTTGGAACTGAATTCGCCAGTCCCATGGTCGCGAAGTATTCCCGATGGTGAAAAAGCTTCCGTCCAGGTGTTTAAAGCATTACGAAGATGAAGCCTCTCGTGTGCTTAAATTGGGCGAACGGTCGTTTCTTTGACAGAACAGTCGTCGCACTCAGCGTTGTTGGCCATCCCAATTTTGAAGGGACCCTGCGACAGTTTTCAACAATGGTCAGAAAACACGGACGATTGGTAGTCGAGGCTCGGGAAAAAACGGGGGTCATTTGTTAGAGCGCACAACACGGCCTGGAAATAGCAATAACATCACAAAGTCTCATAAAACATGATTTCTCTTCTCTCGAAAAAGGACGATACAAGATCAAAAATCGCTCGTCACAGGCATTGTGTCTGCCAGTAGTCGATTTGTAAACGGCGCACTTGGTCGTTACCCTGGCGGCCGCGGGTCACCGCGACATGTCCACGCGCGCGTGTGCCACCGCACTGGAAAGCCCCATATTCTATGAAAAAAAATAAAAGAAGTGCTCAAGGCCAAGAGGCACGCATGACGCATTTTTTTTACCTGCTTCAACTCGCCCTGCTTTGCTTCCAGTGGTTTCGTCGAGACGCGACAAGAGAAAATGTAATTGCAGCGTGCGATAAATATTTGCAATTCCGCTCGTACACTGTATGGATTCCAAAAAAACTTTTGCGGTGGTGATTTTGTGAGGAGCTGAGCTCCTTTAGCGAATAAATTTCATGGCTACTTGAAAAGGAGTTGCTGGGCATCTATAAACCAGTAAGTGTTAGTGGATTCAACTCACACACGCAGGTGGCAGAACACTATCTTTCTCCCGAGGACCATAATAAAGCAAGAACAGACATTAGTGATTTAATTACGAGAGTGTTGAAAAATTGGCATCGTCGGCATTGACCTGATGAATGCAAAGAACAAACGTTGAGTCCAGGAGGGAATCGAACTCCAGCATTGTGCGTGGTAATCACGTATTCAAGCCACGCCAGGTCTCGGAAGTGCTTTTCGAACAGGCCTTAATGTTTTTGAAACGTTCGTTGTCGCTGCAGTGCTCGCTATCTAATTTTACAAACGTTACATATCTACTTCTTCGACATAGACATTACATCATGCTAACGTCCTTGGGGTTAAGCGTCATCAACTAAATCTCTTTTATCTAGCAGTGTCCAGGTTCGCCGTCTTCGCTGGCACAAGCGTTATCATATATCAGCTTACCGATGCTTCTGGTGCTAATGCCCTTGTTGCTGTTAGCATCGTTACGCAAATGTAAACGACTGATTCTATAAAACATATGCGGCTGTTCCACATATGTTTCTGCATACAACATTTCTACATATTTTTAGCGTTATTTCGTAACGTTTTACTCGATAAAAAAATTACAACACAGTTACGTTCCGTCCGCTTTCTTTGCATAACATCGATTGTCAAGATACCTGGGATCTGCTGAATTATAAATTTTTGTTATTTCTCGAATCAATTGATTAAAGAGTCTATAAAACAGGACGCATATGCAGTTAAACTTCCCGTCACTCATTTTCTCATCTCCTTTTCTCTTCTTTTTTTATCGCACAACACAATTAAGTAGAATCCGTGCGAAGCAACAAAATCAGTAAAGCACTTACCAGTTGGCTTTTCTGTAAATTTCATGTAAATTTGTAGGTCAGCAGGATTCTGTGGAAGCTCCCATTTCTTTATAGTGATGGTGAGATTGAAGATCCCGTACCCTAACACAGTATGATTGACTTCTCCTTTGTAAATGGCATGCCAGTCCAGTATAGAAATGTAACAAAATATAGCATCATCCATTCTGTATTCACAATTATTTGGTGACCCGTCGGTTTTTTCAGCGTCGCTTTTCTGCAATAATTTTCCGTTTGTAAGAATAAATCCAAAACTTTCAGGGGGCTTGTCATTGGAATTTTCCGAGACATTAAGAAAGAACTGTCTTCTGGGCAGCTGGAGTTCTGCTGATCTAGAAGATAGATGCTTGAAGAGATATTCCAGGCCAGTCATGTTTTCCGACAAATCTGAAAGCAGTTATTATATCTATAGGTCCCTCAGGTCTCTCAGCGTCACAACGCGCTCCCGGTATAGTAAGCTGCCTTTAAATGTGTTATGAGCGTTGATGCGTAAAGCTGATTGCGAATTTTTTTCTATTGAATAAAACCATAACAAAAATTGAGCATCAGTACCACTGGCTATAATAGATACTTCTGGCAAAGTGATTTTATTTAAATATTCTTTGCAGATATTGAAGTCAACTTTTGAGTGCCACTCATCGCCGGAACGACATTCGTATGCTAAAATGGGAATTTCCATGTTTTCTTTGTTTTAATTTGTAACTTAATATTTCGAGCTCTTAATTTCTTTGAGTGCGTATGACCAGTGAAGTTCTTTACCACAACAGACGGAAGTTACACGCAATGTCGTACCATAGCCAATCGCACACTCGCAACTCAACGCAAAACATCCATTCAGAAAGTCCCTTCAGATTTCAGGCTATGGTTCTTAGACGATTTTTATTTTAGCAGAATGAGTCTTTCTGCTGCGACATGCTGTAGTTTTCTAGCGCATGAAAAAACACGGACAGGGAAAGATGGACCGTTTTTCTTGCTTGTGCTCGGCGTCTCGTTAACAATTTTCATAAACGTAGTCATATGCAATCTAGTTGTAAAATGAAGTTTCTCATGACGCCACTGGGTAAAAATGATACCTTCTTTTTTGAAAGCAGCTCAAAATTATTACGTATTCGCGACTGTGAGAAACAAAGTACATGTAATAACTTCCATAAAATATTCCTTTTCTAGGAAGCAAGTAATGGTACAAGTTTATGGATATATTTGTTTTACCTCAATTCTGTCCCTTTTCTCCATGGTATGTAATGATGCAGACGTCGTGTCAATTAGGTAATTGCTTAATAAACGTGCTCATGGTGTTTGTACGGCCATGTACGTTACGTGTGTTCTTTGTGTTTGAGCAGCCCGTTAAATGTCCAGCTGTGAACATTGTTAGTTCGTATTCAATCTTCATGACTGGCTGTACTCACAACAAAAATAACAAAACATAGACGTTGAATCACCACTTATGCACGTGGCACCGTTAGTACAAATTTACATGTGGTGAAATATAATAGAGTGAAGAAGTAAATTGGGCTAGGTGTGCACATTCATTAAAACTACACACAACCAGCAACAGCGACAACCAGCAACAGCGACAGTAGATTTACACTGTATATGGCCCCGTTCAACGGTGGAGACAAAATAATCCAACTGTATTTTTTACACTTGCTAGATAATCCAAAGGAAACCAAGCAGATGAAAAACGTGCACTGTCTACCACTTCCTTGAGATAGCCACGCAGCGTCCCGGGCCTGCTATCAGTAGTGACAGCTTCTGGTAAGGCACTGCCTAACCTGAGTTGGCATACTGTACGCTAAAATGGATCAATGACGTCACGAGAAAACAAAAATCTATTTAGTAATCGTCTAACAAAAAGGTGTGCCAAACCATGACCCCCGTCTTTCACGTGCCTAACATTTTGGTCCAGCTGCACCATTCTCAGTGTGAGCCCCATATAAAATTTTCGAACACCCTATGCAGTCTCTGCACCATCATTCTTGAACAATGCAAGAGCTGCATCACATACCAGAGCTTTGTTACAAAAAAAAACATGTAACATACATGTGCCCTAGCAAAGACACACAGGTTCATGCTTTACCATTTGTCGACTTTTTTCCTTTCTCTCTTTTGTTTAACACCACCAATACTCTTCCGTCCACCTTTGTTCCCAGGATGGCGAAGACGATCTTGGTCTGTGATCAACCGCAAGAGCTAACTTTGCTTACTCCTAGCCGCCAACCCTCTGACGTGAAGCCTGGCTATACTGAATGACGGAGTCGGTGCCATGGTGACTTATTTGCTAAAAGAAGTAGACCCGGAGCGTGGCGCTTACTTTTGGTGACCAGCCTTCAGCTAGCCGCCCCGAGGGCTGGTGTTCCTGCTTGCCGGCGTTCTTTTCTTTCACCGTGTCCACTCATCTCCAGTCACTTGAGTTTTTGGGCTCGGGTTTGAGATTCAGCCGCATCTCTTGTGGTGCCTGTGCAGGCGGTTCCTCGCTCGCTGTAGATAGGCAAACCCTTGAGAGGCTTCTCTGTCGCGTCGGGCGAACGCTTAAGCGTGGCCTTGGGGACACACATATTGTCCCTGCTTTCTGACGTCTCGCCCAGAGGCTCTTCTGCATTGTCTTCCTCCTCGGCTGTCGCTGACTTCTCGACATTTACAAGCTCAGTTGTTGATGGCGTGACAAAAAAGCAGTTACTCATTCTGGAGGTTCCGCCAACTTGCCAATGCCTATCAATGCCGCCCCTCTGGTCGCTGCGATGTCCTCTGGGCTGCCAGCTTCTTCAGCAGTATTCTCCGCCTCGGCCGCGTCCATGACATGTTCGATAACCACCTTGCTCTTCGCTGGTCCTGTTGCAGATGTATAGGGCCTCACACAATCTGTTTCAATTCGTCCGAAGAGCATACATCGTGTGCAACGTGGCACTTTGCATTCTCGGTGGGCGTGAGCTGTGCTTTGGCAGCGCAAGCACCGTATCGGCTGACCAGACACCGCTACCAAGCCCAGCTCCCTGTCCACGTGGATTTTGTGTGTGATGTCTCTGACCTGAAGACCGGTCTTCAACATTCGCTGGACTGTCTGGGTGGTCGATCACTTCTCAGCCATGCTCGGGGCGCGCCTGCGCTCGCGGCTCACTTCCACCACCTTGTCAATTGCTGTCAGCGAAGCCCGCACATCATCTTCACTCACCGTGCAGCAGTCAGTGTAGCCTGAGCTTCGCCTGCTGATCCTGCGGATCGACGACGACGCAGCGTCACCCCTTCACCTGGAGCTCCTCCAAGGCGACTAGGTGTCTAGAGTGTACCGCGTCGTTAGCGGCCAAAAGTGGTTTAACTGATACGCGCTGAGGTGCACCACATCAGGCAGCAGGCCCGTCGACGTCAACGCGTTCCTAAAATCTTCAACCCTTTAAGGCCTGGCTCTGATATTTCCGTCTAAAAACAGCGTGTTAATTACAAGCTTTCCTTTTGGCAACTGACGAGAGTTGAATGGTGGGCTTGTTGGTGAAGAATTTGAAAGAATTTTTTGTAGCGCGGGGTGAAATATGGAAACAGGAAGAGATAGACGTACGTGGAGGATAGAGCGCTGCTAGAAATAAAATGTTTATTTTCGAACTCAGACAGCTTTTAGTTCACAATTGTCAGCCAGACAGATAAGCACGTGGGATCACCCAGATATATGCGTGATAAGGGTTATCTACCAAAAAAACATAACAGATTAACCAAGCATCACAGTGTACGCAGAAAACCAAGCTCCCTAGGTGAAAATGCAATCGAGGGCTTGCTGATACAAACATTGCCAAGAGCGTCAGTAAGTACGGCGTCCACAATCAAACTAGCCGACTCCTCTTTATGCCGACCAACAATGATGGTATTCTACAACAAAAGCCGTCAGCCACATGCATGAACGTGAGAACCTTCCAGCGGCAGTTTATTTTATTCGTAACTGTACTCTCTCAGTCGCTCATTCACACACTGGTTTGGCCGACATGTTTTCCACGAGAATGAAATAAGATATATAACAAACAATATGCAATCAACAAATTTGTGTGTATGATTTTTTGTGGAAACCATATTTTTCCCTAGAGAAGAATTTGTCACGACGCACGATCTTCCAAGATTATCCGGCACTGAAAATAACGCCCTAATATTTTCCCCAAGCGCCACCTTCTTTAGGTTATGTGACAGCTGATGAATATAAGAAATTCTGGATGTGCGTCTAGTTTCTGCCGATACATTTTCATGGACATTCGATTGCCTTGAACTTCCTCGAATTTTTTTCAACTCTTTTTGAGCAACACAAACTAAAACATGGTTAAATCGTTGCATTCGTGAGATTTTATTATGGATGCTATGCTTTGTTAGGTGCACACATGGCTTGTTTGATGCGTTCTTGAGGCGTATTGTCATGATTTATGTCTTGGTTAGTTTGAAATGACCCAAATAAAATGGGAGTAAATCTTTCGGAGCACGTGAATAGTAACACCAACGGAGCCAGTTACCAGAACTATGAAGACACTCATCTAAAAACCCCATTCGTCCATCACTAGGCCGTTCCCCGCTCGCATATGACTGTTCTCGTTCCATTATTTTCTTAATAGATATGTTGATGAGCCCTCATACCACATTGACCTTGGCTTGCTCAGGGGCTATGTCTATTGTTTCCCGAAATCCATTCATCAGCCTTGTGATGGATGGATGGCGCAAGGCCTCCTTCTGTTACGCAGTACCAGATTTCCCCTCCCCGCGCTTTGAAATAGAGGGAAGGGTGAAGGCGGCTAGAAGAGAGTCCCCGACATCAATACATCTCTGGATTCTGGGGACCAATCTCATTGAAAATGACCTGTATATTGTCATAAGGTTGTTACGTGAACGAAGAGAGTGGACACCACGTCAAAAAGAAACTGTTTATTCTGGCAAAACTTGTGGCCATGAAAAAGGAAAGTAAGACACTATAAGTCACAGCGGTGAACAGAGCGTTGGCCGTCGATCAACTAACAAGCGGTGAAGCCCATCGGCATTTATACACATGGCGTCGAACATTCTAGCGTTATCGCTTGCGGTGACGTAAGTTCCAGAATAATCTGAAAGGTTCATGAAGTGGGCGTAACCTTAACAAAACAATCTACAACAGCCTTGAAGCTTGAAGAAGAACGGCTATTTGGGCTAGTTGGTTGGAATTCATGGTAATAAGGGCTGCAGCGCGAGCACGAAGGTGCTAGAAGAAACGTGAAACGAAAGGCGAGGCAAGGAAAGCAAAGAGGACAACACGAGCTCTGACTACCAACTGAATTTTATTGTTTGCAGCACACATGATAATATATACAACAGGCAACCTTTTAACTGCAAACGTGGGCAACGTGACATATTCTGGGAAAGGGTCTGATAAAAATAAGGTACAATGATAAAATGGCTAACCTTTGTCTAAAAGCGCGAACTCTTTGTCATGCAAGGCCACCGAAGGTCGGCTCACGCATCCGTCACCATGTTTTCTAATACAATACGCCTCAGCTATTTCACGGGTTAATTTGTCCTTGTGGCGTACCAGCACATTCACGCTCGGAAATCAAGGCTGGCACCCGCAGCTTTTACAGTGCAGAACGAGGTTTAAAATAATTCCTTTCAATACATCATTCATATGCTCTCCTAACCTTTTATTAATGCACCATCCAGTTGGGCCGGATAACAACGACCGCACGTTAAAGGAAGCATGTATACAACACCAACTACGCAATCTATACATTTATTTATGTGTTTTACGGCGCATGTCTAACTTTTCTTGGCGACTCCACTGAGGCGCTCATTCGTCATTCTGCAAATCTGGCTTACTTTGCATGGGGCTGATAAAACTACATCCAAACCATATCTCGAGCCTACCTTCTTCAAACCCTGAGATATATTGTGGAAGTATGGGATGACTGCAACTATTTTTCGCTGAAAAACTCGTAGATTTGGTACAAACCGCGTTCAGATATGTTGACGACTCTTTAATTTTTCTGCTGCCTTCTGTAACGAATAGGAAAAACCCGGCTGAACTTGTATTGAGTGCTCTTAAAACAAATGGAGGTGGGCTAGACTTTACTTGCGAAGTTCACCAACAGGGATCACTAAGGTTCTTAGATATTATTATTACATTGTTTCCAAATCACTTATGCTGGGAATACCAACCTCGTAGAGTTAAACTCTTGTTAAACTATGCTTCCTGCCACACAAAACTGGTCAAGAGAGCTATTGCTTCGTCGGTTGTAAGTGCTGGCTGATCTAAGTCATGCCTACACAAGATGACTGATAGTGTAACAATGCAGATTAGCAGACTGTCAGCGGGATTTCTTCAGTTTGAGAATTTTCGTTGCAGAAAATCAAGCAAAAACAAGAAAAGGAAGGAGGAAATCAACAGCGAAAAAGAGTTGCAGTCATCCCATACTTCCACAATATATCTCATGGTTTGAAGAAGGTAGGAAGGAGATATGGTATGGATGTAGTTTTATCAGACCCGTGCAAAGTGAGCCAGATTTGCAGAATGACGGATGAGCGCCTGAGTGGAATCGCCAAAAAATTTTGGACATGCGCCGTAAAACACATAATTTCATAGATTGCGCCGTTGGTGTTATGTACATGCTTCCTTTAACGTGTGGTCGTTTTTATCTGGCCAAACTGGGCGGTGCATTAATAAAAGGTTAGGAGAGCATACGAATGATGTATTGAAAGGAATTAGTTCAAACCTCGTTCTGCACTGTAAAAGCTGCGGGTGCCAGCCTTGATTTCCGGGAGTGAGTGTGCGGGTACACCACATGGACAAATTAACCCGTGAAATAGCTGAGGCGTATTGTATTAGAAAACATGGTGACGGATGCGTGAGCCGACCTTCGGTGGCCTTGCATGACAAAGAGTTCGCGCTTTTTGATAAAGGTTAGCCATTTTATCATTGTACATTCTTTTTATCAGACCCTTTCTCAGGATATGTCACGTTGCTCACGTTTGCTGTCAGAAGGTTACCTGTTGTATATATTATCATGTGTGCTGCTAAAAACAAAATTCAGTAGGTAGTCAGTGCTCGTGTTGTCCTCTTTGCTTTCCTTGCCTCGCCTTTCGTTTCACGTTTATTCTATCACCTTCGTGCTCGCACTGCAGCCCTTATTACCATGAATTCCAACCAACTAGCCCAAATAGCCGTTCTTCTTCAATGCATTTCTAGTACACAGGGCAGTCCTACTTTTTTGGACCCGTTTTCTCAAGACCCAGCCACTTTGGTTTCGTGGATTGCAGTATGTTTATGTAGAGCATGTGCACCGTCGGGCAATATTCGGCAAGGGATACGTCCGGAAGAAGTTCGCAACTTGTTCGGGGTTTTAGCTCCGTCCAGAGGACACGCAAAAAGGATGTGCAAGATCATCCAGTCTGAGTTCTGGAGACAAGTGCGCTTCTACAGAGATTGCCTACGGGTTTCATGCGGCCGGTTCCTGACTGGTCGTCACCGGAAGAGAGCGTACCGACAGTGGTACTACCAGTCTGAGTTGGCAACTGAGCCTTTGTGGAATCGTGTGCGGCCTCTCCTGCCAAGACGAAGCAGGCGTTCCGGACCAGCGGGGACGTTCATCAACCTGGGTGACACGCCTATTCCTGAGAAATTTCAACAGACGCTTCGTCTGGCACCGAGGTTCAGCCTGGAACCTTCCCTCCGAGGAGCTGAAAAGGTGGCTCTCGCTAGAAATGTGTCAGCCCGTGTGCCGGAAGATGAACGTTGTCGGTGCACTTCGGAATGCATCAACGTCCTCGTGAGAGGTGGGTGTCAATCAAGATCGGTCATGTGTCTAAAACCGCTCTCTAGGTTCTTGTCCACGAATAATTAGCGTGTTCTTAAAGCGGATAAGGAAGGTGTTTTCGTTATTTTTCACAATGACGTATTTTTGCAAAAAGCGTCGCAGGCTCTTGTGAAACACGTTGTATAAGTTACAGCAAAAAGTTCAAATATCAAGAAAGATGCTATAGCTCGCCTCCAGACTGCGAATTTGCTAGGTTTAGCCCGTAGCGTAATGAAAGCTACTTCCCAAGAATTGTCTATTTTTTCACTACTAAAAGTCTTAAGCCAGAACAACCTTTGCGTGTAATTGTTTCTGAAAGAGGTACCTGGCAGAAGCTTTTGGGAGATTATTTGCAGAAACATCGATCAATTTTGGTTTTGGATGACCCCTACCGCGTCCGTAATTTGCAAGTTGTCAGATACCTCGAGGATCATAATGCGATTGGGTGCCCTGTTTTAAGTATCGATGTTGTAGATTTGTATTACTCCATTCTTAAAAGCACATTGTTAATTTATGTTAGAAATTGTATAACCAAGGATAATCATGAAGATTTGTTCATTAATGATAGTGGCATCAGTGTTAATTCTTTCATGGAACTTTTGCTTTTCTACTTAAATTCCACTTTTGTTTCGTGGATAGTGTCTCTTTATAGACAACGTAAGGGAGTCTGCACTGGGTCAAGAGTCGCCCCGGTTCTGAGTGACATTTTTCTTGCCAAGATTGATACCATCCTAAGTGAAAAACTTGTAGATTTAGCACAAACCGCGTTCAGATATATGGACAACTATTTAATTCTTCTGCTGCCTTCCGTAACGAATAGGAAAAACCCGACTGAACTTGTATTGAGTGCTTTTAAAACGCATGGAGGTGGGCTATACTTCACTTTCGAAGTTCCCCAACAGGGATCACTGAGGTTCTTAGATGTTATTATTACATTGTTTCCAAATCACGTATGCCGGGAATACCAACCTCGAAGAGTTAAACCCTTGTTAAGCTATGCTTCCTGCCACATAAAACTGGTCAATAGAATTATTTCTTCGTCGTTTGTAAGTGCTGGCTTATCTAAGTCATGCCTACACAAGATGACTGATAGTGTAACAATGCAGATTAACAGACTTCTGTCAGCGGGATTTCCAAAATCTGTAATATCTTCAGTGTGCGAAACTTTGTTGCAGAAAATCAAACAAAAACAAGACAAGGCAGGACGTATAAAGAGGGAAAAGAGTTGCAGTCATCCCATACTTCCACAATATATCTCATCGTCTGAAGAAGGTAGGCTCGAGATATGGTGTGGATGTAGTTTTATCAGCCACGTGCAATATATGCCAGATTTGCAGAATGACGGATGAGCGCCTCAGTGGAATCGCCAAAAAGAGTTGCACAAGTTCCGTAAAACACATAAATAAACTTATAGATTGCGCAGTTGGTGTTGCATACATGCTTACTTTAACGTGCGGTCGTTGTTATCCAGCCCAACTGGATGGTGCATTAATAAAAGGTTAGGAGAGCATATGAATGATGTATTGAAAGGAATTAGTTTAAACCTCGTTCTGCACTGTAAAAGCTGCGGGTGCCAGCCTTGATTTCCGGGCGTGAGTGTGCTGGTACGCCACATGGACAAATTAACCCGTGAAATAGCTGAGGCGTATTGTATTAGAAAACATGGTGACGGATGCGTGAGCCGACCTTCGGTGGCCTTGCATGACAAAGAGTTCGCGCTTTTAGATAAAGGTTAGCCATTTTATCATTGTACCTTATTTTTATCAGACCCTTTCCCAGGTTATGTCGCGTTGCTCACGTTTGCAGTTAAAAGGTTGCCTGTTGTATATATTATCATGTGTGCTGCAAACAATAAAATTCACTTGGTAGTCAGAGCTCGTGTTGTCCTCTTTGCTTTCCTTGCCTCGCCTTTCGTTTCACGTTTGTTCTAGCACCTTCGTGCTCGCGCTTCAGCCCTTATTACCATGAGCATCGAAGCTTCTCAAGCACCATAGGCGTGGTTTGCGCTATACGTAGTGTAAAAGAGTGATAACAAAACTTGAGGAAAAGAACGTAGCAATATGAAGTATTGCAAAGGCCTTTTTTGAATTGACAACATCTCCGACACTGTGGTCTTCATGTTTAGACTTCACGTTTAGAATCCCACATGCTTTGTTATGGTTGAACCGGAATCTTTTTATACATAGCTTTAGGAACACAAACACAGTGGTTAGTAGTAGCGCAGATTATTGGTCTAGGTGGACTTGATTCGTGTTTAAACTACATATTAGGCATGCCTACAAACATCGACACTAAAAGGAAAGACGCTGAAAAGTGTTAGCGAACGTTTCCGTATTGTGTTTGTGTGCGCGCCTAATCCTGTCTAAACGCCTTTCAGTATTTTGGTTGATAGGTTCATAATACAGCATATCATTCATTTCTATGCTGCACACGTAAGGAAGGATCCTACAACAGTGTAGCCGCACCAATGGAGCCACTTAAAGTTCAGACAGAGGTAGCGCTAACGACTGGTATGGCTGTGGAGCGTACAGCGGACTCTCATCTGAATCCCGAAAGCAGTTCCTCTGTGGCGATCTGGCTTTTTTATTTGCTGCCAGAGAACCTTATTTTGTGTTTTCTCGCTGGCAAAAGCTAGCGCAATGTAGCGTCCCTTGTGTACTGTGTAACGTCACTACTGTATATATACGGGACAGTATCACTGAAACTCGGATACATAAAACTGTCTTTTTTGCACTCCATGGCACGTATATGAAATGACCCTCAGTCACCGCTACAACTCTTGGACGCAATAATTACACGTAACATAAGTAAGTGAAATGAACCGTTTATGAGGAATGACAAGTTGCAATGAAACAACATTCCTCTGTGTGTTCGTATGCAAAAGTGACAAACTCATTTGGCAATTTGCACTTATATACACTGATACAATCCAACCACTTACCATTCACAGCAGCAAGTTCCACAGCCATGGGTAACGACAAACTTATGAGCAGTAATATGGTCTTCAGCTTCTTCAGCGATCTTGGATAATTTTGTAAAATAATACATGTACACCCGTACTTCAGGTACATGGCTTTCAAAAGTGTCAGACCTATTTGGTGCTGCCCGCCTGTTTGAGTGTTTCAGTAGGTGTTTTCACCTTCGTGTTTCCTATGAATGATAAACAAATTTAGCATTGACAATGTGTTAATGGAAGTATGCAAAGCTCCCAAAATCTGTGCACATGGTGATCTTGGTAAGCAAGTACTGATAAATTGGCACAACCCGTGTTCATGTGAAACTGCACACTATAGACAATCAGTGGCTATGCACTTGAAGAATATACCCACATTTCATCCTAATATATTATGATCAAGGGGCTCATGGGACATTAGGAACTACATGCTGAATAGTACAACACTGTATAATTCATAGCTTAAGCACAACACGTAACTATGAAACTTGCGCTGGTGTAAACTGCAGAGTAAGTTAATAATAGCTTCGGGTGCGCTCTGAAATAGGCTAATCACATAAAAGCTAGGGTGAAATGAGGATACATCATATACACGCGGGGGTGAGAACATGGTGGTGGAAATCACCTACCTCCCTTCGCGGAATGTGTTGGTGTAACAAGTTCATTTGAAAATCCCTATTTCCTGCAGTGAAACTTTTCTTTGCAAATCATATATTGAATGTAAGTATGTGTGTGCGGCTGAGTTAATACTTCACTTGAAAGCAGTCAGTGAATTTATTTGAAATGCAAATTCTCGCCATTATTCACGATGGTGTGTCAACATATTGTCAGCTGTAAAAAATGATGCAGGGCTCTTTCAGAAAACCAGGTTTATTGGAGTGAACTTGTGCTCTGTAATAAAGTCCAGTGAAGTGAAACCTGCGAGAAAGGAGGTGAGAAATTGACTTACACTAGCGGGAAAGAAAACCGTGGTGTTATTCCCGCAGGCATTTTATGCCTCAGCGTTATTAATTCTGGGACCATCGAATTAGAGTGGTAACACAGCGCTTGACCACAAGCCAAAGCCTTTTCCATATCAAATTGGATAGCTTGCGCGACTTACGAAGGTGACAAAATGAAATGCTCATCGCATCGAAAATATATACAGGAACTCCGGGCACTACCATACGCAGGTAACTAAATATACAAAAGAACAAATCGCGGAGGCTCTTACCACTGAGCGATGGTACAATGTTATGAGTATCTCCTTTGAAACCGATCGGTAACCCCCGTGTCTCTAAGCTCGACAAATGAAAGGGGAAAACATTTCATTTTTTAAAGTTGGCCTTAGGTCATCCTAACTCAAAACAATTCTGTGGCACAACTATTGAGCGCAAGAAAAGACGTTACACAGAAGGAAGCTATATACGTGACAAGTATTTCTGGTTTGACCGAAACAGAGCATTAAACGTGTCATTTGCGCTTGCAAGAATATTCGCAATGTGTTTATTAATCATTTGCTGATGTTTCTCGCCAATCAAGTATGGTTAGGTTCTTTGCACTAGTGCTCGAAATCTGTCTACATTTTGATCATTATGCATTTACTTTTTAATTCTTGCTGGTTTGTTTTCAGGGCCTCCAATTTAATCTCGGAGCTAGTAAAGAAGTGTTTGCCATTCATATCTGCATATCAAGCTTTTAGCAGTGCCCAGAATAGCAAGATCAAAAAGTGAAGTAAAGTTGGGCTCCCCCTTCAAGAGCAAAGAGTGATAGCGCCATCGGGCCACGTTTGCATCACCTGCTCAATAGTTAACCCGGTTTCGCATTTTAGTGGACACCTCAAACGTGCTGGAAGGAAAGACGTATAGCGTCGGCCGTTTCAAACTGTTCAGGATTGCCTCCTGTAATAAATGTAGTAACTGTAGCGGTTTAGCGTCCCGAACCCTCGATATGCTCCGAAAGTTTACACCTCCTGGGAAAGACGTCGTTCAGTGGTGATGATTCCGGAATCACGCGAAGAATATGCATGTCGGTGTGGTCTTTTCTCCTCTTCAACAACGTTGGAGGTCGTGATGACTTTGCTTGTAATTAGCTTGATTGAAGTGTCAACGACACCAAGAAAATGGGTGGTAATTACAGATTTCTGGCTGCACTCGCATGTGTGGAAAATGTCACTTTAAGACACATTGATTTGCGTATAGTGCACGCTACATTAAAGGAGCTCTCAGAAGCTACGAAGTCGAATCATCAGGTGGCATTTCAAAGGATTCTCAGTCACTGAGAATCAAGGGAAATGAAATGGCAGATGATTTGGCAAAAACCGCTCATTTTTCTATGCATACCCACCTCATTCCTGTATCTCAATACAATGTTATTACAATTTTAGGAACAAAGAAACGTGAATCATGCTTGTCTGGCTGGTTCACAGACAAAACAAGGTAATCGATCCTATATTTTGTTGATCCTAATCTTGAATGCCAATTAGACTGTCATCTCTCAAGGCGTATCGACACTCTCATACGTCACCTAAGTCTCGCAACTGCTTACAACAAAGCACTTCCTACATCGTATTCAACGTGCAACATAGCCAGCATGTTAATGTGGTCACGACGACGATGATATAAATTATCTCTTGCTCAGCTGTCCGAAGCACGCCACACACTGAAGGCGAGTCGAACAGGAAGTCGATAGACGCTACATCTCCAGCGAACGTTTGCAGTGGATAAAGTACTAGGCCCGTGGCCATCTAAAAGAAATGTCCAAGCAGTGAAGGTGCTGCGACGCTCTTTCGAAGAAACAAAGATTTGTGAGCGTTACTGAGCAGAATATAGCAATAAATGAGCGTGGTGGCTGTACGTGTTTGTTTTGCCCATATGAGAACTTGATCACTCCACTAAGTAGGACTTTGTATATGCACATAGTCTATTTGGTTTTTTATATTATTTATTTATACCATTCAAGCGCTAAGGAGTAGTCCTTGCCAAGTAACGGTGACAACAACTGCTTAGTTTATTCTCCATTTCAATAAAAAACACTTCCTGGGGCTATTTAACTTGCTCCTGAGTCTAAGGGCACAGGTCTCAAAGATTTTCGCCTCCGTCGAAAAATGCAGCCACGGTGCGTGGCCGCTGCTGACTTTCGGGTCAACATTAGAGCACGATAACGAGAGACCACCACGGCGGCCCAGTTGCTAAGTGCCCACACGCGCAGCAGCGCACTTTCTTGATGTTGTTGCTCATAAAATGATTATTTATGCTTGAATTGTTTGTGAAGAGTGGCCTTTAAGCCGCCAACTTTTTGGGCCATTCCCGTGTTTTTTACGCCTGGTGTGATTTCAAGCTTCTGCCACTCAGTATTACATAATTCTAGGACACTTCACGCACTACACGGCGTATTCATGGCGCTTTCTTTCTAAACAAATTTAAGTAACATCTTCAGAGAACAAGACGAAAGCGAAAATGAGGTGCAGAAATCTTGTGATGAGAAATTTTGCAGTCTACTTGTCTTTTTCAAAGCTGAAACTGATTTACTAAGTGTTTCTGCGATGTACCCTCTCCACTAACCTAAACAAAGGAGGAGGAGAGGGCAAGTGAGGTTGGAGCTGGGCCACTCTGAGAGTTCACTGGTACGATTCGGGTAAGTGAAAAAGGAAGAAAGTATATCATAAAAAAAGGGGAAGGGCGTCCACGTTTGGCTGAAATATGGTTGTCAGAAGAACGTATTACCGTCGTTTAAGCGCGTGAATAAACACAAAGGAACAGAACACAAGCGCTTTCTCGCAACTAAAAAAATTTATTGAGAGGCGAAGAATATATAAGCAGGCAATTAAAATCAACGCGTGCGTGTGAAGGCAAATAGTACAACCGTGGCAACTCGATAACAGTGAGTAAAGCAAAAACAGAAAGATTAGCGAGCAAGATAACCGAGAAAAACGAACTCTTTATCATGCAGCAACACCGAAGCTTGGCTGACGCAATTTTATACTCTTCTTATTTATACTTTTATACTTATTTATAATTTTATACTTGTTCTTATTTAAAAATCTTCAGTCAGCTTGCGAAATAAGCGGTTGTTAAATCGAGAAAAGTATTCAGTATCCCGAAAAATATATCTTCTTCTCTTTTTAATAAATCTTTTAGTTGCGGGAAAGCACTTGTACTCTGTTCCTTTGTGTGTTTCCGTGCGCTTAAACGACAGTTATACCATGCATATGTAACTAGCCCAACTTCGATTCTGTTGTCAAAAGAAAGTAATAGTACTTTCTGTACACACACACACACACACACACACACACACACACACACACACACACACACACACACATATATATATATATATATATATATATATATATATATATATATATATATATATATATATATATATATATATTAGTGGGAGTAATAATTCAATGGGCCAGTTAGTCTTCGTGAAGGTATGGGATATGGCACAACGGGAGCGTTGTCAACAAGGATAAATATATTTATTTCCGAACAGTTTCGGGAGGGGACCTCCCTTCATCATTGTATAACTCATCCCCTGATGAAGGGAGGTCCCCTCCCGAAACTGTTGGGAAATAAATATATTTATCCTTGTTGACATCGCTCCCGTTGTGCCATGTCCTATATATATATATATATTGCCTCTACAAATTTCTAATATATTAGTTATATTAATATTTCTGATTACTGTCGTATTAGTACGTTATAGGTCAACAAAGGCAGAATAAAATATAAGATGTGGAGGAACTTGTTTCAAACACTTCCCACTCGTGACTATGTGTGCGCAGGGAACGTTCTCCTCTTTCTATTTTTCTCCTCCCTTTTACCCCTCCCTCCACGCAGGGCGGAAAACCGGGTACAACCTGATTAACTTTCCTGCATTTCATTTTCCCCTCTTTCTCTCTCTATAGATCATCAGAAGTGTATTTTATCCTACTGTACTTTGTTTTCTTAAAAACACTTTTCTTTCGGTACGTACATTGATTGCATGATCATATGACAATTTACCTTCCACTATTTTAACAACCTTACAACAAGGTTGTAAGGTTGCAACAAGGTTGCAATAACCTTACAATCAATGAATTAGCAACGGTGGCATAGAAATTCTCGGCAGTAGGCTTAATCCTCATCAGTTTTTGTTCAGTATGTACCATATCTCACGGATTTAACAGCCTCGTTATATGGAAACGTTTATACGTGCTGACTGCAGAGTGTATTAACCTTGTGAATAAGCTAGGACTCTATACTTAATGTCTTTTTGTGACCAGAAATTCGACTGAATGTTGTAAAGTTCGAGGTTATGGACGTTCACATTAAAATGGTGTCGAAAAGGCGTTCGGTAATTTGTTTGCCGTGTCTGCGCGATTCCCGTTGAAGGTAACATTAACGGGCTGTCATGTTTCACCAGTGTACAGCTTGTGACAATATGAAAAATCCACCGTGTCTAAACGTTTGAACCAGTGCAGGTAAAGCTAAGTTTGATAGGATGGACATAATCACTATTGGTGCTTTTCACTCTAACGTCTTCTTGAAGGTGCTTGCAAATCTTACATCTTGGTCGAGAACAAGGTGTTATGTGGACAGCTGAATCAGGGCTTACTTTTCATGCGCTAATGTGTCCTCACAAAGAGAAAAAAGAAAAGCAAATGAAAGGCGGAGAGGTTAACCAGGTTGAATCCGGTTCGCTACCCTACTCAGGGGGAGGGAGAAATGGGAGGGAAAGAATACGGAGAGAATGAAAGAGAATGAAAGAGAGGCAGGAATAGACGTAGCCACGAGTGCCGAGCCAATTTAGAGATAGGGTATATTAACATGCAGGGTGTCAGGAATAGGCTGAAGTGGGAAAAGATAGAAGAACAGCTAAGGGAGAAGAAGCCGATGGTATACGGTTTTGTAGAAACACATCTTAGGGACAACGAACAACCTCCTAAAAATCCGGACTATGCATGTGAATATTGCAATAGAACAGAAGGCAGCAGAAAGGGGGTGGTATTGGGGTATTCATTCATAAAAGTACCGACTGGCAAATGGTCAAGCAGGAGTGCAAGGAACATTTATGGCTAAAAGGGAAAGGGCAGGGTAAATGACACTCCTTGGTTTGGTGTACTTGTGGACGGGAGCAAAGGCCAGAAAAGAAAACCAGGCAATGGTAGAGTGTATAACATAGGACAATGAGAACTTAGGAGGAGAGTACGAGATAATGATACTAGGCGATATGAATGCGCACCTCGAAGATTTAGATAGGTATACCGACCCAACAGGCAAAATGATCACGAATATGTGTTAAATGCTTGATTTGATCATTTGAAACAGTACCGAGAAGTGTGAAGGGCAAATAACATGGGAGGTAGGAAGGCTGCAGTCCACAATAGATTACGCACTGATGTCACATAGGATGTATGATAAGCTGAGGGGAATATTCATAGATGAAGGTGGCTGCAGATGTCTGGGTAGTGATCACAAACGTATCAAGCTAAGTTTTGGAAGAGCAGCGAAAGTGGAAAGCAGACAAGATGAGCAACTACAAGAAAACTTTTATTCAGAAAGGCAAATAGAAATAGCTACTAAACAAATCGAGAAAGTAATCACTGAGGATAATAGAACAGTGTGGACATACATGAATCTAATTAGACTGTTTGAGCTAGAGCTTGCTAGGGCATGTGACAAGTTACCCCGGAAAAGAAGACACAAACGCAAGAGTTGGTGGGATGAGGAAGTTTAGAGAGCCATAGCGAAACGTCAGGAAGCCTCTAGGGAACACAGACTTGCTAATCAGTGGGGTGAACCTACAGATGATGTTGAAAGAAAATGTGAAATTTTTGTAAGCTGTAGAAGGAAGGCATTCCTTCTGATCAATGAAAAGATTAGAAAAAAAGGGAACTCATTGGCTAGCAGAAGTTTATAAAAAGATAGAAAGGCAGCTGCGAAATTTTGGAACCATCTAAACTCTCTGAGAAATGAGACGAGCCTAGTGCAGAGGTTTATAACTACAGCTCAATGTGCTAGGCTAGATGGGGACTAAGCTATTAAATATATAATAACAAGGACTACAGTAAAATTTCAACAAAGAAGTGCTTTATGCACAACTATAGACAAAGATGAATTAAGTGGCGCAATGACATAATTTTCACAACGAGAGTGGGAAAGGCCTCAGAACAGTGTTCCTAGTAGTATATCAAAAGGCTCAGATGGCATTCCAATTATGCTGATAAAGACATTAAGTCAAAGGCTAAGGAGGTTTTAAGAGAGGCAGTAAGCGAAATAATAATCGATGGTGAAGTCGCGGATGGATGGAAACTTTGCAGGATGAGCATAATCTGTAAAGGAAAGGGGGACAAAGCTGACATAAACAACGACCGTCCTATAACAGTGACATCAGTGGTCTATATGCTGGTGATGCAGATTATAAAGGAAAGACTGCAGGCATGAATGGAGGACGAGGGGGTGCTGGGGCAACTGCAGAATGTGTTTCGGAAACACAGAAGGTTGGAAGAGAATCTATTTTCACTGACGCAGTGCATCAAAATAGCATAAAAGGAACATAGACCCTTGTGGCTAGCATTTCGTGATATCATGGGAGCATACGATAGCATGGTTCAAGAGAACTTGCGAGGAATACTGGACACACTAGGTGTGGAAGATGGAGTCATTAATCTTTTAAAGGAAATCTATAAAGGTAACAAGGCAGTTGTAAAATGAAAAAAAACAGGTATTCAAGCCTGCAGAGGTAAGACGGGGGTTTCGGCAGGGGTGTGTTCTGTCACCCTTGTTATTCATGGTTTACCTACAAGGATTAGAGGCCATATTAGAGGGAAGGGGACTGGGCTTTAACCTCTCTCTCATCAAACAAGGAAAACTCATTGAACAGGCATTACCAGCATTGATGTACGCAGATGATATAGTGCCAATGGCCGATGGCAAGGAGGATTTGCAGAGATTGATGGACATCTATGGCAATGAGGGAGATAGGTTGGATTTCAGTTTGACTAAGGAAAAATCAGCAGTCACGATTTTTAATGATAATGAAGGTAGTGAGCTTAGAATACAGGAGCTCACGCTAGAGATTACAGATAAATACAAATATCTAGGCGTTTGGATAAGCAATGGGGCCGAGTGCCTAAAGAAACACGATACATACGTGATGGCGAAAGGTAACATGAATGCAGCGGTGATGAAAAACAGGGCACTGTGGAATTACAATAGGTATGATGTTGTGAGAGGAATATAGAAAGATGTCATGGTTCCTGGTCCGACGTTTGGCGATGCAGTCTTGTGCATGACATGAGAAGTTCAACAAGATTAGAAATTAGGCAACGTAAAATAAGTAGGCTTGCCTTAGCAGCTCACGGTAATACACTAAATCAGGGAGTAAAAAGTGATATGGGATGAACATCATTTAAGGGAAGGGAAGCTAGTAGCAAGATAACATTTGATAAGCTATTGATAGAAATGGGGGAGGAGCGTTGGGCTAAGAAGGTATTCAGCTACTTGTACCTGAAGAATGTCGATGCGAAATGGAGGAATCGAACCAGAAAATATTTGACTGGTAAATACTTGGAAGACAGCTGGGGGTCTAACCAAAAATAATTATTCGTTAAAAAGAAGGTGAAGGAAGCTGAGACAGATATGCGGAGAATTGGCAGGATTACGAAATCCGTACTAGAGATCTATCAAACTTTTGAGCAGAAAATTGCCAAGGAAAGGATCTATCATTACACTCGGGGTAGTTCTCTACTGTTTCAGGCCAGCACGGCAGTATTACGAACCAAGACATATCAGGCCAAATACGAGGTGGTAGACACGGTATGCAGTGCGTGTGGAGAGGAAGAGGAAACTGCCGAAAACTTGATAATGTTCTGTAAAGGCTTCACCCTATAGTTCAGGATGAGGGCGCAGAGTTTTTCAAAGCACTGGTGTTAGGAACAGGGAGGGCAAAATAGACTTTAGGTGGGTAGAATTAACTACAAGGAAGTTATATGATTAGTGGCTAAAGTCAAGGCGCGAGTAAGTATTGGACCCTTCACTGCGGGGTGCTAGTCCTCGGCCTCACTACTTGAAGGAAAAAAAATATATCTAGCTCTTGGTTCACTAAGTACTATAGCTTGGTGGCGTTAGACACCACCCGATCTAAAGGGTGCAGACATATCAAATCATCCAATATGTTCTGACGGGAGAAGGAAAATGTTACGAGGCAATGATACAATGTAGTGAAATTTTGCTAACATTTCCGCTATGATGATTTTTTTGTAGGTTCTTTGCGGTGCGAGTCGCCTATGTGACGTTTTCGCGTCTTGCGCTATATAGTATTGAAGAGGAGGCAAGCGCTACACAGGGGCCCCATATTATTACATCACTCGATCATGCTTTTACTCTGCTGTGAGTTGTTGATGTAGTTACGGATGAAAACAAGCAAAAAAAACTTTTTTGTGGACTGGAAATAAAGTTCCTTCGAAAAGGTTATATCATCACCGCTTCTCTGTCGAAGCTGTTGCGAGCCGATGAGGGGGACGAATTGTTTTTGATGTTTAAGTTCTTCCGCTTTGAAATGCCAAAAATTGTTTCCGCTTTAGTATCTGATAAACCTGATCAGCCGTTCTTATGGTAACTTGAAAATTGGAGCTATAGAGGCAGTAAAGTGCAAAAGTAAAACGTAGCTTTACGAAGGTAATTGAATATTTTCTGTGCATTGATAAATGAGGAGATGAAATATAGTCATGGCTCTGTGGTAAAACTGCTTGTCACGCGGAATGCCTACCGTTTATTTTCACTAGAATTGAAGATTTTTGCTAATATAAATACCAGCATCTAACTCGCATTTTCACTCACGCACAACGCCGAGTTTTCGCTCATAGCCGATGAATTCAACATTGACGCCCACGCCCTGGTCTAACTCTTCTTTATTTTTTTTTTTGACGGGCTATTAGGAACTATTGCATTGAAAACTACACCTCACCTAAAGCTAAAGGCAAGCAGAAACGTATGTTCAGCCCCGCTTATTGCTCAATCCAACTGCAGCGTGGCATTTTCATGTACTTACTGTCGTTCTTGGGCCGCTCGATGATCCTGAGTCCTTGGCATTACTCTTGCTCGCCGCTTTTATCATAGACGCAACTGGCGCAACCCAAAAGAAAATATTCTATTGGTGTGAGCTTTCTGTTCTCTTGGAGTCTCTACGCACGCTGATGATCGCCACAGGACGCGTGGACTAAGAGGAAGCAAATGCCAAATACAGTGCGAGTCTGATATTTCACTCATCTGATCTTTAACGTCGGTTCAGTGCCCACTGTCCAGATTCTTCGAGACCACACGCTCTGTGGGCTCTTTTCCGGTGCGAAGGAAGGTCTTTGGCTGCTATTTTGTTCAGTGACAGTGTGCAGATGTCGATGGTGGGGATTTACATGAAATCGGCGCTGCATATATCTAATGTGTAGAGCAAATGCTATTTCAGCTTGATTACATGGTAGGCCGCTTTTTGATAGCTGACTTCCTGGCATTGGTTGTTGTGGCTGTAAGCACGTCGTACGCTAATAATGGCAAACACAGCTAGATAGAGGATATTGTTGCGTGTGCATTTTATCAACCCTAGAAGTTTCGGCAACATTGAAGGAGACAAGACATGCTGAGTTTCCTTGCTGTAAATGTTTCTACAGCTTTATCTATTCAACATCCATACAGCGCCAAAAAGTTACCATTTGGCGGGTGCATTCTGTGTGCTGAAATATATATCGCACACTGGATTAATTTCCGAGATACCCATATCCCCTGTGTAGCAGTGCAATGTATAGGGGATGACTTTACGAGGAGAATCTCCAATACTGGTGAAAGGCTAGATAGGTCAAAAAAGCGATAAAAAATAACGTTGCACGTAACGTGCAATTAAAAAAAGCGACACGGCGAAATTTTACGTAAAACTTTTAAATTACAATTCTGCTTACTCGTGCATAATTTTAAGGGTAAACACACTGTATTGCAAATCACAGTTGTCCACAAAAACCCCGTTACCTAGTCAGTACTTATTCAAATGTAATGTAGTTTCTGTAAAATTACGTCGGCCAACGTTCACCCCTCATGTACTTCCACTTCATTTACCGAACATATGCTTTAAAAGTTCAGATATTTATGTTCTATCTTAAAAGCAGCTGGGGCTCAGAAGCTGAAAGGTGTCTGTTCTTAATGACAGAAATGAGCAAGAAACGGAAAAGCAGGAAGAGCAAAAGCGGAAGCTTTGCTCTCTTTGTTTCCGTAGATTTCAAGGCAGAGTGAAGCAGAGGCACAGCCTTCTTGTCTAAGAAATTTTCGCAGTTGTCCACTGAACTCGTGGCCATCGCCCGTGAGACGTTTGGTCACTCTCCGAGTTCGTGACATTGACCGGCATCTCATTTTCGCGTTTACTTTGGAGAGTGCTGGATCATGTCTCAGCATTTCCAAGTGTTGCCCAGTGCTTCAGCTCCTGGTCATTTATCTATTCGCGCCCAACACTCACCTAATGCCATACAGCCCAATCAGCGGACTTAACACAGTTCTTCGTTTAAGAAGAGACTTGAAGTATTTATAGGGGAAGGGGGAGGGTGTCATATTCTAATGGTGAATGCATGTCTGCCCCGTACTTCTAAGATGGATTAAAGGTGTAGGGCCATGAAGGTCTTCCGTTATAATTGACGCTTAGGACCCCCTTGTGTTGCCCAACAAAAATTGCTCACTTTCCGCCTTTAGCCCCGGCAAACCAAGGGCGCCGAAGTTGGGCCAGTATTAGAGCTGCGGCGGCTGCATTTCCGATGGAGGCGGAAATGTTGTAGGCCCGTGTGCTCATATTTGGGTGAACGTTAAAGAACCCCAGGTGGTCTAAATTTCCGGAGCCCTCCACTACGGCGTCTCTCATAATCATATAGTGGTTTTGGGACGTCAAACCCCATATATCAATCAAATCATGGGTCAGTATTAGAAGCACGCCATCTGTGATTTTTCATTGATACGAGTTTGGGTGAAGCTTCGAGTACCAACACTTACCGTTTTTGTCACTGTTGGGGCAGAAGGTGTTTGTTGTTCGAATATAATTATGACCAGTATATTATCGCCGTGTACATTTGCGCAGCGACATCGTCACATCCCACAGTGTGATAGGAGTGACGAAAGTGACATTTGTGCCGCTATACTGAGTAGACAACAGCGCACAGAAATATGAGCGAAAGGCACTCATAGCACCCTTCGATAGCGTACCTTCTTGCCGACCAGGACGATCCCCAATCCCTCCATTTGTATACTGACATTCTGCAAAACATCTGGCTGAGTAGACGCACTCTACTACCACCTGACCCTAAATTAGATAAGGCATCGCAGGTCGCATGGAGATGACTACAATCATCAGCATTTCCCGATCCTTATGTATTGTCAAAGATAGACTTTTCAATGTACAATACGCTGTGTAAATTCCGTCCCCAGACGGCGACTTTATTCTACATGGCCTGGGAGTGCCAAAAGAATACCAGTATATCGGATCCTCATAATCGTATACACTAGTTGAGTTGGAGGCAACCCTGTCCAGCTCTGACCCAGTGCAGCAACAAGCCCTGGTTAACCGTGTCCGGGTGGCAGAAAGAGCCAATAGTCATACGAACTAGGAGGTTCAACCACTATAGTGACCTATTTATTACCAATAAACACTTTATTGATTGATATGTGGGGTTTAACGTCCCAAAACCACCATATGAATTTGAGAGAGGCCGTAGTGCAGGGCTCCGGAAATTTAGACCACCTGGGGTTCTTTAGCGTGCACCCAAATCTGAGTACATGGCCCTACAGCATTTCCGCATCAATGAATATCATGTTATTCTATCTCTTCGCTCATGAAGCCGGTGTGTTTTAAGAAATGTGTTCAATATTCTTAAAAACTCACAGAAAAGAAGTATCTGCGTACTACTTGTGGTGTTGCCTTTCCTGTGGCAGAATGCATCTTCAGATGTCTACAAACAATACTTTGACAGTAATTATAAAAATTACCACGATCAATTTTTTAACCAGTGGTAATAGCCGGTTGAGTCAAATGGACGATATGAAAACGTTCCTACGAATTGTTCATAGCCACTTTGAAATTTTTGAAAAGCGCCCACTGATAATCATCGTGGAGCGATGCATAAAGCTTAATTTAGCTGGGAAAACTGAAACCGACGCACCTAACAGCGCATCTACAATTCACTTCAAGAACGCCTTCAGTGACGGCACCACGCCTCTCGTAATCATATGGTGGTTTTGGGTCGTTCTTCAAAGCCCGCAAATGAATCATCAATCAATCTCAGTGACGACACTGTTTCTGTCGCCGTTATCAACCTTCAATTGAGACACTTCGCTTCGAGGCCGCTTATCGACGCTGGCTTATTCTTCTCCTCAAACCGAGGGAAAGAGTATCTATCTATCTATCTATCTATCTATCTATCTATCTATCTATCTATCTATCTATCTATCTATCTATCTATCTATCTATCTATCTATCTATCTATCTATCTATCTATCTATCTATCTATCTATCTATCTATCTATCTATCTATCTATCTATCTATCTATCTATCTATCTATCTGTCTGTCTGTCTGTCTGTCTGTCTGTCTGTCTGTCTGCTGCCTGTGCCTGCCTGCCTGCCTGCCTGCCTGCTGCCTGCCTGTGTCTGTCTGTCTGTCTGTCTGTCTGTCTATCTATCTATCTATCTATCTATCTTCTCTGTCCGTCTGTCTGTCTGTCTGTCTGTCTGTCTGTCTGTCTGTCTGTCTGTCTGTCTGTCTGTCTATCTATCTATCTATCTATCTATCCGTCTATCCGTCTGTCCGCCCGCCCGCCGCTGTCTGTCTGTCTGTCTATCTATCTATCTATCTATCTATCTATCTATCTATCCGTCTGTCGTCTGTCCGTCTGCCTATCTATCTATCTATCTATCTATCTATCTATCTATCTATCTATCTATCTATCTATCTATCTATCTATCTATCTATCTATCTATCTATCTATCTATCTATCTATCTATCTATCTATCTATCTATCTATCTATCTATCTATCTATCTATCTATCCACCCGCTTTTAGCTCTCTTGGCCCTTTCTATTGTGGTATCAATACCGAAATTGGTGTGGTATAACATGACTGTATGACGAGCATATGTAACTAGTCATAACACTAAATTCACAACATGTATGTTATAAATGTCATGGTTTATATTTCATGATCTTGCTGCTGTTGCAGTGGTTTCGCTCACATGACAATGGATAACGGTTAGGGTATAAAACGACTGCATGGCGAATATGAATGACAGCCCCTTACGTGGAAATCACGGCATGCATGTCATATAAGCCATGGCTACACGCCGCGCTCATGGTTCGCTCCCTGTCCTTTCGCTAGCTTCACATATACGAAATAAGTGTACGGAACGTGAATGAATGACGAATGTCTATGATGGGTGCAAACATGACA
Source organism: Rhipicephalus annulatus (assembly GCA_013436015.1). Taxonomy (NCBI): domain Eukaryota; kingdom Metazoa; phylum Arthropoda; class Arachnida; order Ixodida; family Ixodidae; genus Rhipicephalus; species Rhipicephalus annulatus. The sequence goes on along the minus strand of WOVY01001177.1, from coordinate 863,400 downwards.
ATCACGAGGTGCGTGTGATGTAAGAACATGACTACAATTACGCCACGCTCATTATGCACTCGCGGGCGTTTTGCTAGCTTCACAAACACCAAATTTGGTATTACGTGACATTAACGCATGTCGAAGGTAAATGACACATATAAACATCATCATCATGATATACGTGTCATGTAAAACATGACTACTTGCTACGCTCTTAGTGTGCTCGCGGTCATTTTGCTAGCTTCACATATACCTAATTGGGTATCACGTGACGTGAATAGACGACAAAGGTCAATGACACGTCCAAACATGATAATGATTATTTGCGTGTATGTAAAACATGACGACATGTATACGCTCACAGCGCACTCGTGGCCGTGTCGCTTGCTTTGGTATGACACGACGTGCATAGAGGACGAAGGTAATAGACTCATCAAAACATGGTAATCATGACATGGAAGTAACTTACAGCGTAATTTATGTCTGCCTCGTAACGTTGTGCTGATAATAAAGTGACATATGCCTTCCTAGTTCGTGCTTCGCATATAATCGATGCTCTTCTGAACGTGGCATCTACTAACTTTTTCTAACTTCGTATCCGGCGATAAGCTTCCTTCATTTCATTTACGTTATTGGTGTTCTCTCCGTTCTCGCATTGTGCTGGTGTCAGCATTCATAGCGCTTTTAGTGTTTGCACCTGTGCTCACCGGCATCTTCCCGGCAAGCAGACGCGGGAGATGCCGAGCAGATGACGCGACGCAGATGAATACATATGTAGAAGGTAATCGGCCTTTCTGTTCGCTAAGAGGCCTTGTTGTGCTGAAAACAACCCATGGAATGTGTATAGGTTGCGCCCCATAGAGTTCCAAAAGCTAAACTTTTCCCAGAAACACAAATACCGGTCTCCAAGTGTATACTCGACAGCAGAAGTAAGGTAAAATAGATTCATACAGGCACCAATTTGGAAAATAGGCATTGATAGGTATTTATAGAAATCAAACCACAAACGTCCAAAATAGGCAATAATAGACACTATAAAAACACTATCGAAGCTCTTTTTAACCTTTAATTATTGCTGATTTAAAGGTGGCATTGAACGCAAGGTACTGAAAAAGTCACAGCTTTACCGCAAAGGCGAAGGCATGAACACAATAACGACACATTGGAAGGTCACACGAAGAATGGCAAGGATATCGAAACGTGCCCCGGCGTTGATCACACACTAATGACCCACGAAACACACTCAAAAGTACAGATGAACGCGAATAAAAGTCTCTATTATTACTTCGCCGTGTCTGGAAAGCACGCCTTTTTTGTAAACTGAGGCTGTGCAGCGAGTGCAGTGACCTTTGTGCGCCCGATAACTACAACAAAATCAACCTGGAGAAAGCCCAAGGCGTACGACTCCCCCACCACGAGATAAGCATGCGCACACGCGTGCACGAGTGAGCACCCTCCTCCCCCTCTCTCCTCAGGATGAAGTACGGGTGGGAAGATCTGGCGATGCGCGCTCATTGCGACATCTTGCTGGTAATGCTGAAAACACGATAGTTCCCCCGAGATGGGTATCGCCAGTGGTAAGCGGTACACAGAGTTTCTCACAAAAATGTGAGAAACTCTATGGTGGTGGATATAACTTGTCGTTACAACGTTAAAGGAGGTGCGCCCATAGAGTTTCCCAAATTTGCACTAGAGAAAATTGTGGCGCTTTCTATGGGAGCTGCAACGCATGACGCTTCAGTGAGCATGGAAATTATGGATAGTACACTGACTTGCCTAGTCTTCTTACCTTGCGTTCCTTTTGACTTGGCGTGTCTTGAAGGTGCTTTGTCACGAAACATCAATCAGCCAATATTCAGCAGTTGCGCTTCTCCACCTTATTCTTCTAGGGTTACAAATTATAACCAGGTCACGAAGTTTAAAATGGTTCGTTCTTTTCTTCGAAACAAAAGAGAAAGCAACAATGAATGAAACCACAATTAAGGGCGATTCGCCACCCGCAAGTACTAAGACTAGAAAAATCCGTGTAGTGCCCATTCATCCCATGGTCTCTGAACGATCGCAGTGCCACAGTCCCCTATAGTTATTTAAAAAAAAAACTCTATGTGTGCTCCTTCGTGTGTCTGTGGCTAACGCCTCATACTAACGAGCAAGAGGTCTGACTTTCGATTCCGCGCGCCGGAGTGTTTTTCTGGATATATATATATATATATATATATATATATATATATATATATATATATATATATATATATATATATATATATTTCTCGAAAGTCTTCCTCGATTCCGGTCGAGTTATAAGTCACCAGAAGAAGCGAACGAGCAAACGAAAAACGATGCTTTATTGCCAACGTTACGGCCGGGGACCGGCCTTCGTCAGGGCATACGTGCCCTGACGATGAAGGCCGGACCCGCGGCCGAAACGTCAATAAAACTACTTCGTACGTGCGTCTTCTTCCCTATACGGATAATCTTACCCGGACCAAGCATCACTTTTGTTTTTGGTATATATATCTATATATATATATATATATATATATATATATATATATATATATATATATATATATATATATATATATATATATAATATGTGCGTGTACCATGAATGACCATGACGTCGAAGCCGGCGGCAAAATCCAGAAAATCCAGCTGAGAGTGTCCATATCATTAATATCGTAACGATAGGCAGCTGCATATAACCCGCTCTCAGGCGATGAGTGGCATAGCTGCCTGAACTAGAGAAAAATGATGATATTAGCAGTATCACGTATAAGCGAAGTGGTATAAAATGTCCAGGCATCTTCACGAAGTGAATTATGACGACTGGGCGAAGCTTTGCATGGCTATCATATTGGTTAGTAACCATGCGTTACCTGAGCGCTGCCCCATATTCCATGTATTCAGTGTGTTTATTTGATTTGACAGACAGTTGCGGATGCAGATAAGCAATTACGTACATGATCGTGCAAGTTTGCGTACTAATCATGTCACCTTTACGTATGTTGATACTTAACAGCGCGTGCTCATGTTGTCATGGCGTCGTGACGTTGGTGACGGGAGCAGACTTCAGGTAAAAAGTGAAACTGCTTAATCGGGTTGAACTTGTGGCTACGCAAAAGAAAATGTAGACTACAGCAGAACACTGGCCCTGATAGCGGCAAACAGAGCGTCGGCTGTCGATCAAATGACAAGCAGCGAAGCACGTCGGCATTTATGCCCTTGCCATCAAATATTCTAGCGTTATCGATAGCGGTGAATTTGTTTCCGAGAAAATCCGTAATGTGCATGCAGAGGGCGTAATCTTAACAAAACGATCTATTACAGCCTTGTAGCTTCTCGAACATCGTAGGCGCGGTTTGCGCTGTACGTAGTGTAACGGGGCAATAACAAAGCTTGAGAAAAGAACATGGCAATATGTGTGAGTGATTTCGAAGTGGTCATTCTTACTAAGAAATACTAAATAGAGGTGATTCCATAGAGTAAATTAGTGATTGTGCAAAATGTTACTGCGTATTTAAAACGACAACCCCATACTATGCTGGAAACCCGCCTCTCACCGTTCCTCATGTTTGTCCAATTCCACTTCTCGCTTCGCTCTCTGATATGCATAAAACGTCGTCAATCAAATAACAAACATATCTAAAGTGTACAATCACTGGACAAGAGATAATAAGCGTGTCGCAGAATTGGACGTGCTTCCTCCCCGAATACACTGCGTAGCAGGCACTTTTGAAACATGCAGCGAAAGGATAGGCCTCGTACTGGAAGTACCACAGCAGACGACGTTCCGTTTTACTTTTCTCGAGAAAGAACCTTTTAAACAGAAAGAAAATAATAGGCAAGTTCGCATTTTTTTAACAAATTGATCATGCAACGTTCCTGAACAATGAGTGTCGTAATAAAGCAACAGCAAAGCGGGAAATATTACTTTTTTGTGTCTGTGGCATCGAAACCAGCGCTTTCATTAGGTGACAGCATGGTGACAGGGCCATCAACATCACGTGAACGCACAAAGCCATTAGCAGCCACAGGCAGTGCCAAAGCCGAGAGGGAGAGAAATAAACGTTTATTTACACGGAGGAAGGAAAAACGTAAGGAGAGGGCATGCCCAGTCGGCGAAGGGTGTAAAAAATGTGGCGGAAATGACATCATGGCGGCCATATTCAGTAGGCACAATGGCGGCGTTGTTATGGTTACGTGTTGCGCAGTGGAGCTGGTCTAGCAGTGAGTGGCCGCGGCTGGCGGCGGAATGTGTGCCGCCCCAGGTCTCGTGCTGAGCCGTGGCGGACAATATCTGTGCTCTGCGCCGCGTTATTGATTACGCACTGTTCTCCTGGCTGTTAGATTACTCTTAGCAACGTTTACAAATCCCTTTGTCCATCACGGGGTTTCAACAGTGCGTAGAAAAAGTGCATATCCATGTGTCGTGCGGCTGATGACGCGGATATGAAGCAGTTAGTGCTCAGCGAAATTGCGTTGGGCACCATGATGAAGCTGAATGACGACGACCACCTTGCAGGTCAGTGACGGTTGAGCAGTGCTCCTGCTTGTGACAACGGACGACGCTGTTGGGCCCAGCAAGACGCCATAAGGACCATGTGCACATACGTAGTTTCGTGTTGTGTGTGTACAGTAACAACTTGCATGTGCGTATTAAAACACCTTTTCTGTTCCGCTTGGTACACTCTCCACCAGCATTGCATGTAATCTCAACGTAACAGCAACCACGTTCAACTGTCACTAGCACCACGCTCAAAGTCACCACGGTCGCAGAATGCTGGCGCCGGTAATTTTCACGCGGAGCACGGACACAGTGGCAGGACGCTGCGTCGGCCGCGTGGCGGAATCCAACCGTAAAAGGAGCACGACAGATCTTGTTGTCTGTACAGTTGCTGAATTAATGACGTGAAAGCACTCGCCGTTGTCAGTACATCTAGCGCGCGTTCTCTCGTAGTTGCATCTTTTTTGGCGAGCTGTTACTCCCTGTTATTACTCGGACGAAGCGATTTCGCTGAAGGTCTCCAGCTGGCTCAGAGTGATGAGCCCAGTTCCATTAGTTTCGGATTGTCACGACACACGCGCTGCGCAGCCCACGTGCTTTCCGAGCCGGAGAGGGAATCGCGCCTTCTGCTTCGCATTCATATGTAAACAAGAGAGGAGAATTTGCCTACTCAATATGGCCGACTTCCGGCTTCATCGCGGCTTCACAACGAGTGACGTCAGGGCCGCTCTTTACCTTTCTTTCCTCCGTGTTTATTTAGAAACAGTGTTCCGAGCGAGGCCCGGTGTCACGCTAAGGTGGGAGGGTTCTCTAGCCCAGGAACCCTCTGGCTTCGACTGCCCTCTTGGCCCTGGCGATGAGTTGCCGCCAGTTTTTTTGTATTTTTGTTGTTTTTGACTACTTTAATCCTGCGTTGCCAGATGGTGAAATGCGGCACCGTATTTAGGAAATATGGTAAAATCAGGGGGCCACTGGTGCTGAGGTGCCACAACAGGTACACCAGACAAGTTCCGGTGAAAAATGGTGAAAGATGTGGGGGAATAGCTTGTCACTACCAGCGATTCTCTTGACCGGTGGGTGGGTGAGGGCCCCAAGCGTGTGTCATCCGAAATTCTGCCGGGACTACCTCAGCCGCTTATAGGTTGCTAACTGCACATACCAATCGTTATTCGAAGAGCGCATAGCGATAAGCCAGTGGGCAGACATGCCGAGAGCAGATCTTTGGGAAGTCTTCGAATGTAAGAGTGTGTCAGCTCTCGGTGTTTTGTCCTTTCACAAAAACAGACCTTGAGTAAAGGTGTAGGTGTGAGGAAACTTACTGAATTGTCGTTTTAATTTGCTGGTGCTGACGTCCCAGACGTTTTTTTCTCTAATTTTTTCATGCCTGGTGACAAAAAATTCATTTTTCAGTGCTGTGTAGGTGTGCTTCTTGTAACTTTTTGTCCTCTCTGTGTGCGGCGTTGTAAGACGTTGAAGACAGCTTGGAGTTACCGGCTGTATCATGGATGGACTGCGATTAAACTAAGAGCAGCTGATAATAATTGGCTGCCAAGTTGACGACAAAGAAGTTGTCAAATTCGATGCAGTGGCCGTTCATGACGCGCTGTACTTGCGAGTGTTCCTTTGTCGCCGAAAACTTACGGACATCATTTTTATGTTCCCGCACGCATTGGTGGGCGCAGGGTTCGCGTTAGGGGGAGGGCGAAAATTCGTTGTACCCCCTTTCCGCCGTTATCACTGGGCAGAATTTCTTCCTCGGCCTAGCCTCCTCCCCCCTGGGCCCCTCATGCACACGCCTATGACCGCCGGCTCTTGAAGGAATCCTTCAGTTCCCCTATGTACAAAATGTACAAAGTACTATGTACTAGAAGATACGCTGTAGCAGAAAGCGATAGTCAGCACATGGCTTGTACAAACCAGCTCCCAAGCAACAATTTGCCCTAGGCAAGAGGTCGGCGAGAGGTCTGGGACTGACTGCGAAGTGGTTAGGCCAACCTTGACGACCAACGTAGGGCCGGTATTGGGGATTGACATTGGCCTCACAACGGCCCACGTCGGGACACAACGTAGGTCCGACCGCGTTGACATCGAGCTCGAGTGTGTACCACACGTTGGTTGACCATGGTTCGACCTTACATAAGCGTTGATTTGCCGTCGGTTGCCAGCATTCCTTGCTATGCTTCTTTTTTATACTTTGTGCACATGACATTGGCTCGGTGCTTACGTAAGACGAGGTTAAACGCCTCTAAAGTGTGCACTTGTTAGCATGTAAATACGTAACGCGCAATAAAAGAAAAACGAACGTAAGCTTCCTCACCTAATATGTTTATTCCGCAGTTGTATAAATCCACTATGTTTTCACGCAACATTTTTCGCATGGAACGATTTGCAGCAGGTCTTGTGCAATCCAACTATACAGTCGATGGAGTGGTATTCCTGCCAGATAATTGCTCTCTTTCGGTCAATTTTCATGCTGTTTGCCGTCAATACGTATTGGGTATGCCACGTTTAACCACCGAGATGTGAGGCTTGTATCGTTTTGTTATTTGCTGGGAAAAAGTGAAAAGAACAAACAGAACGAATAATACTTAGAGAAAGGCAGACTATTCGAATGACTAGTTGCACAGTCACATGCGTTTATAAGCTCTATTCGCGAAATTCGGCAAAACATTTTGTGGGTATATACACAAATAAGAAAAAAACTGTGCACTTACAATAAGTATGTCATAGTGTTGAGATTCTGAAACGTGCCCGAAGCCCCCGAGCACATAGCTTGCCCCTAATATTGTTACGGAGATAAAGTAAAGGGAGAGGAAGGACACAAGTTGCTCACAGGTGAGCGAGTGGGCCGATCAGCCATTGTGACGCTTGCATGCGGTTTTTCCTCTGTGAATGCATCTTGTACAGCATTCACCAACCCCGTAGCATATGTCGCAGGAAAACAAACAGTACAACAAATAAATTGAGGTGAATACATCTTACCTTCAAGGCGGGCCAGGCAACTATTTTTAAGTCGGCGTTCACAGCCCATTTGCGACCTAATGTAACGTGAAAAAATTGGGTACGACTTGACCAACCAAGCATGCATCTAACCAGACTTCCTTTCAGTAGGGTGAGACCAGTACATCACGCTATCCACACTTTTTGCAGTCCTTGTTGCAGTGATCCCTGAAAGAAAAAAATAGCAGTATTTGTCACGCCTTTTCAATATAAGCAAATGAAGGAAAAATTGCGAAAGGCGTATATTTACCTATTTACCCGTAAATAATCAATGATGACTGATACAACAGCCGTTCACTTGAGACATTCTTATCCGTCAGCTAGAAGAGACTACCGGATTGACACATCAGTTGCGCAGATCAAACTGATTTCTGTCAAGAAAGATAACAAGCAGTGCGTCAGGAAATAAAATGCCACTTACGAGTACGTATAAAATCCTCGGCAACGGGACGTGGTGGTATCTAGGAACATAGCAAAGGAAATGCTGCTCAATGCATGGGCGCCACATCACAGGGCAGGGTTTCAGTGATTCCTCGGAATGAAAGAGCGTTGTCTCCTTCCTAACAAAAAAAAAAGAAGTAGGGAAAAAAGTGGAAGTCGCGACGCACGCAGTGACTCCGTGGTGAGCACATTCCTTTCCTCCTTTGAGACGTTATCGACAGACAGATTTAGCCACGCGTCCGCAGCAGCCGGACCCAGGCTGCAAGCCATTTGCAATAGTGGTGGTAGTGGTTAGAAGAAGGCGCCTAATTTATGCAGCCCGGGCCTAGTGAAACTGCGTCCCTGCCACTTAACTGGTTACCAAACATTCATTTTAACCGTAGATATTATCGCTAATTATATTAGCGGTAGCGATTGAAAGCCGTAAATATAATTTTTACTGCTCATATAGCCTTCTACAGATGCACAAACTAGGAGTTCAACGTATTTTTGCCACGCACACATAATTTTAGTTGTCTAAGAATAGGGGGGGGGGGGTTCCTGTTGAATTTTCTATTTTGTTTTTGCAGAGTCTCGTTGCAAATAGGGGAACTGAGAAATCAAAGTTTGCATCCTCATTGTTTTTTACTTTTTTATTATAATAATGTAAGTACATCTATGTCATTTGTCGCAGCTTTTTAATATGTTCAAGACTTATTACTCATGCGTGCTTAAATTTCATAGTATTGTCTGCTGATGTTCATTTTTAATTTATTGTTTATTTTTCCGTATTTATTTCGTCGAGGTATATCTGTCTTTCTTTTTTTCCCTCTTCACTGACATTCTGCATCAAAACACTCATCCTTACGTCTTTATATGTAGTTGTTGTATTTAGTTTTTTTGTGAATTATATGAATGTACCTGGATATTGATGTATTTACACTCAAACGCAACTGCGCGGAAAAGAATGTTAATAAACTGGGACCGAAGCCCCGAATCTCCTACATCTTCTTTCCGTGCATGATATATATCCCGCTTGTATGAGCTGTTGAGATGAAAATAACCTGGCAGCACACTTCCACCAATCATATAACCACCTTTTAGTTAATTCTACCCGCTTAAGGTCTATTTTGCCCTTCCTGTCCCTAAACCTCAGTGCTTTGAAAAACTCTGCGCCATTATCCTGAACTATAGGGTGAGGCCCTTCACAGAACATTATCAAGTGTTCAGTAGTGTCCTCCTCCTTTCCATATGCACTGCATGCCGTGTCTACGCCTTTGTATTTGGCCCGATATGTCTTGATTTGCAATACTCCCATCCTGGCCTTAAACACCAAAGAACAACCCCGAGTATTATGAGAGATCCTTTCCTTCGCTATTTCCTGCTTAAAAATTCGATATATCTCTAGCGCGGAATTGGTAATCAAGCCAGTTCTCCACAAGTCAGTCTCCGTTTTCTTCATCTTCTTCTTAATTGATAGTTCTTATTGATATGGCCCCTTGATCGTTTCTAAGTATTTACCCGTCAATTTTCTGGTTCGCTTCCCCCATTTTGTATCGGCATTTCTCATGTACAAATAGCTTCCTAGACCAACCTTCCTAGACCAACGTTCCCCCATTCCTCTCAATCGCTCCTTAAACATTATCTTGCTGCTAGCTTCCCGCCCTCGAGTGATGTCCATACCATATGACCTTGTACTTCCTAATTTGGTGCATCCCCATGAGCTCCTAAAGCAACCCCACCTATTCCACGTTGCTTAACTTCTAATCCTGCTTGAACCTTTGATCTCATGCACAAGAACACATTGCCGAAAGTCATCCCGGAAACCATCACCTCTTTCCATATCCCTCTCACAACATCATACCTATTGTAATTCCACATTGCCCTATTTTTCATCACTGCTGCATTCCTGTTACCTTTAGTCGTTACGTCTATCTCGATTTCCCTTAGGTACTCAGTCCCATTGCTTATCCATACAACCAGATATTTGTATTTATCTGTTTTCTCTAGCGTGACCTCCCGTTTCCTAAGCTCACTACCTTCATTATCATTAAACGGTATGACTGCTAATTTTTTCTTGCTGAATCTGAAATGTAACCTATTTCCCTCATTAGCGCAGATATCCACCAATTTCTGCAAATCTTCCTTGTTGTCGGCATTAGCACTATATCATCTGCGTAAATCAATGATGGTAGTGCCTGTTCAATGAGTTTTCCTTCTTTGATGAAAGAGAGGTTGAAGCCAAGTCCACTTCCCTATAATTTGCCTGTAATCCCTGGAGGAACATCATGACTAACGAAGGTGACAGAGAACACCGCTGCCCTATCCCCCGTTTTATCTCTGTGGGCTTGAATGCCTGTTTTTCCCATTTTATATCTACCTTGTTACATTTATAGATATCCTTTAAAAGATTAGTGACTTCATCTTCCACCCCTGTGCGTCCAGTATTCCCCACAAGATCTCTTGAACCACACTAAGGTATGCTTTCTTGATATGCAAAAATGCTAGGCACAGGGGCGTGCGTTCCTTTTCTGCCATTTAGATGCACTGCGTCAGTAAGAACAGATTGTGTTCCAACCTCCTGTGTTTCTGAAACCTTATCCGGAGCTCGCGCAGCACCCCCACATCTTCTATCCATGCCTGACTGTGTTTATTTTATAAACTGCGTCTCCAGCTTGTAGACCACTGATGTCACTGGTGTAGGACGGTAGTTGTTTATGTCAGATTTGTCCCCTTTTCCTTTATAGATCATGCACATCCTGCTAAATTTCCACCCCTCGGGGACTTCACCATCGATAATTGCTTTTATCGCTGCCTCTCTCAAAGTATGCTTAGACTTGGGACCCAATGTCTTTATGAGCCTATTTGGGATGCCATCCGGGCCTGTTGATGTACTACTAGGAACCTTCTTTTCAGCCCTTTCCCACTGTCGTTGTGAAAATGGAGCCACTGCGCCACTTGATCCATCCTCTTTTATTGAGGAGCATAGGACATTTATTTGTTGAATTTTTTCCTACACCCTTGTTTTTTATATATTCAAGATATATATTCAATATCAATATATTCAAGATATTTTATATATTCTTTTAGCCTAACACCTTGAACTGTAGTGAAAAACTTCTCTAGTGGTTTGTCTCATTTCTAAGACTGTTCAGATGGTTAAAAATTTTGCAGCTGCCTTTTTGTCTTTTTTATGTACTTTTGCCAGACAGTGCGCCCCCTTTCTTCTATTTGTTTCATTGATAAAAAGGGATGCTTCCCTTCTAGAACTTAGGAAGATGTACCATTTTCTTTCAACATCGTCTGTAGGTTCACCCCACTGCTGAGCACGTCTGTGTTCCCTAGAGGCTCCCGGACGTTTTGCTGTGGCTCTCTTATCCATCTCAACCCATCAACTCTTGGGTTCGTGCCTCCTTTTCCGGGGTGATTTGTCCCGTGCCTTAGCAAGCGCTAGCTCAAACAGCCTAATTAGATTTGTGTACGTCGACACTGTTTTATTATCCAGAGTGATTAATTTCTCCATTTGTTTAGTAGCTATTTCCATTTGCCTTTCTGAATAAAAATTCTCCTGTAGTTGCTCATTTTATCTCCTTCTCACTCTCATTGCCCTTCCAAAACCTAGCTTGATACGTTTGTGATTACTACCCAGACTTCTCGAGCCACATGCATATATGTTCATTCCCCCGAGCCTATCATACATTCTATGTGACATCAGTGCATAATCTACCGTCGACTGCAGCCTTCCTATCTGCAATGTTATTTGTCTTTCACACTTCTAAGTACTGTTGAAAGTGATCAAAAATGCCTTTCTCAGCCGACTACGTTAGACTCGAACTTGTTTATGGACGTTAGAAGGGGGGGGGGACGTTGCCTGTTGGGTCAGTATACCCATCTATATCTTCTATCTGTGCATTCATATCTCCTAATATAATTATCTCGCACTCTTGACCTGATTCCTCAATGTGATTTGTTATACACTCTACCATTGCTTGGTTTTCCTCTCTGGGCTTTGCTCCCGTCCACAGTACCTCAAACCAAGAAGTGTCATCTGCCCAGCTACATTCCCTTTTAACCACAAATTTTCCGTGCGCATGCTTGACTCTTTGCCAAAACATACTTTTATGTATAAATGCCCCAATTACACGCCTATTTTTGCTGCATTCTGTTATATTGCAATATTTCCATACGTAGTCTGTATTACTAGGTGATTGATCCATGTCCCGAAGATGTTTCTCCACAACCCCATACACTATCAGCTTCTCCTGCCTTGAATGCTCTTATATCTCTTCCCACTTTAGCCTATTCCTGCCGCCGAGCGTGTTATTATATCCTATGTCTGATTTAGCTCGGTGTGCTTACGTCGATTTCTTCTTCCACGGTCCCCACATGTCTTGAATATTGGTGTCCATTTAGAATTGTTTTTGGCTACACTGTTGGCCACAGGGCTCTGGGTCCTCCTAAAAAAGTTGTGGCTTGACGACCCATTCTATTATGAACCCTCCTGCCCGTCACAGCACTGTAATGAATGTTATCTTGCGTAAAGGGGCGAGCGCCGAGGTCGTACACGTCTTGGTTGACCTCCATTATGCTGTATCCGAGCTGCCGGCTCATACCCTTGATCACACATCTGGCCTCCACTACCCTCCTTTCCATACCAGAAGACCACCTCCAGACCTCTTAGACTGTGCATATGATCACATGCACACTCCGAGAGGCGTCTCGTAGTTTACACATCCCACCCTCCAACTGTCTCTGAAGGTTCTCAGTCTTTCCCTTCAGCACATCATAAAGGCCATTATGAATAAAGACGAGATTTTCGCCCCCCCCCCCATGCTGTCCTCTACGACCTCCTGAGCTGTGGCCAGTGCATCTACCATGCACTTCCCTGACTGGGCTTCCACGCTCACTCTTCCATCTTCCTTCACTGTCGTGAAGACGATATCCCTAACCCTGGCCACGCTAGAGTACCCACCACTAGGACCCTTCCCCGCTCCGATCACTGGCTTTCTGTTGGCGATGGCGCTCCTGTTTGCTTCACCTGTGTCTCTCTAAGCCGTTTGTCCTGTATTTCTGCCCTGCTCGAGGACTGCCGCGCCACAGAGCTGTATGTTGTGGGAGCCTCCATGATGTGACCATACACTGTGGCCCCCTGACCTCCCTTCTCGACTGTTTCCTTTTCCGCTACCCACGCCTCCCGTCCTACACCACTCGGGGCCCGGGCAAAGAGCCATTAGCTTCTTTACCCGCTGCTCGTGCTCGGTCCGTCCTTCTCGTTCTTTTCTAAAGTCGCTTCTCACTTTCTCTTATAGGCACGCGGTAGCCTCCACTCGCTTACGCGACGCTTCAAGTTGTTTTTGGAGTTCTATTCTCAGCTCCCCCTTCAGCCCCTCAATGCTAGCCTCCATGCACCGCACTGCCGCCTCCAATGCCTCGCACAGCCTGCACATCAAGCTCGCCTTCTCCGCGTCGGCCAAACTCGTGAAGGCTGTCTCGTCCAGGCAGCAGCAGCACTTGCATTGTTCGCACTGTACCTGCTCACTCTCGCCCGTGGTTTTTATAACCTCCTTAGCCATCGCCCGACCATCGGACCGAGTGCTCGACAGCCCGAAGATCTACCCCGATCCTGCTATCCGGCCGCTTCCGCTAACTCTCCTACCTCAACAACTGTTTCCGCCGACAACATACACTCCATGTTGGGGTCTTACAACTAACCGTGCGAACCAAACGAATGACCGAACTTTTTCAAAACTACCGCCTACCCCGTTCACGTTGTCAACGTCACCACAGAACACATATACCATATATTTTCATAAGATATTATTGTATGAAACTCTATGACTTATACTACAGTGTTATAGAATTTCTAGAAGGCGGTAGTGGAATCGGTGAGAGCGCGCGGTTGTGACATCTGACGCAGACACCGCGAAATGGCGCAACCAGCGTGGGGGCTGTACGGAACGCGAAACGCAGAGCCTGAGCAATGCGGAGAAAACCGTGTGCGCTTGGTGTTTCTCCGAAAAAAAAGGAAGCGTGGAGTTGTTTAGCATGTTTTTGAAAACTTCCTCTGAGGTAAGACAAGCGCAGAGAAACCTGGACAGGCGGACGTTTTAAGCTAGCGTGAAAGTAAAGCCGACACAGCAGGCGAAGAAAATGGGCGCAGGGCGATCCGGCCGATTGGTAAACTAAATGCTCTCAAACACTGTAGACGTAGAAATTTGAATGGTTAGATTGTCCAATTCATTTGTCATTGACCATTGTCATACGTTAGGTCTCAATTGCATTCACAAGTCCGATGAAACCAAGCAACTGCGGCGCCGTATGTGCTAACACATTCAGAACATATGACCTATATCGATTTCATTACAAGTGGTTTCATTTACGTTGCACATATCCACGGAGAGGTTGGGATTTAATTATTCCCAAGACGATGCCGCTATGGCGTGGCTATATCACTGACCCGAGATAGCAGTTTTGTGACGTTGTAGAAAATAAGAAAAAATAAGAACAAGACTAGCAACAAAAATTTTATGGGCATAAAACACCCCACTACTCTCAAAGTACATGGCTGCAACCAGAGAGGCATTAAGAGCCACGGCTGATCTTCGTATGCAATTTATTTTTACACCATTCATGTTGCAATTCGTTGAGCCATTTTACATATACAGTGCTCCGCAGTGGCGCCTGCGCAAGTAGGCGTTTTGTGTGTAGCAACACCACGGACCCGAGCTAACGGGGGAGTTTCTACTCCCTTCCACGCCTAGCCGTGCGTGGCTTTGCCATGTCCGGGGAAAAAGGGATCCTGGGGGTTGAGTCGACGCTGGGTGATTGAACATTTAAGGCTCCCGGCAGAGGCAACACACCCTTTTGGCCCCAGCTTCACGTAGATGCACCGCTGGGCTGACCCACCCAGGGGAAATCGGCAGTTGCCTTTTCCTATCTTTCTCTCCCTACAATTTCGTCTTTATATCTCACTATTTATTTGTCCTAACTTCTACTCTCTTCTGTCTACTTCCAAACTTCCTGGCGGCTAGGGTTAACCCTGTGCAAATAGCCTACCTTGGTCTAGGCGCATTGCGTTATAGTAGCAGTGTACGGCTGGCGTCTGCAGGTTTTAGCATCCGCAAACTTGTAGCGTCTCCTCGTTGGGCTCTGTGGTGGGTGGCCGCCAGCGCTTCTGAAGAGAATTACACTGGCATGCATAGAGCGTTTCCCTTATTAAGTGATTGTACCGCCTTAAAGCACGTACGCACCGAAGACTTAGGCTTTTTCAACCGATCAAACGAAAACTTCCCCTATTTTCATGTTATACATAGTGAGATAAGCAGCAAGCAAGCCAGAACTGTATCCCCCTTTGTAGTTGCCAGATGTCTCAAAGAAACTCTTGGAGCCGGGTACAAAGTTACCAAAATGGCCAGCGGAGACCTCCTCCTTGAAGTTAGAGAAAAAGAACAGTTTGAGAATCTACAGAATCTTTCAACTTTTGGTGACACTCCGATCACTGTAACGCCACACAGATCTATGAACACAACCCGTGGAGTAGTATCTGATGCTAATTTGCTCGGCTTGACCAAAGATGAACTTCTGGAGGGGTAGAAGAGTCAGAATGAGACCAATGTACAAAGGATCATCATTGGAAGAGACAAGGTAACATTAAAAAAGCACCTCATACTCACGTTCGCTTCCAGTAATCTGCCAGAAAGTATTCAAACAGGGTACACGAAGACGTCGATCAGACCATACATACTTAACCCACGTCGTTGTTTTAAATGCCAGAGGTATGGCCACTTCTCACAAAGCTGTTGTGGTCACCGAACGTGTGCACAATGTGGAGTGTCAGACCACAATTCTGGCAATTGCGAAGAACCATCACACTGTGTGAACTGTGGCGGAAATCATGCCGCATACTAATGGTCTTGTTCATTTTGGAAAAAAAGAAATCATCACATTGAATATAAAGGAAATATCACTGCAATGTGGCCACGCTGGTGTGTTAAAAACATACACTCGCTTGCAGCTGCGGTACTACTGGCGCGGTATGTACCGTTTCGTTCGCCGTTACGTAAGGTCTTGCCTAACCTGCCAGCGACGCAAAATGCCCACTCAGCATGCCACAGGTCCCTTGCAGCCGTTGCCATGTCCAGCATGAGCTTTCGATTGTGTCGGAATCAACCTTTACGGTCCGCTTCCCTATACTTCGAGTAGCAACCGCTGGGTTATTGTCGCTATCGACCACCTAACACAGTACGCTGAAACAGCTGCGTTACCTTCTGCTACCACAAAAGACGTTGCATGTTTTATACAGCAAAACCTGGTTTTAAGGCATGGAGCACCTCGAGAATTACTAAGCGACCGCGGCCGCGTTTTTCTCTCCGATGCCATCAAAGCGTTGTTGAGCGAGTGTCGCATCATACATCGCAATACCACAGCCTATCATCCGCAAGCTAATGGGATGACAGAGCATTTTAATCGTACACTTGGGGATATGCTGGCCAAGTACGCTTCATCCGACCAGTCAAATTGGGATAGCCTACTGCCTTTTGTGACATATGCTTACAACACTGCAACGCAAAGCACCACTGGATTTTCGCCTTTCTCTCTTCTTTATGGACGTGAGCCATCATCAACAATGGATACTATTCTTCCTTATCGATCAGACCCTTCAGAGATGACTACCGTTTCTCGAGCAGCAGCACACGCTCAAGAATGTCGGAAGCTTGCTCGTGCGTTCATGTCACATGACCAGACGCGCCAAAAACATCGCCATGACGCGTCAACCACGCCTATGAGCTTTGCTCCAAATTCACTGGTGTGGTTATAAATTCCTTCTGCTCCTCCAGGACTCTTCCACAAGCCTTCGTCCAGGTACCACGGCCCTTATCGAGTTGTACGCCAAACATCCCCTGTCAACTACCTGGTCGAGCCGCTGGATGTATCTCCGGACAAGCGCCGTTGCGAACAAGAAATTGTACACAACTCTCGGCTCAAGCCATACCATGACCCTTCTGTGTACACCTGTCCTTAGGTCGCCAGGATGGCTCCCTCATCGCCCGGGGTGATTGTAACGAGGGCAGTGGACATAGAGCTCGAGTACCGAAAAGGAAGGAGACTTGCTGTGATAACAGGCTTGCGTTCAGTTAGCCCTTGCGCTAAATAAAGCTTTCGTTTGCCGTGTCAACTCCTGCTGGTTCAACACCCCGTTTCATCACACTCAAAGAAGCAAGACGAAGAGTGTCGCCATTTGATGGCGCTGCATATGCTGATGCGGCGCGTCAGGTGGCAACGCAGCACCAGCTCTCGCCACTCCTTCGGCCAGTGCAGAGCGAGCCGTCGGCTGGGGCGCCTGCCCCCAAGGCGGCAGTAGTTCAGTCTACTCCGCCTCACAGCGAATTGAGGCCGCAGATTCCAGAGTCTTCTGGTCTTAAGGCCTCCCTTCACTAGGCGAGGCCTAAAATCCGAACCACCTGCTCGCATGTGCGGGCACCCAGTGCCTCTGAGGAGGCAATGGATACAACAATATCCTTGGTACCAAAAGTGCGGCGCGGTTCCTTGGAGGGCGCCAAGAAAAATAAAAAAAACCAATAACGGGGCCGGAAGATCGTCCTGCCACCTGAATTAACGAGCTCACTTCAACACAGGATACTCTTTGTACACACAGCAGCATCTCTTGTTTAAATATGCAGACAGAAATATTACAGTGAAACATCCGAGGCCTTCTTGGAAACCTCGTTGACTTACAGAAACTCCTCCATGAGCACAATCCTAGAGTGCTGTGTGTACAAGAGACACACTTAAAACGAACA
This sequence comes from Rhipicephalus annulatus, assembly GCA_013436015.1. Taxonomy (NCBI): domain Eukaryota; kingdom Metazoa; phylum Arthropoda; class Arachnida; order Ixodida; family Ixodidae; genus Rhipicephalus; species Rhipicephalus annulatus. The sequence continues at coordinate 845,691 of WOVY01001177.1, read as the reverse complement.
AACACAAACTTTTTACGTAACTATGTAATCTTCCGAAAGGATAGAGATGATGCCATGCCACCATCCGGTGGTGTAGCGGTTGTAGTTAGTCAAGGTATAGCATGTACACAATTACCCCTTCAAACTTCCCTTGAGGCGGTGGCTGTGCGAGCAGTTGTTCTAAACAAAGTCGTCACTGTCTGCTCTTTGTACATACCTCCGCACCACCGTCTTGAAAAACTTCAATTCCAGTCTTTAATAGACGAACTACCTGAACCTTATCTGGTCCTTGGGGACCTGAATGCACATAATGGTCTGTGGGGTGACTCTCGCTGTGATGCACAAGGTCGTCTCATTGAACAATTACTCATTTCATCAGGTGCTTGTCTGTTAAATAGGAAAGAGGCAAGATACTATAACCTTGCCAACAAAACTTACTCTTCCATAGACCTCAGTATCACATTTCCTTCACTTGTACCATTACTTCAGTGGAAAGTCAGAAATAATTCACACGGATTTGACCATTTTCCTTTAGTTTTGAGTATACCAGTAATATATGAATGTCCTCCACATGTTCCCAAATGTCTCGTAAACAAATCCCACTGGGAACAATTTCAAAAGATTACTCACTTAAGTTGGACTGACATATGCGGATTAGGCATAGATGATGCTGTGCAGTACTTCACGGCTTTTCTTACTGACGCAGCAGCCAAGTGCATTCTACAAACATCTGGACTGCCCGGAAAACGACACGTCCCGTGGTCGAACACTGAGTGTCAGAATGCGCGAAAGGAACAGAACTGGGCATGGAGGTTGCTGCGGAACTCGCCGACAGCGGAAAACCTTGAGAGCTTTAAGAAAATAAAATCTCGAGGCAAGAGAACGCGTTGGCAGGCCAGAAGAGAAAGCTGGCACAAGTTTTTATCAGCGATAAATTCATATACACAAGAGGCTAAATTCTGGAACATGGTTCGTAGGGTAGCAGGAAGGCAAGTACACTCACTCCCACTCGTAAACACACAGGGTGACAGCCTGGAAAATCAGGCGAACTTCCTCGGTGCACACAAAGAGCAAGTGTCTAGCTCGTCACACTATACTGAAGCTTTCTAAAGATATAAAGCAAGAATAGAAAAGCAGAAACTAGAATACAAGTGCACAAATGACGAGGCATACAACCAACCTTTCAACTTAGCTGAGCTACAAGCATCACTAAACCCTTGCAGTAATTTTGCCCCAGGCTACGACCGTGTCACGTACGAAATGTTGAAAAACCTGCCTTTTGAAACGCGAAAAACTTTACTATCTCTATACAATGCTATCTGCCTTTCTGGCACCATCCCTGCTTCCTGGGAAGAGGCTATTGTTATCCCTATTTTGAAACAGGGCAAGGACCCTTCCTCAGTTTCAAGTTATAGGTCCATTGCACTAACCAGCTGTCTTTGTAAACTTTTTGAAAAAACGATAAACCGCCAACTTTCACATTTCCTTGAAACACACAATCTGCTTGACCAGTTCCAGTGTGGGTTTCGAGAGGGTAGATGCACCACCGACCATCTGGTGCATATCGAGGCACAGATCCGAGACGCTTTCGTCCACAAACAACACTTCCTCTCGGTGTTTCTCGATATCGAGAACGCTTACGATACAACATGGCGTTTTGGCATATTAAGAGACTTGTCTCACCTGGGTGTGCGCGGTAGAATGTTTTCCATAATCGAGAGGTACATGTCCAATTGAAAATTCCGCGCCCGTGTGGGCAGTATTCTCTCCCAAACATTTGTGCAAGAAACGGGAGTACCGCAAGGTGGTGTACTTAATTGTACACTTTTTATTATCAAAATGAATTTCTTGCACTTGTCCATCTCCCACAACATGTTCTATTCCGCATATGTCGATGACGACCAGCTTGGCTTTAAGTCATGCAACCTAGCAATGTGTGAGCGGCAGCTTCAGGGGCAGAAGAAAACGGATTCCGGCTGAACCCAGAAAATGCACGTGCGTCTTGTTTTCCCGAAAGAGAGGCGTGCACTCAGAACCTGACAATGAACTGAACTGTCAACGTCTGTCTGTCAATGTGGAACATAAATTCTTAGGCTTAATCTTGGACAGCAAGTTGACCTTCGTACCACACATCAAGTATTTAAAAACAAAATGTTTAAAAGTCATGAATGTTATAAAAGTGTTGTCATGTACTACGTGGGGTAGTGACAGGCAATGTCTCATGAACCTGTATAGAAGCCTCATTCGCACCCGCTTAGATTATGAGGCCGTTGTTTATCAGTCTGCGACTCCAAGTGCTTTGAAAATGCTGCGTCTCGTGCACCATTTGGGCATCCGCCTCTCTACGGGGGCTTTTCGCATCAGCCCTGTAGAAAGCATCTACATTGAGTCAAATGAATGGTCGCTTCATTTACAAAGAGCTTACATATCCTTTGTATATTTTCTTAAGGTGCAAGCAGACAAGAAGCACCCCTCATACTCCACTAATAATGATTCGTCGAGCTCTATTCTGTTTCAAAACAGGCCTTCGATGAGGCAGCCCTTCTCAGTTTGCCTGAAGGGTCTAGCTGAGAAAACTGGGGTGTCACTTGAACACAGTTTAATGGCTCCTGTAGTATACCCGCCACCGCGGCAGTGGCAGATTATATATTGCGATGTGTCTTTCCTGGAAGTTACAAAACATGCACCTATTGCCCATATCCGAAACTACTTCCTGGAACTTCAACACAAATACACACGTCCTGAGTTCTTTACAGATGCCTCCAAGTCTAACTCCTCTGTGTCCTACGCTGCTGTCGGCCCATCCTTTTCGGATGCTGGCCCTCTACATCCAGGCACGAGTATCTTCACAGTGGAAGCTTACGCGATACTTCTTGCGGCTAAACACATCAAGCAATCACAAATACAAAAAGCAGTAATCTATACGGACTCCCTCAGTGTGGTTACGGCTCTGCACAATCTTAAAAAACAAAAAACCCTGTCCTCGTCTCACTTTACTCTATTTTATGCACACTCTACACACTCAAACAACATGTTGTAGTGCGCTGGGTGCCAGGGCACCGTGAGATCGAAGGCAACGTGATGGCGGATCAGCTTGCTGCATCCGTCCACGAAATCAGTGCCACTACACCCATATCGATCCCGCCCCTTGATCTTAAGTCGTCTCTCAAACGTAAGCTCAGGGACTACTGGCAGAGCAAGTGGGATAGACACACACAAAACAAGCTACACGTTATCAAGCCACACCTTGGCCATTGGCCACCAGTATCAAAATCACGTCTAACAGAGGTAACCCTAACAAGGCTCAGGGTATGACACACATACGCGACACACTCATATCTTTTGTCCGGTGGCGATCCACCATTGTGTGAGAGATGTGGTGAGGCATTAACAGTTCTTCACGTTTTAATCCAGTGTAAACAATTAGACACTCTAAGAAGACAACACTTTCCGTTACCCTACCGACAACATATACTATTACACCCCGCATTGTTCGTCGGTAGGGAACCACTTTTCACCCATAAACCATTGCTAGCTTGTTTAAGTGATGTCGGTTTTAAATATGTAATATACCCAGGCATTGGGTTGCGAGACCTCTCAAGAGAGGTTGCTGCTGCAGTGGCTACATCGAGAAGCACTTGCCTCTCGGCTCTTGGACACAAGGGCGCTAATAAAGCATTTGTGCTTGTGCCAAAAAAGGTTTACACATGCTTTTATTATCGAAACCTTTTGTCACCCACTTTTACTCTCCATATCATGCCATCGCCAAGATTTTAATAATGTTTTTACCCGCGTTAGCGCGAGGAATTTTAAGGCCCCTATACAGCCACACACCATATCATTGTCCACAAATGTAGTCACTGAAATGGCGCTTTTGGCCACTAATTGGCCCTTGCGCCATTAAGCCCTACACATCATCATCATCAAATGACCCTTGCGCCACAAAACATCAAACATAATCATCAAACTTTTGTAATGCATTAACACCACACAATTTTCACGGCATGGTCATGTTTTTATTACTTCCATGTTTTTACCCGCCTTAGAGCGAGGGATTTTATGGCCCATATACAGCCGCTTATCACAATCGTCCATATCTCTTGTATCATGAACTGGCGCTTTTTGGCCACGAAATGGCCCTTGCGCCACAAAACATCAAACATCCTCATTACATAAACAGCATGGTCAGCACATAGAACTTGGTGAACTGTGTCGCGAGTGCGTCTGGATGCTGGCTGCAACCTAGGGCATTACAAAAGTTCTCACTCACCAGCAACATTACATCCACTGTACTTTCTCTGCAGAGCTTCTCTCGGCTGAAAAACACAGTGAAGATGTCTTAGCTGCCTTAAAAAGCTATTGTAAGAGATACAACAAGCCTCCCTTGTCACATATCACAGTGAACTCAGTGTTTCTGTTTCCCGTATTATTGGCTTCCAAAAGAAGGGTCTTGCAGGGCATGCAGTCATAACGCTTCAGAAAGTTGATTTCGAGCAACATAACCAATCAAATATTGTATTAGATGATCATCGCTCTTCTACTCTACCAACTCTCTGTGCTCTGCAGGAATACTGCGAATGCGTTCAGCTGATACTGGCTTCCTTTCTCAATCAGTTCACTGCAGGAACCCTGGCTTCCTGAGTAGGAGGATCTTGCGCACTCAGAAGAGAACTATTTTTGCACTAGATCTGTTCAGGTCATCTTTGCCGGAGCTTACGGTCTTAGCAAGGCTATAAAATTACAAGCAATCAATGACAATTAGGAACTGCGGGGGTCTAGGTTGATTGCTACGTGCGTTGATCTGCCCGTGCGAGCGGCCGTCACAAGAAGCGCGCGAAGCACCAGCGGCAGCCCCGCCAGCCAGCCCATGCGACTACAGCGCCGCCACCAGCATCCGGGTCTCGTCCGCACTCGCCGCCTCGCTTCAATTCGTAGGGCGCTCCGGCTGCTGATCCCACTAACGTTACTAGATCCTGCCAGTTCTCAAACTGTGGAGCTCCGCCTGACGCTGTTCCGTTGCGCTCCGCGTGCGGACGTGCACGACGAAGTTTGCCTGGCAAGATGCGGCAAGACGTGACAGACACGGACGGCTGGACGACCGTTGTAAATAGCGCACTGCAGTGTGCTTGGTAACGTTTGCGCGAGTACCCGCAGTCATTTGTGGACGTGCTGGCAAGTGTATGAACCATGTTACGCTGTTTCGTGCCCGGGTGTAAAATCGGGTACGATTCTGTTCTGCCTTCGGGGAACCAAATGCAGTGCTCGTTCCTGTGGAAGAAACATTCAAGACCATTAGAGAAGCTCACAGGTAAAAAAAGAGCTAGCTTGCACACTGATATTGAAGTAAGGCTTCTGGAAATTACATCATTGCGATGTGCATTACTCCTTACCCAAAGAGCGATGAGCACAGATACTTCAGGGGATCACCAGATGACAGTGTTGTGTACTATTTAGCTAGATATGTTTTACACAAAATGACCAAGCGTAAAGAGTGCCACTGCGTCGGTGTGCACTTCGGTAGGAGCCGTCGGGTCGAAGTGGCGAAGAATAGGTGGGGAGGTGAGCAGACGGCGTAGAGTAGTGAAGGCAACGTCACATGCAGGGGACCAGGAGGAGAGGTTAACGTCACCGCGAAGAAGCTGGGTTAATGGTGACATGATAGATGCAAAGTTGCGAACAAAGCGCCGGAAATACGAGCTTAGACCTACAAAACTGCGAAGTTCTTCCATGGTCGTCGGCTTTCGAAATTCTGCGACTGCTAAAAGTTTTGTCGGGTCAGGTAATACGCCGTGTTTGGACACGATGTCGCCTCGTATGACGAGCTCGCGTGCAGCGAAGCGGCATTTTTCAGGTTAAGCTGCAGGCCAGCGTTGGTCAGGCAAGTAAAAACGTGCCTGAGGCGAAGTAGGTGCGTAGGAAAATCATGGGAAAAAACCACGACATCGTCTAGGTAACAGAGGCACATATTACACTTGAGGCCACGTAGCGTATTATCCATAAGACGTTCAAACGTGGCAGGTGCGTTACAAAGCCCAAAGGACATGACGTTAAACTCGTATAGTCCGTCTGGTGTAATAAATGACGTTTTTTGGCGATCGGCTTCAGTCATTGGGACTTGCCAGTAGCCAGACCGCAAATCTAGCGACGAGAAAAGTTTCGCTCCGTGAAGGGTATCGATGGCGTCATCATGCGCGGCAAAGGATAGACGTCCTTGGGGGTTATCTTGTTCAAACGACGATATCCCACGCAAAATTGGATAGATCCGTCTTTCTTACGCACGAGGACGACAGCAGAAGGCCAGGGACTGTGAGATGGTCGAATGACGTATCTACAAAGCATATCTTCGACTTGATCGTTGGTGACACGGCGCTCTTCAGCGGAGACACGGTATTGTCTTTGACGCAGTGGCTGGTGTAGGCTGGTGTCAACATGATGTTTGACTTGTGACGTGCGGCCCAGTTTAGGCTGCGACACATCGAAAAAACTCCTGAACTCTTGCAGAAGATCCAGCAGATCGGCATGTTCGGTGGGAGTGAGAGTGTTGGCAATGGCGCAAGAAAAGGTATCCTTGGACGACTCCTCGAGTGCCTACAGTGATTTTGGTGGTCGCAGTAGTCACCCGGGACATCAACCAAAGCCGAAGGATCGAGATCCTGCACGTGGTCGAGACATTCCCCCGCAAGCAAAGTGACAGGTGTAGGAAGCGGATTGCTTACGAACATATTGGTTCTTCCGGCGGCAAGGTCAATTGTTGCGAAAGGCAGCGGCAGAGCTCAACGACTCTTGAAGATATCGGAAGGCATAAAAAGGCATGTAGCGTCAGTGTAGGCGTTGCATGAAACGGGAACAAGGGCAAAATTTCCAGGTGGAATATCGGTATCTTCATGAACGAGCAACTTCGCCGGCTGATGAAGAGCGTCAAGTAATGGGACATTACACAAGGGTGAAAACTCAACTTCGGCGCGAGCGTAGTCGATGACGGCATTATGGCGGGATAGGAAGTCCCACCCGAGGATGACGTTATGCGAACACACAGTGACAACAATAAATTACACGATGTAAAGATTGCCTTCGATGGACACTCTTGCATTGCAGGCTGCGAGAGGCGTTACTTGCTGTGCGCTTGCGGTGTGGAGCGACAGTCCCGAAAGCGGCGTCGTGACTTTGCGCAATAAACGGCAGAGATTAGCGGCAATAACAGGAACAGCTGCGCCGGTGTCCACAAGGGCAAAAGTTCAATAACCTTCAACAGTTACGGCGACCACGTTAGCAGGAGAGGGGCGAGCGCTTAGACAGCTCGAAAACGGCGAGGTTCTTGCCTCTTAAACTGCGGTGCTTAGTTTTCCTGCTCGGAAGGTCCGGGCCGGTGACGCATGGGGGAGGGCGATCGCCGACGAGGAGATGGTGCGCACTGCGGCTGTAAGTCAAGGCGGTCAGTAGGGGCATAGCGAGGTGAAGACACCAGCCCGTATTGGTCGAATGGTTGGCTGCCTGGTTGCGACGATCGGGCATAGTTGCCGAACGTCTGAGGTCGACGGCGGCAGTAGCGGGCAACGTGTCCGGGAGTGAAGCAGGCGTAGCAAATCGGTCGGTTATCAGGCGTCCTCCATGGATTCGCGACTGGTGGTGCCGCCCAAGGTGTAGTATAAGCAGCCAGGTGTGCGCGCTGTGAGCGCGTGGTGTAGGGCGGTTGCGGAAGCCTACGCACAGCGTCTGCATATGTGAGCGGGGTGGTTACGGGCTGAATTTCTTGCGAACAGGTGACAGGAGGAGCCACAGGCTACGCTGCATACGTTAGGGGCGCGGCCACAGGCTGAATCGCTGGCGGATAGGCGACAGGGGCACCTACCGGCTATGCGACATGCGGGCAGTGGACACGGCTCGATAGAGGCGGCTCGTAGTGCGCAAGGGGAACAGCTTGTGCAACCTCTTCCGATATAGCAGTGCGAAGTGGGGCGGGTAGACGGGTGGTGGTCTCGTGAGCAAGAGGCACTTGAGAAAGTTGGCGGGCGACTTCCTCACGGACGAAGGCTCGGACTTGCTGAAGCAATGGTGAATTATCAGGCATGGTGTCGAAACTGGACAGCGACTCACCACCACGCTGAGGTTGTCGAGTCAGAGAGCGTTGCTTTTTCAACTCGTCGTAGCTCTGACATAAGCTGACGACTTCAGAAACTGTGCTCGGATTTCTAGCCAAGAGCATTTGAAATGCGCCATCGTCGATGCCCTTCAGGATGTGTTTGACCTTGTCCGACTCGGGAATGGTGTCATTCCTGCGTCGACAAAGGTCGACGACATCCTCAATATAGCTGGTGAAATTTTCGGCAGTCTGCTGAGAGCGGACGCGCAAGCGCTGTTCTGCCCGCTCTTGCGGACAGCCGGCCGACCAAACACTTCAGCACATGACGTCTTAAAGACGCTCCATGTGGGGATGTTGTGTTTGTGGTTGTTAAACCACAATTCTGCGCCGCCGTTGAGATAAAATATGACATGGCCAAGCTTGTCGGCTTCATCCCACTTAATATTGGCGCTCACCAGCTCGTAGTGCTCAAGCCAGTGTTCCACGTCGGTCCCATCCGCACCACTGAAGACCTTCGGGTCCCGTAGCCTAGGATGGCCAGGGCAGTTGAACTGGGGCGAAGATGCCGATGGGTTTGCGTTGTCAGTCATGATAGGCGGTAGCGTGCGGCTTCGAAGTTTCAGGGTGTAGCAACGGGGACAAACAGCACTCTCCACCAAATGTGACGAGGTTTATTAGTCGATAACGACAACGGCAAGACAGCGTTAGGAACCGTCCAGCAGAGATCAGCACAGCAGCGAGCCGAAGCACGAGCCGAGAGAGCCGGGCGTTGGCGATGCAGCTCGCCGCAGGCACATCTTCTTCTTCACAATATATATATATATATATATATATATATATATATTGTAGGCATCTATTATGCGCTTCATCCTCATCTGAACAGCAGTCAATCATCATCATATGTTCTGGCTGACAATGGCACGAGCGCTTCTTTGTCGGGTCCGTTGCGCTTGTTCGTTCCCGAGTTCACGACGAATAAACCTCGTTACAACCGAGTCGTCATACGTGGTGGAGGTGGATTGACGTTCCCAGTACCTCTCCTTACAACGCCTACTCGCTGGAGCCCCGTTCAGGCCGCCGCTTGGACCCTCAGTCCACCAACATGTCTCAGAGTGAGTGAGTGGATGCCCTTTCTGCTCTCGTCTCTGCGCCGCAAGCCGTCACTGCGCCTCAAGCCCCTCCTCTTTACATCGTAAACCACTAGCGTGACCTTCCGATCTTCGCTGTTCTCCGCGGCGAAGATGTGGAGGACTGGCTCGATAACTACGAGCGAGTAAGCGCAACTAATCACTGGGAGGACTCTAACAAGCTCCGCCGAGTATCGCGTTATCTCACGGGCGTTGCCAAGACATGGTTCTTGAACCATGAGATCGACCTCACCGACTGGCCTGCCTTCAAGCAGCAGCTTCGCCAAGTATTCGGCACGCCAGCCATTCGATCCGCTCTAGCGAGGAGGGCCCTAGATACTCTCCAAAAACATCCCGGCGAGTCATACACATCTTATATCGAGGATGTCCTTGCGCTTTGCCGGCGCGTCAATTCTTCGATGTCCGAGTCGGACAAACTGAGCCACATCCTGAAGGGCATCGGAAGCATTGCCTACAATGCCCTTGTTGCCCAGAATCCTTCTACTGTCACTGACGTCGTCTCTACGTGTCAGCGTCTCGACGAACTTGATTCTGTTCGCCTTCAGTCGGGCAATAGTGAACACCGTACCGCAGACCGGGACCTGCGGGACATGATACGGGAGATCATACGAGAAGAACTTCAATCAATGGGCATCTCACAACCTTCTCCATCTGTCACACAGCCTTCAAGCATGGCCCTCCGTAACATCGTAAGGGAGGAACTAACATCATTCACCGGTCCAGCCTACGTCCAGCCACCTCCGTCTAGCCCTCCAACGTACGCGCAAGTTGCGGCCGCGCCTCCTCGCAACGTAAGCTCTACTTCACCGCTGCCATCATTCACGCCGGTTGCTGCTGCACCACCGGTCCACTTCCGGCCAATGCCACCCGATCCTCCGTCTTCCCACTTGAGTGCGCTATCTTCCGGTGCGCCAAACGCCTTCTACTGCCCGCCTTGGTGCCCGTCTGGCCCAAAATGTTTTTACTGTGGATATTGTGGCGATATATCGCGCTTCTGCCGCAAGCACCAGCAGGACGAGCGTCGCGGGTACGAAATGCGCGAACGGGACTTTTCCAGAGGGGATTCTTACGCTCGGCGTTATTCATCTGGACAGCAGCGGTCTCCATCTCCGCCCGCGTCGACTGAGACGCGGAACACTTACCGTTCAAGCCGACGCCGATCACCTTCGCCCTTAAGTCGCTCCTCCTTTCCTCTTCGGCCAGCCTCGTTTACTACTGACAACCGGTGGGAAAACTAAATGATGTAGTTTTCGGAGGAGAAACTGCATGTAACAGTGGGACTCATATTCCTCCAGCACGCCCGTTCAACATGGTTTCTGTTACGGTGGAAGGCGTTCTCGTGGACGCTTTGGTGGACACCGGTGCTACAGTTTCTGTGATTAGGTATGATTTGCGCAAACGCCTGAAAAAAGTAATGACACCTTATAATGGACCCAATCCAGTCGAAGCCCAGGGGAACGCTATCCGCCCTTTTGCTCTTTGTACTGCTCGTGTGTTTATTGATGACATTTTGCATTACATCGAGTTCACTGTGCTTACCAGGTGCTCTCACCAGCTAATTCTAGGGTGGGACTTCCTATCTTCTTCTTCAGCCGCTATATCTTGTGGTGAACGGATTCTGCACCTAGTTAATACGAACTCCATGTTCGACGAAGGCGTCTACAAGCCTTTACGCCTGTTCGCTCGCGAAGATCTCGAACTACCGCCCTATCAAGAACGAATTGTGACCCTGATCTCTAAGGACATCGACCACGGTGACGTCTTGGTGTCCCCTTCGTCGACTTGCGTCGCAAAAGGCATAGCCCTTGCATCAGGTGTCGTACGCTTTCACCATTGCTCCACGCTCGTCATTGCTACGAATGAAACGCCAGAGAAAGTTCTCCTGCCAGAGGGCACTGCAGTAGCCTGTGTTGTGGATGCTGAGCCTGTCAGCGTCACGACACTTAACTCTGCCTCTACCAACGACCGTTCTATGAGTAAGCCTGCCTCATCCTCTCCATTCACAGCTCTTATCAGTGATGGCTTAACAGCTATGCAGGCGCAGCAGTTGCTTGCGTTATTAACGAAACACGCCGATTCTTTCGACACCTGCTGCTCAACGTTGGGCCGAACTACCACTGCAGCGCATCGCATTCAGACGGAGGGAACATCTATTGTACATCGCCGCCCGTACCGCGTGTCTCTCGCTGAGCGAAAAATCATCGAGGAAAACGTCGCTGACATGCTCCAACGAGAAATAATTCGTCCACCAACTAGCCCTTGGTCATCCCCTGTAGTTTTGGTACGGAAAAAAGATGGCTCCGTGCGCTTTTGCGTTGATTACCGGGCACTTAACAACATCACACGCAAGGACGTATACCCCATGCCACGCATCGACGACGCCCTTGATTCACTGCAAGGCGCCGAATACTTTTCAAGCCTTGATTTGCGTTCGGGATATTGGCAAATTCCCATGCACGATGACGACAAAGAAAAAACGGCATTTGCAACCCTCGATGACCTATACGAATTTAACATGATGCCTTTCGGGCTCTGCAATGCGCCCGCGACGTTTGAACGCATGATCGACACCGTCCTGCGTGGTCTGAAATGGAAGACGTGTCTCTGCTACCTTGATGACATTATCATCTTTTCATCAACGTTTTCTCAGCACCTGAGCCGCTTGGATGACGTCCTAACATGCCTCGCCGGTGCGGGTCTGCAGCTCAACACTAAGAAGTGCCGTTTCGCCACCAAGTCCATCAAGGTTCTCGGTCATGTCGTCAGCAAGGACGGTATTCGCCCTGACCCCGAAAAGATCGCTGCCGTCCTTCGATTTCCATGCCCCACAAGACTTAAGGATTTGCGAAGTTTTCTTGGCCTCGCATCATATTTCCGTCGCTTCATACAAAAGTTCGCTTCAATAGCTGCGCCACTTCACAAGCTACTTGCATCTAATGCACCCTTTGTGTGGTCCGAGGAATGTCAGTCGGCGTTTCACCTATTGAAGAAAGCTTTGACGTCAGAGCCTGTACTCTGCCATTTTGATGACACCGCTCCAACACTCCTGCGTACCGACGCCAGCGGCTGCGGTATAGGTGCTGTTCTACTCCAACGCGATAACTCTGGACGGGAAAGGGTCATCGCATATGCTAGCCGAGTGCTAACTTCTACCGAAAAAAACTATACCATCACTGAGCAGGAGTGCCGCGCTGTGGTTTGGTTCATACAAAAGTTCCGTCCTTATCTGTACGGCCATCAATTCACCATCGTAACGGACCACCACGCCTTATGCTGGCTTTCTACAATTGAGAAATTGTCCGGACGCTTGGGTCGTTGGATTTTACGCCTACAGGAGTATCCGTTTGAGAATATTTATAAATCGGGCAAAAACATCAAGACGCCGACGCTCTTTCTCGTTGCCCACTACCTACGGCGTCATTCGACACTCCAGCTGCCACCTCCAACGACACCAGTGTGGACGTGACTCCCACTTCTGTTGCCTTGCTCGCCTCGCTGTACCAACCGCCAATCGACGATGAACAACCCTTCAGTTCTCGCCAGCAGGCTGACCCGTATTGTCGGCGCATTATAGACCACCTTTCAGGAGCTACGCGTCCACCCAATGCACGCCTTCGTCGACAACTCGAGCACTTAAAGTTTCAGGACGGTGTGCTGTATTGTCACATATATAATCCTGACGGCCAACGCTGGGTACCTGTTCTGCCACGCGCTCTTCAACATCATGTACTTAACGCCTTTCATGACGATTTGACTGCTGGCCACCTAGGCTTTCACAAAACCTACGACCGCATTCGAAGCCGCTTTTATTGGCCTGGGATTTCTACCAGCGTAGCAAAGTAGGTGGGTTTCTGCTCCCCATGCCAACTTCGCAAACTTCCGACATCTCCCCAGCTGGTCAGTTACAGCCAATGACATGCCCTACAACACCTTTCGAGGTCGTCGGTGTCGATCTTTATGGACGCCTTCCTGTTACTGGTGCTGGAAATAGATGGATAGTAACCGCCGTAGACCATATGACACGCTACGCCTAGACAACTTCAGTAGCTACTGGTTCAGCATCGAAAGTTGCTGACTTCGTCCTTCAGGCCATAATACCACGTCATGGTGCACCTCGTGTACTTCTGAGTGACCGTGGAAAGGTGTTCTTATCACAGCTTTTAGGTGAAGTTCTTCGCGTTTCTGGTACCATACACAAGATGGCGTCTAGCTACCATCCTCAAACAAATGGTCTGACCGAGAGATTTCATCGAACCCTTGCCGACATGATCGCCGTATACATTCAACCGGATCACAGAAACTGGGATAAACTTCTACCGTTCCTCACTTTCGCCTACAACACCGCTGTTCAGCGCAGAACAGGCTACTGACCGTTTTATCTCGTTTACGGACGTTCACCTACTTCTTTATCGATGTTTCCTTCTTCACCAGCAATGGCCCTACATCACCATCTTCTTGCGAAGAATATATTTCTCGCCTTGCCCAGTGCCGCCAGCGTGCTCGTATGAACACGGAAGCTACGCAACAAGCAAGGAAGGCCGTCTACGACACCTCTCATCGTGTGGTATCATTGCGACCGGGTGACGAGGTGCTGCTATTGACACCAATTGGCACACCTGGTCTCTGCGACAAGTTAGAGCCTCGATTCATCGGCCCATATGTTGTTTTAGAAATATCAGCCGTCATGCAAACACTGCGGAATCAGGGCGTAGATGAAGTATATATAAACATTCTGGAAGAAATCTACAGGGGATCAACTGCTACCATAGTGCTTCATAAAGAAAGCAACAGAATACCAATCAAGAAGGGTGTAAGGCAGGGGGACACAATTTCCCCAATGCTATTTACCGCGTGCTTACAGGAGGTTTTCAGAAGCCTAGAATGGGAACAGTTAGGGATAAGAGTCAATGGAGAATACCTTAGTAACCTGCGCTTCGCCGATGACATTGCATTGCTGAGTAACTCGGGGGACGAATTGCAACTCATGATTACGGAGTTAGACAAGGAGAGCAGAAAGGTGGGTCTTAAAATTAATCTGCAGAAAACGAAAGTAATGTACAACAACCTCGGCAAGGAGCAGCGCTTCGAGATAGGTAACAGTGCACTTGAAGTTGTAAAAGACTATGTCTACTTAGGGCAGGTAATAACCGCAGAACCGAACCACGAGATTGAAGTAACTAGAAGAATAAGAATGGGGTGGAGCACATTCGGCAAGCACTCTCAAATTGTGACAGGTAGATTGCCACTATCCCTCAAGAGGAAGGTATATAACAGCTGTATCTTGCCGGTACTTAGCTACGGAGCAGAAACCTGGAGACTTACAAAGAGAGTTCAGCTTAAATTGAGGACGACGCAGCGAGCAATGGAAAGAAAAATGGTAGGTGTAACCTTAAGAGACAAGAAGAGAGCAGAGTGGATTAGGGAACAAACGGGGGTTAAGGATATCATAGCTGAAATCAAGAAGAAGAAATGGACATGGGCAGGGCATGTAGCGCGTAGACAGGATAACCGCTGGTCATTAAGGGTAACTGACTGGATTCCCAGAGAAGGGAAGCGGGTTAGGGGGAGACAGAAGGTTAGGTGGGCAGATGAGATTAAGAAGTTTGCGGGTATAAATTGGCAGCACCAAGCACAGGACCGGGTTAACTGGCGGAACATGGGAGAGGCCTTTGTCATGCAGTGGACGTAGTCAGGCTGATGATGATGATGATGATGTTGTTTTAGAGCAGACTTCACCTGTCAACTATCGTGTGACGCCTCTTGTCGTGCCAACTGACCACCGTTACCGCAGCACCGAAATTGTACACGTTTCCCGCATGAAGCTTTTCACACGACGTTCCTCGTCACCTTGACTACCCGCCCGCAGCGGCCAGGCTGGCAGCTTCCACGGGGGGGGGGGAATCAGTGTAGGCATCTATTATGCGCTTCATCCTCATCTGAACAGCAGTCAATCATCATCATATGTTCTGACTGACAATCATAATCTTCTTGGCACGAGCGCTTCTTTGTCGGGTCCGTTGCGCTTGTTCGTTCCCGAGTTCACGACGAATAAACCTCGTTACAACCGAGTCATAATAATATATATATATATATATATAGTACTTAAGGTAAGGTAATTTAAGGGGTGGGGCTTCAATGCGCGCCGAGTCCACGATCACAGTATGATGATGATCACCATTCCACCGCCATGGCTCATACCCACAACTCAGGGGAATCACAGCAGAAGCAACGTCGTCTTCCTTTTCTACCCGTGCTCCTTGTTTTTCCTAGTAGTGACACTTCGTATCATTCCTCCTGTCTCAGACGAAGCCCTCTGGGCGAGTCACTGTTGTAACCTTCGTGTAAACGGCTTCAGGCGGGCAACATGCGTCACCTCTGTCTTGCATGAACGTCGGCCACTAGTGGGGACACGTGCAATTTCATAGTTGACCTCGCTGAGACGATGAAGTATCACGAAAAGACGAGCGTAGTGTGCCTGTAGCTTTTGGCTCAAGCCACGTCTGCGTATTGGGGTCTGCACCCACACTAGATCACCGGGGGCATAGGTTACATGCCGGTGTTGACTGTCGTAGCAAGTTTTGGAGGGCGCTTGTGCTATCAGCGTACGTAAGTAGGCAGGTCAACGTGTCTCTTCCACACGATACAATATTTCCGCAATTGTTAAATTGTCATGGACGGCAAAAGGAAAGATAGTGTCCAGCGTATGTCGAAGTGAGTGAGCGTAGAGCAGATAGAAAGTTCTGTAGCCTGTCGTTTCGTGTTTCGCAGTGTTGAAGGCGTATGTGACGAATGGTAATACTTCATCCCAGTTTTTGTGGTCGGAGGTGACGTAGATTGACAACATGTTGATGAACGTTGGGCTTGTGCGCTCGGTGAGGCCGTTAGTTTGTGTATGATACGTATTTGAGCGTCGGAACTTGGAGGCACACAAACGAAGTAATGGTTCCACATTACCAGCGGTAAATTGTCGTCCACGTTTACTTATTATCACGCGAGGTGGCCCGTGTCGCAGGATGACTGAATGCAACAGGAACTCCAAAAGCTGGACTGCTGTGGAGGAGGATAAGGCAGCCGTCTCACAGTAGCGCGTTAGGTAGTCGGCGCATACAATTATCCACCAGTTCCCCATTTGAAGAGCGTGGAAATGGTCCCATCAGATCAATGCCGACATTTTCAAAAGGGGAATCGAACACTTTCGAGTGCTTAGATAGAACGTCGAGCAGTGCATGTCGTTCGCTTTGGTCAAGTGACTTCCTGACCATTTGTAGTAATTGGGCATCCTCTGAACCTTCTAATCCTAGATGTTAATTTGGCTTGTAGCATCAACAAGCGCAACCAACGTCGTAGATGATTCGGGTCTAGATACTGCAAGTTTCATGCCACCTGGCAAAACTGCAGGTTCCATAAAACTGTTCATTGTCCACACACCTGCCCGTCGATCAAGGACTCACACTATACAGTGGGAAATGAGGATGTTATTTTTCAGGCATGCCAAGGGAATCGGTTCGAGTGTGGCGTCAAACGTGCCCCAGTTCTTACTGGAACATGTTACGGGAACGCACACAGCAGAAAATGCAGGAACCATTGTGTCCACGGAGGCGAAAAATATGCATACCCCGGACAGGATTTTTACAAGAGCGCCATTGGGAAAGTTCCGTGTATAGAAAGGTGCCCACTTCTGCAGTCTACAGTTGCCCCACACTCACACAAAAAGTCGATACTCAAGATAACGTCATGTGTAGACCGCGAAATAACATCAAACTCTGTGCAAAACACCTTGCCACCCAGCGAGACGTCCACAGTACAATATCCCACCGGACACAACACGTCACCACTTACACCACGAAATTTCACCCCAAGGTTCAGGCAAAACATGACTTTTGGTCCTAGCAGGATCTTAGAATTTCCACTCATCACCGAGACTATCGCGCCTCTATCCAAAAGTGTCATAGTAGCCACTCTATCGACAACTAAATGAACTTTGTTCTTCAACATAAACGCTGACGGGGGTATATCTGTAGATAGCACCTGTGATCTCACGGCCTCACCCCCACTGGCCGCACCGACTAGTTTTCCGGTGGCGGTGTCCGTGCGCGTCGCCGTGGCGACGGCGATCGCGGAGTATGTGGAGCTGGTGGTGGCGTCTAACTTCGATCAGAGGCCAGCGAGGGGTAGCGTGACCCGGTAGGTGCGCGTGGTTTCCGTGACGTGGAGAGTGCATGGTCGGAAGGTTGGTGAGACATGTACCAAGACTGTCGCTGATATGGGCGGTGGTCACAAAAACGTGCGAAGTGACCAGGGACGCCACAGTTGTAGCACACCGGAATTGGTCGAGGGGCACGTGGCTGCTCAGAGTAGCGACTCCTCTCGGAAGGCATGAGATAGTGGTGTTGCAATTCAGGGGCACTATACGCAGGGGATGTTGGGTAAACAGGCGGGTGAAAACTTCGTTCGCAGCTTGGAGGTAGTTGATGTGGGAATCCAGCCTGCCGTGTGCCTTGATATTCATAAGCGTCTGATGCGTTGATCGATGGTTGCCATAGTAGAAGAGAAACAGGAGTCCGTACACGTTCTGGTTCGCTTGCGTACGCACCCTGAAAATCACTGGGGCGATGATAGGTCTGCTGACATCGAAACAGATCTTCCCTGATGATCTGTCGTATGGTCAAAGCAAGGTCATTAGGTGGCACTGTTTCAACACTAGCTACAGTGGGGACGTTGGCAGGCGGCCGAATTTCGGAGAAATTCGACGCATCTAGAGGGATTCAAAGGTACGCACTTCGGACAAATAGTTCAAGCAGTCTTTCCCAATTAAGAAACTGTACACGTCTTCTGCTATACCCTTGAGAACCTGTTGAACCTTGTCTTCTTCAGACATCCTTGCAGTCATGATGTTGCAAAGCTTCAATATTTCTTCAATGTACGTCATTCAAGTTTCTCCTTGAAGCTGTGCCCTCTGAGACAAAGTCTGCTCTCCGCGTTTCTTCTTTGCGTCCGAATAACCGAAGCACTTCTGCACTTCTTCAAAACGATCCCAAGTCGTGAACATGTCCTCGTGGTTCTCGTACCACATGTGGGTGGTGTCAGGTAACGAGAATACAACATGATTGAGCTGCTTGTTTGAGTCCCAGTCATTGCTACTGCTCACCCACTTGTAGTTCTTGAGCCACACGTCGACTTCTTCTCCTGAGGTCCCACTGAAGTTTGGTGGCACTCTGTAGTACGGCACGGAAGCCATCGGAGTTCACCTCGAAGCATTGGATGGCTGCTCTTGGGCCATTACGATCGGCGAAGGTGGAAGTGCCGCGAGGTGGTGGTTGCGACGAAGTCCTGGTAGTGAAGCTCCCGTCTTTGGGTTCGTTCTACCCAGCACCTTCCACCAACTTGTTATGTATGGTAAGGTAACTTAAGGGGTGGGGTTTTATTGTGCGTATATTTTAGTATGATGATGATCACCATTCCACCGCCATGGCTCGTACCCAATCAGGAGAATCGCTTTAGAAGCAACGTGGTCTTCCTTTTCTATCCGCGCTTCCCTTGTTTTAGGGGCGAAGCTCCTTAGGGCGTGGGCTGTGCGTCCCCTGTAGCCTGTATGTAGCCACCTCTAGTTTAGTTCTTGCAGTGTTCACTAGATGGCGGTACCGCCCCCTGTATGTAGCCACCTCTAGTTTAGTTCTTGCAGTGTTCACTAGATGGCGGTACCGTCTCCTGTATGTAGCCACCTCTCGTTTAGTTCTTGTAGTGTTTACTAGATGGTGGTACTTGTAGCTGATGATGAAAAGATGCAAGATGTTATAAACTAGAAAGCGGTACTTGTAGTTGATGAAAGACGTGAGATCTTATAAAATAGGAATGATGTCACATATGGCGCGTGTCATTGGTTGAAGGCATTCGTTCGATTTAGTGCGGCGACGTACGCTAGGGGGAGCGATGTAATAAAATCGAGTGGGCAAAATGTACAGAGGATTCATGGTTTACCAGGTTTTCCTCCGGAGCTTCGCCCACTCATCATCATTCACTTCGTGGATATGGCAGAATTTTTTTTTTCCTGGTTGTGACACTTCGTATGTATATATATATATATATATATATATATATATATATATATATATATATATATATATATATATATATATATATATGCGAAAGAAGTGTATACCTAACGGCTCGTGTTTCCGTGTTTTGACACAATAATAATTAGATCTAACAGACAGTAATGCCAAGGAATGCACAGGAGAAGTTATCAGAACCAATGGAATGTAAATAAGAAGAAAGAAAAGTGGATAAAAAATAACCAGTCGTGAGCAGGAATCGAACCTACAACCTTAGAATAACGCGTTCGATGCTCTAACCACTGTGCTATCACAGTGGCCTTCCCTCCTTCCTTTATTATTCGAATGTCGTAGGTTCGATTCCTGCTCACGGCTGGTTATTTTTTCATCCACTTTTATTTCTTCTTATTTGCATTCCATCGGTTCTAATAACTTCTCCAGTACTTTCCTTGGCATTACTGTCTGTTAGATCTCATATATATATATATATATATATATATATATATATATATATATATATATCGTGCCAGACTTTCAACTCGTTTATTTTCCTCACATCGCCGAAATATATATGCTTCCAGAATGCGCACAAAGAGGGGGTGCAGCACAAGCGACTATCACATTGCACGCAAGAAAACCCAAACAGAATAAAACAATCACACAGCGCTATCTAGAAACTGGTATTCCTTCTTGTACAAAGTGACCGACGGGACACTGACGCATTCGTTTTCCTTACTTTATATGTGATATGCCTCAAGTACTTCACGTTTCTAACATTTCCTTGCTTCGTCCTAATACACGTGTCAATCACTTTTCACAAGAAGGAATACAGGTTTCTAGATAGCACTGTGTAATAGCTTTCTTCTGGTTGGGGTTTCATGCGTGCAATGTGATAGTCACTTGTGCTGCGCCTTCTCTTTGTGAGAAATCTGGAAGCATATTTATTTCGGAGATGTGAGGAAAATAACCGAGATAAAAGTCCGGCGCGCTATCCTGTCTACTGCTTTTTTCCTTGCTTGTATCAATTGCGCCACAAATAATTTATTAAGCTATGCACCAACTCGCCCAACATCACACTGTGCTAAAGCAACATGACAAGAATACACTTGTGGACAACCTTAAAAATAGATACACAGAGCTAGCAAGGATTGATGAAATAGAAATTTAGCTGTTTCAAAAAAAAAACGACAGGACATTTGGAAAACACAAAATCATGGTCAAAATTCCTAATAACGGCTAAAATAATGCCTATTTGGAAATGCATTGTATGTAGTTGAATACATAAAGCATCACCCCATTGTTCAAGGAGGTCCTTTATGACAGTATAAATTTGAGACGCAATAAACGAGTATTTTAGGGTAAAGAACAGCCCTTTGCAATGCGCGCCGCCGGCTTCCTGGTGCACAGCAAGGGGCTCACCATGGCCAACGCGCCGTCTATTGAGCGGGAACGAAATGGGGCCACGCATTTACGGCAGCCGCCATGGCAGTTTGAGAAGTGGCAGGATCTAGAAACGTTGGATCCCACTACCATATATTTTCCTAAATTTCCCACTACCCTCTTCTAGAACACTGTACTAGGGTGGCTAAAATTGGGAAGTGTGAAAACTGGCCGCTTTAGGGTAGCTTCCACTCGCGCGGTAGCTTCCCAGTGGTGGCGCTGTAGTCGGATGCGCTGCCAGCTTTCTCCGTTGCAATGCATTTCCGCTATACGCTAGCGTGACGGTCTTGCCCACCAAGTTCGGAGTTGAGTTAGGCCTAGCCACGACTTCGAGCAGAAAGCGCGTCAGCAATGCGCATGACTACGGTTCTCGATGTTTCAAAGTACACCATGCTCAATGGCGCGTACAAAGATCGCGGTTGTCTTGGTCGCAAGGTCTGAAGCGCTGATAGGCAGAACCTTTTTGCTAACGAGTCAAGGCTATGACAATTGTTTAGAGACATTCCGGTTTAGAGACATTCCGGAGACATTCCATTCTGGTGGGCATCACCAGGCTGGAGCAGAGGACATAATGACAGCACCAGCCACAGTCAGTGCCGTCTGCCTTGAATTTGTCAAGTCATTGTAGTGCTCCAGCTTGCCGGCAAGTTCTGCCTGAGGCTTGTGTTCACTTGAGCTTTGCATCCTAGAGTTTTGACAGCAAGGTGTTAAATAGTACACTAGACTTTCAGTAAACGGAACCTGAAGAGACCGAGGAAATGTGTTCCATTTAACAAGAGTTCTGTTTACTGAGAGATGAACATGTATGTAAAATACAAGCACGATACGAAAAATTGCAGAGGCGATAGTTCCGTTTAAGTAGTAGTTCCATTTAACAGATTTCTGTTTACAGAGAGCCTGCTGTACTTGATACTGTTTGCAAGAAGCCACATCCTAAATACTGGGGCTGTAGAATTAGCAGAATTGGTTGTATGGGGCCTGCAACAGTGAGGGCTCTAAAACAGTGACCATTTAAACTTGTACACTCTTTTTTCTAATACAGCCGATGGCAGTAACATATGGAATGCAGATAAGCTTTGACTTCAATGTAAAAAGGCTTGAAAGCGTCGCTTTTTTGTTACTCTGTCAGATTGAAATACAACACGGTTAAAAAAATGGCTGGGAAAATTGTACACCTGGATAGATGTTGTTGCCCTACGGTGGTACCCGATGTTACTTGTTGCATAGTGCTTGCATTCTTTTAGTTTCATTTCTTCCAAGGTCTGCCGAGGCATTTTCGGCCGCGTACATTTATTCCCACCAGGTTAAATGCAGGCTGTATGTACTCGTGTAAGGGCCGCACTTTTTTCCGAAATGATTGCTTGGTGCGGCCCGTGCACAAATCACGCTGATGACAGCTCACCGAAAATCTGTAACGTTTCCGCAACGATATCAGCATGAAATAGCCACAAATGACTAGCGAGGAATGTTTTTATTAAGATTCTATTTCGCTCTCACTATCTTCGTTATCGTCTTGGTGTCCGCATTCTCCCAGATGTGGTCATCCTCAGTGCCGCTCATGCAGTTTTAAATTCCAGTTACAGTGGACGACCGATAATACAGACTCCACAGGAAATGTGAATAAGTCCGAATAATTGAATGTCCAGAAAAATGAACGCACCAGAAAAAAAGTATTTTTATTGGTGCTTGAGTGACACGGAGGCCAGAAAAAGCTGTCAATGCGTTGCTGCGTGCATTTCCGCTTATGTGCAACCAAGTCAGTCTGTATTTCCGCCAGCGTGGTATTCTCGCTATAGGGCAACGAAAGAATTGTGGGGGGTCGATACAGGTCTGCATGCGTTGGATCCTGAGCACACAGTGTGTCGTCATCATCAGAGTCGGAGTCACTGGCGGTTGCGGAACCTGCTCAATCATATCATCATCATTCGATTCGGGACATGACGACACAGGGCTGTCAACATTCGCGAAGTATTCAAATGTAACTGCGTCGGGAATCGGCACATCGCTGTTTCGCAGGTCGTTAATGACGTCTGCACTTGAGCACGTTGCGCTGGACGGCAGGTCTTGCTCTTCAGTTGCAGTGTCGGGTTCACTGTAGAACGAGAATCCAGCGTGGCGGAAACAATTGCTAATCGTGCCTGCCGACACTGCCTTCTAGGCATCGACAAGCATGCTGACGGTTGACATCAAGTCGACGTTGCATCTCATCTAGCTCTCTAGGCACAGCAACACATGCTGCAGCATACGTGAATGATGGAGCACCATCATGTTCTTTGACACCTTAATCCATCGGCTGTAAAACACTGGTGGTATTCGGCGGGAAGTATTCCAGCTCGATGGCTTTCAGGTTCCTGATCGGCGCACGGGCAGTACAGTTGTTTACAAACAAAAGAACCTACGCTTCTGCAATTCAAACTTCCGGTCCAATTTTTGGATCTACTCTTCGAACAACTTTTGCGTCACCCACGTTTTTATTGGCTGCGTACAAGACAGGCAAGTTATTTTTTTCCTTTAAAATAACTTGCGAAGATGTTGGCCCAGGAGCTTGCTTTCAGTGATGACACAATCAGCGCTGACTTGAGGTCGGTTCAGAGCGATGAGGCATTCAGGCGTACACTGATATGAGCAGTTCTTTGGAAGGTGTGGTTGGGTTGTAAAACAAAACAGTCCTGGTTACTCTGGTAGAAGCATGAATAGATTTGTGATGCACGACTAAGAAGAATCTGTATGTGAACTCTGCATATAATAAAAGTAGTGGGAACATAACATCGCTGTTTTTGTGAATTTGTCTAATAGATGACATTATAATGAATTTGTTTTAGTGACGTTCTTCAGAGGACAAAGCTAGGTAATTCCTTAACTGGATAGACTATATGGTTCAGGCAAATGTAATATGCTTCATTGTAATCTTACGATAAATGTTCAAACGTGTATATGTACTAAAGGTTCACTTGGCTATACTATGCAGCGAATTTATCAGCATATATTGCAGCAGATTCATTTTGAGCAGAAACAGGTAGAACTTATGCTGTGATCTGTGCTACAAATTTTAGCAGTCACAATATTTTCAACGAATGTGACAACAATCTCAAACATTCACAAGGTGTGCATCTCATTAGCTGTACAGTTTGAAAAGCCTTATGAAATGACAAAAAACTGTAGCGCACGCAAAAAAGTGGCCATGTTTAGATGTAAAGCAGCGCATTTCCACTCACCGGCGAGCATGCCCACAATGTGCATGATTATTCAGTCTGCGTAGGCAGTTCCCGAGTGATTGGTCGGCGTGAAGTTTTTGCGCTGCAGGTTGCGCAGCCGGACGTTGGTGTAGCACAGCAGCTAACATGGTTCACAACCTTCAGGCACGTTTGCTTCGTCTTGGCGGCCCGTGAAGTTTGACACACCAACTCGCATTGATATGTCAAAGCTGAATTGAAACGGAGCTTTGCAATGACGATCGACAAAAGTACCGCGGCTAATGGCGGTACAATTTGAACAAATTAACAGACAGAAACACGATCGATACCAATGGGCTGCTGCATTTCGAGCGTCTGGATAATCTTAATACATGAACGCAAATGGTCACCTATCAAATATTAAAGTAATGCAAAAATATTTTATTCAATTTTTTATGAAAAACAACGTGGTAAATACTCTTCTAACGGTCTTTTTATACATCTTGATTTAAAAATTTTATACGCCTTGAGCGCACCTAACAGGAAAAATGCATACTAGCTTAGCCGACCACTAAAAGACGAGTTAGTAGACTATACGCGCACTTGATGAAACTCGCCGTAGTCGATTTTTTCTTCCCCTACGGCCATCGCGGGAACTTGAGAGTTTCCGGGGCCTGGTAGTACGCTGTAGCCATGTCGGCGTCTGTCCAATGGCTTATCGGTCACCAAGGCAACTGTCCCCCTGCTTCAGTCGGTGAGCCCGCGCAGTGTCCAGCTGTTTTCTTTCATTTTCTTTTTGTTCCCTCCGCCTTTTGTTGGTTTATTCTATGTCCCCTCTTCCTCCGTAACAACCTCAACGTTCGATCCCCAGTGGTGCATCCAGCGCACCGCCTTTCAGAAGCGCACTCACTACCACGTTTGTCACAAACGATTATTGGCACCCGCATTATAACCGGTCTTTCATCTTGTGGCACTGCACAATAATTGGTACGCGTATGCATGAGGTTCTATGGGACAGTAAACGGTAGTAGAAAAAGACCGCTTTTCTAGCAACTCTGTAGTATGAGTGGTTACGTTATATGTAGTCTACTTTGTACTTGGCAAGACACTTGACCGGACGGAAGAAATCTTGGTGCGAAATAACTGCCCTAAGATAATACATTATTAAACTTCTTAGCGCAAAAACTTCCGCAAGCTAACACAAGAGACGAGGACGAGCGCTGTTGTGTTAGTTGTCGGAAGTTTTTGCGCTGAGAAGTTCAATAATGGATTACCAACTAGCCCGATCCCACACTTCACTAAGATAATCCTCTGCTGGTTCGGAATCACAAAACGACGAAGTGTTTCGCACACATGTACCTCATGTCGTCTGCTTGTTTTCTTGATTCTGCGTTTATAACAACCAAGGCAAAATACAAGAAGTCACATCGAATGTACAACGGCTTACCCAAGCTACGATTTTAACATAATTAGCTAAGGCAGACACATTAAATGCGAGAAATCATGTCACACCATTGGTTTAAAGGCTGTTTCGATCGCGAACCAATAAAACTGCGATTTTTCGCAGCTACACGAAAACGCTCGCACCTGAATTTTCTCGATGAAAGGCGTCGTAGCAGCTGGCTGCCACTTGGTACAACTTACTGTGTTGAAAACTGCGTGACACGGGACTGAACAAGAACGCTTGCGTGTTTTCAGTCTTCGTTCAGGCCGTGTCGCGTTGTTTCCAACACAATGATTTTACTCCGCCTCATTCTAGTGAACTGCTACAGTAAAAGCTTGTTAACTCGGATCTCGTGAGCGAAGAAAATGGCTTAGTTAACCGAATACTGAATTATTGTATGGATCATGAAAACAAAGAGAAAATGTACACGGCACAGACAGACCTTTTTTTCTTGAAAATGTGCGTTATTTTGGCTGCCTCCGCGTCGGAATTACTGACAGAACAATATTGTTTAATTCTATAAGGTGTTGGTGTTGCGCACGTTCACTGTCGCGAGAACAGAGAACTCCTTAAGGGCAGGGAGGGCTTTGGCGCTTCCTGCACGGTGCAGCAACGTCGCGTCGGCTCATCTTTACCGTCATCATCGGGACAGTGATTTTGGTTCTCTTGAAGCACTTCCAACACTATATCATTGTCAGTTAGCGGACCAGAAACGAAAACTTGATAGTTTATAGCGACGTAGTCTAAATTGTGGATGCTACTTGGAATGAGGGAATTAAATGCTACTTGGAATTAGGGAATTGAAACGCATGTCAATCACCTCGTCGTCAATATTTCAAGTGGGCTGGCAGGTGTTCTTCTGAGTGGCCTTTAGAAAAATGTTTCAGTCATCAGGGTGGACAAAGCAGCTGGGCTGGAAAGAGTTTGCTAGGACCGCAGGTGGTGTTTTACTCCAGACATGTGCTAAAATGTGAAGTGCGCACAGCAGAGACTCAAGTCTCATTCTCGCCCTGCTTCCTTGCACAGCAGGATCTGTTTCATCACATGATTTCTGTACCTGCTTTTTATGTTCAGAATTATCTCTTGATCCAGCAGGTGGAAATACAAGTTCGACGCACTCCAGCCCTGTCACTGTGGGATGAGTGGTGCAGTTGTCAACTAGAAGTAAGACCTTGTGCTTGTTAACACAGAAGCGGCGTTCGAGCTTGCGCAGCGAAGCTTGAAAAATATGCGAGGTCATCCAGGCCTTTCTATTGGCATGATATTGCTTAGTAAAGTGGTGAATGTTCTTAAAACACCAAAGGTTATGTGCCTTTCCGATGACTAGCAGTAGCAGGCGCATGGTGCACGACATATTGGAAGCAAGAAGCACAGTGGCCCTTTTTTTCCTCCTCTTTCCTCCTCACGGCGCCCTTGAAAGTGAGAGTTTTTTCCGGCAAAGCCTTAAAAAGAAAGAGAAGTTTCCTTGGCATTCAAGACGTTGGCAGGTTCATAATTAACCAGGTACAGTCCAACCTTGTTATAAAAAACTTTAGAAAATTTGCAAATAGTTCGCTATAGCTGGAATTCGCTATAAAAAGCTGCAGCGAAAAATCGCCAAACCCTGGTGTGAATAGGTTGGCAGCATGACAAAAAGTCACTGGACACTTGAACAAAAATACATTGATTGAGGTGAAAAGAACCTGTGCAGTGTGGCTTTCTTTATGGTTGTTGATAACATGCCGTATAATTACTTGTTCTTCTATGTCGAGGCATTCCACAAACTTGAGCCCGGTGCCTTTCAGTGCTGGTCCAGACGCAAACCAGCCAAAGTCTTGCTAGAAGTTGACGACGGAATGTTTTCGGAGATGGCAGCTTCAACTTCCGCAATTTCAATTCGGTTCGCTGGCTTGTCACTTCCGCAGCGATTTTCATGACTCGTCAGTCAGTTCAGCTACCGATGCGTCGTCATCGCCAGCAAAGTCGGCCAGTGTCAGTGGGTCCGACAAATCGTCCACCAACCGTCAAAAATCGCCCCTAATTCCGTCAAGCTTGACAACCTCTTTAGAGCCTTCAGCATCTTCAGTGGGCTCCTCAGCTGCTTGGCCGCCAATGGGGGGCTGGCCTCATTGTCTCTTTCGTCTCTTTTTTCACGCTCTCAGCAGCCTTCAGCACCTGTATGCCACCCAACAGGTCAATTTTTAGGTCTTCGTTCATCTGAAGATGAATGAGCAGCCGCTTGATGAGCCTTCACTTGTAAATCGCTTTGAAGGCGCGGGTGATCCCCTAGTGTAGAGGCTGAAGCTGAGAGGTGGTGTTGGGCGGCTGAAACTTGAGCTCGATATTGCTCAATAGAAAATCTGCGGAGTGTGTCAAGCTGACACACTTTACTGCCTCATTCCCAAGCTGTGTATTTCACTCCTTCAACCATTTCCAAAACAACTCTCGTGTCATCCATGACTTTCGATTGGAAGCATAGGCGACTGGTAGGTCGCAGCAGTGTCTCATACAGTTGGTCGTCTTGAACTTGTCGATCACAAATGAATGAAGTTTTATCGAGCCATCCGTGTTCGCGGCAAGTAGGACCATGATCCGGGCCTTGTTTTGCTTGCCACCATGACATTTCTGCCCGCGGGTGTCGAGAGTTTGGCGCAGCAGCACCTGACAGAAGAGGCCTGTTTTTTCCGCGTTAAAAATATCTTTTGGTCAATATTTAGTACGAATTTCAGGCCACTCTTCTTTCAGCCACTTGTCCATTGATGTGGCGTTGGCTGGCTCGCTTTCACCCATAACAGCTTTTCTGACGATGTCATACCAGTTCTTGAATTGTTGCAGCCACACCGCACTGGCACTAAAATCTTTGGTATCGAGGATGAATACAAAGTCTCTTGCCTTTTGCTGCCGCCTTGGTCTCGACACAGGAATATTCCTAGCTCTTACATCGGCGAACCATTTCTGTAGACATTCTTTGACGCGCTTGAAGGCAGCGGGTCAAACACGCCGTGCTTTGGCATGTTTTCGGCCGTTTTGCTGAACGATTTCTTTCTTTTGCTTCAGGACCATGCTTAATGTGCTGCGGGGTAATTTGAGAACTTCAGCAAGGACTGACTTCATATCATCTTTTTTGACACACGGAATAATTTTCAGTTTCGTCACATACGTGAAGGCAGTCTGTTCTTTCCCACTTCGCGCCATGATAATGGTGTGCAACACCGTCTAGCACCAGAAAAACGACGTGCGCTCAACAACGAAACACACACTCAACAACAAAACAACCGCTAGCCCGGAATAGTGGCATGCAAACTAACGCGTCTACGCCGTCGATCAATAAGGCCGCTCTGTTTTGGCGGCGCGTTAGGCGCACGAGATTATAGTAAAATTGGTAAAATGAACAGTAAAAACAGCCGTTTCCACAAGCTTAGAGAGTGAACCTTGCCGATTTTAGAAGCAAAAAAAAAAGCTGTTTGCTGTTCACGCCGCTACACCGTATAGGCGCTACAGGCACATCAGATGTAAAATTATCGTCCTAACGGCCACTGTGCTGCAAATAAGTCGAACGTGCGCTCTCGGAGCGCTCTTATTTCGATCCATGAAATTCGGTATATCCTTTGAGCGCTCGAGTTCGGTCGCTATAAAAATGTCAAAATACGTACAATCCTCTATACGTTGTCTGTAGTTCGGCATTGCAAATAATTCTTTGTGTTCATGTTTGTTATATTGAGGTTCGACTGTACTGGCGAAGCTCCGTTGTCTTCCAGTCAGCAATACGCCATTCGTCCACTGTTTTTTTTTCCCGCACACAATTCGAAAGACGAACCTGCTCCCTTCACTAAAGCGGACAAATTGGCCTTTAGACGCACCGGAAGATGCGATGTTCATTTTCGGTGCATACGTTTCAGCTTGCTGACAGATCAACCGTCGACTCGAGGTAAGCTGGCTATTCTGAATGTCTGTTGTCCACTTCAGCAGTGCGTCTTCCAGGTTCAAGTGCGCCACCCTCCTTAGCCGCTTTCATTTTCCGCTGAATTTGCCGTTGTCAAATGCCTCAAATTTTTGCTTAGTTCTTCACGTAGTCGCCTAAGGTGCTTCTCTTGGCATTGTACTTTTTCATTAGTTCCTGTCAAGAAACATCTTCGTTCGCAACTTTCAATATCATCACTTTTCTTTCTAGATCAGTTGCTGGCCACTGTGGCTGCTTAACTAATGTCACGGTCAGCATTAGTGTGAAAGTGCAATGGCGGCGGCAACGTGCACAAAGACAGCCGCAACATGCAAAGTCGCAACACAAAAAACCAAGTCAATCAAGTCACGAAGCGAACCTGTAGGCGCAGCAAGCAGCTTCTGGATGTGCCGGTAACACTGTATGCGCCGGTGGACCACGCACTTCCACCGGGTGGTGACTTATGCCACCTAGCCACTTCCCCTTCATCGACTATCATCATGATCATATTTTGCTGCAGTTTGGTTTCAGTTTCTCGAAAACTCTGGTTCCGCTGACAGTTACGGTAAGCGGTGCTTGGGCCTCCAAGCTGCCAAAATCGGTTGACTCTGGAGTCCCGATAGCCCTCTCCGGAGTTGTCTGAGATAACCGGTGTGCGGCTAAATCCTTTGGAGTGTAGGAGCATTTGACCCCATTGAAATATACAGTTTTGCCTGGACCACGCTGAGAGTCGAAGTTGATTGAATTTTAAAGTTAACGAGGTTCAGATAAACGAGATTTTACTGTAATTGCACTGCTCAGTCGTGGTCATATTTTATTTTAATAATGGTATATCACCATTGGTATGACACATGGGGAAATGATTCCCATTCCCAGCTGGATTACGGAACCTGGAAATTTTTCGAGGCTGGAACTTCTAGCTGGAAATAGAAACCTATCAGAAGAGAAATGGAAGTATCTTTAGCTGGAAATGGCCTTATGCAATCCTTGAAAGAATGTCCAGATTTTAACCTCTTTGCTATTGAATACGTATTAGCATAGTTCCTACAGGGCCTGTTCATCTAGTGCACTAAACACAGCCAGTGGAAATGGTTTTGAAACATAAGAAAATTTATTTGAACAATTTTAGCAAGTGTTGAAGCATCTATCGAGATGTGGAATGAGTTGCTTACATCCTTGTACACTACTTCAAAAATAGAATAATGCATAGTAAGCGCACAATAAAACCACAGTGACCTATAAAACTCAATTGCAGCAAAAGTATAACTTCTGTAAAGTGGTTTATTAGGCGAACCAAACGGGCAAGTGGAAGATTCGAGATAGCGACAGGACGATGAAGATGGAGGAGCTCAAGCGCCGATCTTATGGTGCCTTACTCTGCGATGATGCTTGTTGGTACCTGTTGTTGTCATCATTCCTTCATTATAATTGCTCCCGTCGAGAAAGATGAAGCCATCCTGGCGATCTAACAGGTGGGAACGAATGGGTCGAAGTACGGCTTCAAGCGGTCCACGTGAACAATATCGCATTCACGCCGACGATGGTCACCGAGCCGCGTAAGCGGGTCAAAGGTGTAATTGACGCACGATGTGCGCTCTAACACGCGGTATGGACCATGGTAATTTGAAAGTAGCTTGGTACACAAACCAGGTGCACAGGGTGGTACATAAAGCCATACAAGGGTTCCAGGGGCGAAGTTTGCGGCAGGAGGGTGGTCATCATCGCGGGCCTTTTTCTGGTGTGGCTGGTCAGCGGTAGTAAACTGCTTCGCTAGTTGGTGGCATTCTTCGGCGTGACGGGTGGCGTCGGACATGGTCGTGCACTCAGATACACCTGGTGCGTATGCTAGCAAAGTGTCAATTGTGTGCGATGGTTGACGTCCGTATAGAAGGAAAAATGGGGAAAAGCCAGTGGCGACTTGGGTAGCGGTGTTGTACACGTAGGTCACAAACGGAAGAACCAGGTCCCAGTTTGTTTGGTCAGATGCCACATGCGTCACTAGCATGTCCCCCAGGGTCCGAATAAACCGCTCAGCCAGGCCATTCGTCTGAGGGTGGTAAGCAGTGCTCATCCGGTGTATAATATGGCACTGACGGAGAAGTGCTTGGATTACGTCGGATAGAAATACACGGCCCCGGTCACTGAGGAGCTCGCGAGGAGGCCCGTGACGCAACACAAACAGATGAAGGATAATAGATGCGACGTTCTGAGCGGTCACCGTAGAAAGAGCAGCGGTTTCGGCGTACCGTGTCAGGGGACCTACAGCAACAATAGCCCATCGGTTACCTGCTGTGGTCAATGGCAGCGGTCCATAAAGGTCAATTCTGACGCGATCGAATGAGCGGGCGGGGCACGCAAGCGGCTGTAGGGGAGGTGCTCCTGAATTCGGTGGCTGTTTTCGTCGCTGACACTCGTGGCAGCCGCGAATAAACTGTCGAACGAAAGTGAACACCCCACGCCAGTAGTACCGCTTCCTTAAACGTTCGTAGGTCTTGAAGACGCCGGCATGAGCGCATTGCGGGTCGGAGTGAAATGATGCACAGATTGTGGAGCGCAGCTTTCGGAAATAACGAGCAGCCACTTCCTGCCGTCTGGTGAGTAATTGCGCCGGTACAAGAGACCACCACGAATGGTGAAGTGCGAAGCCTGGCGTTGCATTGCTCGATTGGTTGGAAATGTCGGTACCCCAAATAAAACGTCCAGAAGCGAAGTTATCTATGAATCGTCGCGCTGTGCAGAGGACATTATGTCGATGTCAAGAGCTGACAGCGCGTGTTCTATAGACAAAAATTGAGGCAAGCTCAGTGAACAGTGGTGATTGTGAGAGCGCATCAGCATCAGCATGTTGGTGGCCGGAATGGTAGACGACGCGGATGTCATACTCTTGAAGTCGCAGAGCCCAACAAGCAAGGCGACCTGATGGATCCTTCAGTGACGACAACCAACATAAGGTATGATGATCTGTAACTACAGCAAAGGTGCGGCGATATAAGTGTGGGCGAAACTTCAAAATCGTCCAAAGTATGGCTAAGCACTATTTTAGATGCGGAAGCATCTTATACTCGCGCCTTGTAGTGCGCCGTCCGCGCCGTCCGCACCGCTTCTCGAACATTCGACAGCTGACGCGCGCGCATGCACCGTCGCGCCGTCGCCCACCATCTGTGCCGCGCGCGCTTCTCCTTCGAGAACATTAGACAGCTGACAGCACATGCGCCGTCGCGCTGTATATATACTCAAGGTCGGCGCTCGCTCGCTCAGTTGCCGCTCGTCGGTTTGTTTGTACGGATCGTCGACGTCCAAGGTCGCGGTGAAATGAATTCCAACGAATCCACAAACACAATGATCGACGTCCCTTCGACCAGCGCCGCCCTTTCGCATACGTGTGTACGTGTTCACTCATTTAACACCCCCTCCTACAACCACGTTAACCAATTTAGCCATCGACCCAAGTAAGTCGCAATTTAACACCCCATTTCACAACCACGTTAACCAATTTAGCCATCGACCCAAGTAAGTCGCACTTTAACACCCCGTTAACCAATTATATGCTCCGCATCCTCCTCAGTGTTCCCCCGAGGGAAGCTGCGGGCAATTTTTTTTCGGTAACACTGTAGTTTACCTCAGCCTTGTTGACCGTTCTGCTGGCGTATAGGCGACAACATACTCAGGGGATCCAGGCTTTCATTGAGCGAGTACTGCACCGATACCGACACCGCTGGCGTCTGCATGAATCTCAGTTGCAGCCGTGGGATTATAGTGGCGCAATATAGGCGATGTCAGGAGACGGCGAAGACTGGTGATTGTGTAATCACACTCGGAAGATCATGACGAGATGCTGTTGGCACTGCTTAAAAGTTGGGTCAAAGGGGCAATTATGGAGGCAAAGTTGCGCCCAAACCAACGAAAGTAGAATCACAATCCTACGAAGCTGCGCAACTGTTTTACAGTCGTTGGTTTGAGGAATGCAGCGACAGCGCGTAGTTTAGCCGGGTCGAAAAGAACGCCCTCTTTTGATACGACGTGACCGAGAATGTTGAGCTTCCGGGCAACGAAGTGGCATTTCTTGAGATTCAGTTGAAGCTGCGCATTCTTGAGACACGTGAGGACATGTTTCAGGCATACAAGATGAGTTGCGACATCTTTACGCGGAATCTTTATGTGGCCGAGCTGTATTACATCTGCACACCAGGCTGCCCACTGCGTCTTGATCTCCGCGGGCAGTTGTTTATCCCAGGAATGGCCTAAAACCCAAAGACGTTAAAACAAAGGCTTCGCAGTGATGGTGAATGTTGATAGAATGCCAAGTGGGTCATAAATTGGGGAATCAACCTTCAGTAAGGTACGTTTCGTGTCGAGCTGGCCGGCCACTAAATACTGGGCCACCTACTTGGAAGAAAATTTGAAGTAATTATTTTCTATATCCCATTGCATTCCCAAGACTGCGGCTGCTTCTCCGGATGCTCCTTCTACTTGCTCCTCCTGGTTGTCAAAAATGCTCTGCAGCTGATGGTCATTGGTCTTCCACTTTCTGAGCTTCATGCCAGCATCTTTCATAATTTCTTTCGACTGCTCATAGATGCGCCGACCTTCATGGAATGTCTCCGCAGCCACCAATATGTCGTCGACATAAAATGCCTTCTGTAGTGTAGAAGCGAGCTAGTTATCTTTATATGCGTTATCTGAATGGCAGTGAATAGTTGCTATGAGCAAGAAAGGGCTTGACGTTGATCCAAACGGTACCCGTCTCATGCGCCATTCGACGAGCTTACGGTGTTGACTTACGGAAAAAGAGTCAAACCAGAAAAATTGGAATGCATCTCTGTCAGTCTCATGTATCTTAATTTCTGAAAATGCCCTTTCATTGTCAGAATTGATGGCGACAGGGTACCATTGAAAGCGAAGAAGGACTTGCAGCAAATCTGAATAGAGGTTCACTCCTTTATTAAGCAGTCGTTAAGGAATGGTACACCTTGGGTGTGTGACGATGCGTCGAACACTACACGCAGTTTAGCAGTTAACGATTCTTCTCCTATTACTTCTCGATGTGGCATATAATATGTGGCGTGATCTCGATTCTGAGGAGCATTCTTAGGCACCACTTCCGCGTGACCCATCTACAGATATTGCCGGAACACTGTGTCATAACGCTGCAACATTCCATTCATAGTTGATAGCCTCTGTGTTAATCTTTGTAGACGCGACAGCGCGAATTCCCGGTTGTTCCCTAGAAACGGTTTCTTATCTTCCTTCCAAGGCAACGCCACTGTGTATCTGTCGCTTTTCTTGCTAATGGTTTCATGTAATCGTGCAACGGACTCATGGGAGGAAGGTGCTGTTGAATCTGCGATGCCCATTGCTTCTAGTTGCCAAAAGGATTGCAAGATCTGCGAGGTTGATTCGTCATCAACAATTGCTAGTACTCTCAGAATGCAGACCATTAGGCTAGAGCTGCAGTCAAGAAAGGCTTTTTGGTGACTGGGTCCTTGTAGCGTCCATCCAGAAGCTGTATCTATTGCCACCAGTCCTGGAACTTCTGCACTTTTGACGATGCGTCCCGACATGATTTGCCAGAGGTGGTCAGCACCGATCAACAAGCTGAGGCTATTTTCTGTTTCCGCATCAAACTTCTTTTCGTCCGCAATGACCTCGCCTTCAAGACGCAGGTTCTGAACTAAATGGCTGTCAGCTTTCGGGAAAGCAATGTCGTGGCAGATAACTGGAACAACGATTGCGCGCAACGTGCAGGTGTCAGAACCGTGTTGGCTACGCAGAGGAACTTCCACCACTTGCCGTCTTTCCACAGTACTTGGTGATGAACAGCCAAACGTATTCAGCGCAATTTGAGTTTCTCCCAGCACCTGTAGGTGTAAAGTCTTGGCGAGATCTTCCGTGACGAAGGATCGCTGACTCCCTCGGTCGAGAATCCCTCGGACATACCTTATTTTGCCGTTTTTGATGACAAAGGTGCGAAACGTTTGTAGATATACTTACCTGTGATTTGTTGTGCCCCCGCTTAGTGAATTCTTCTCACACAGCATAACTGATTGTGACGGCACCACTCCTACTGTGCTGCCGGAGGAGTCAACTGGACGAGAAGGTGTCGCTGTTTGGTTTGATTTATAGTGCGGGTCGCACATACTTGATGCGTGCCTCCCGTAGCAACTCGAGCAAGTGAGTTTTACGCGGCAAGAGCGTGCCTGATGTCCTCGGGATGTGCATCGATAGTAGCGGTCGTCTTTCGCAAGCATTCCTTTCTTCGAATCGATGGCAAGGTTCACGTCACAAGCGCGGGTGTCATGTTTCTTCGACTTGCAGAAAAAACACTCAACCCAACTGCTCGATGTGCTGTGTAGTACGGAAGCCGTGCTGGTGCTGCCGCTTCGAATCCTCTGTGCACGGTCATCCAGCAGTCGGTCATTAAAGGCTTGCACTGCTCCCGACTTTATTACTCTATACGTGTATAGGTGAGCAGCTCCCTTAACTCCGCATCAGATGTACCAGCTGCCACGCTCGGCTCAAAGACATTGGCAGCAGACCCGTTTTCTCTTAGTGCCTGACTGCTCTTTGCACGTGTGTAGGCCAAATTGATGTCGTACGGTAGGGCTTCCTGTAAAATGTCAATCAGCATAGCGGAAAAGGTAAGCGTAGGAACATTTAGTGCAGTTAGACAACGGATATTCAGCTGCACAGCATCGTAAAGTCGCCTAAGGCCGCGGACGTCGCTTCCCGACTTGATGTGAGGTAGATTGCGAAGCGCTGATAGGTGGTGTTGCTTGATACGTTTTCGATCTCCGAAGCGTTCCTTCAATAACTCGATGGCGTCTGCATAACAGGCTTCGGCAGTCGGAAAACCACATATCGCAGCTGCCACTTCACCCGCAAGATAATGACGTAGATAGAAGAACTTCGTCGTTGTTGACAAAGTGTTGTTCAGGTGGACAGTTTGCTCTAACTACTCCCAGAAAGCCGACCATTCATGTATATCACTTCTGAAGGTGGGCATGCCAAGGTTCGGCAGCCTTGGGCCAATTGCGGTTGGCACGTCAGAAGGTGAAGTGTTTACGTTCTGAGGAGGAGCCACTACTGTACTGTCTCCATGTCGCAAACCGTCTATCTTGCAGCGAATCTCAGCGAGCATGCTTTTAGCTATGTCGTTATACTCTGCTGCCGCGACATACTCAGCTTCAAGCTCCTCGTCCACTACGTGCTCCTCGAGCGCATCACTGATCTTCGAGAGCTCGTTGTTGCTCGCTGACAAATGGTCATAAATACCTGTGAGTTTGGGCTTGTCCTCGGTAGGGTCACTTGGCAGTGACCTTGCTTCTTGCAGGAGCTTGGTGTTCTGGGCTCGTCAAGCGGAGCGCTTGGTCTTGAGGTGTTCGGATCCGGTGTTGGAGTCTGTCTACGCCGAACAGGAAGGATCCGTTGCAGTCCTCGCCACCCGCGAAACAAAGCGGTCAAGTAGAAGGTCCCCTCGATTCGTGCGATGAAGGAGACGTGTCCGCACGACGGGTTTCAGCACCACGATGTAAAGGAAAACTACCGATCGGCGAATAAACCAGACCGAACACCGTTTCTCGTTTTCAACTTCTTCTTCTTTTGCAGTACTAGCCTGCACACGTTTATTCCTTTTCTTTTCCAACAAATCTATTAGGTCGTTCGAAAACTTTCTTGCGAGAACAAACTGAAAGTTGCACTCGTTTAAAAGAAAGACCACAAAGCAGACCACAAAGCAGAAAACATAAAAGGGACTTCGCAAGCTGACTTTTTTCCGACGTATTGAAAAGGTGGTTTAGGTCAGCACCTAAATTAACATCGCCAGAAATGCATCCCTCTGCTTATTACGCCACAGGTTTTGTCGGATACGCATCTCATGCACGACGAGGCTGCAGTGTTTTGACTGTGGAGATGTGAGGCCCTCCAGCTCAGCACTCAGCCGTGCCTTCACCAAATCAATGAATCCGACCTCACATACTCAGTTTCCCAGGTATTTCTGCAGAGTGGCTCGGCAGAGAAGGGCAAGCAGCTTCTCAGTCCTAATGTGCTCATAGGCTTTTACCGATAGGTGCCGTAATATAGTGCACTCTCTGACTGTTGCTTCAGACCATGTCGGCTTTTTTGCCTTGTAGTTGATCACTTGATCTAAGATTAGCTTGGCCTTAGTGCTTGGCAGTTCTGAGTCTTCATAAACTTGCAGAATATCGCTTACATAGCACTCGTCTCTCAGGTGATCAAGCTCTTTCTTATATCTACCTACAGTGAGGCGCAACCTTTCATTTTGTGCCTTCAAACTTTCTTTCTCGCGCCACGTTTTTTTGCAAGTAGGCAGCTGACGAGTTTGATCCGTTCGTTTGTGTGCCAAAAGACCACCTAGCGCACGCCGTAGGCACGACAAGTGGCACATTGCTGGTTTTGGGCAGTTGACGATCCTCCAAGAACTCGCTTGTGACGCTGGAAACGCCGCATCGCGCAGTCACTCATCTGCTGCTGCTGTTTCAGGTGCAGAGGCATCCAAGCAATTCCCAATCGCACTGTCCACAACACTTGGTCCTGTACGGAGGTCTACATCAAGAGCTGAGTATACGCTCCAGGTGAAGCTGTCCTCACCAGCGATGGTTCGTGCTTGCGTTTGGCTATGCTCGTGTCACTCTGCGGCCTAGGTGATATTTGCCAGAGGTACGACGGATAGGGTGAAAAAACGCTGGGCTCGCTACCTTGCATCAACATGCACCTCTTGGTGTCTCCTCGGAAGTAGCTTTCGAGGAAGTGGAGACTGCAGACACTAGATAGTAGAATAGTTGGACGTTGAATTTGGCTGCCAGTTTTTCCTCAATATCAATTTGAGCCACATTTCCCTCAGCGTTGTCTCCGCAGGGGTCTCGTGAAACGACACGCCGGGTTGTTTCTTACGTTGGCTCGATGTACAGAAGGTCACGCAGCAATAACGCATGTTTCGTGACTACGTGATGTGCAGTAAAACACAAAGCAGCACACCAGAACTTGTACACTGACAGACACGCTGAGAGAGCAGCAACGCACTTCCGCAGAACACCTGTACTTTACTAGCACTGGCGCCGGTGCAATGGCGGCTGGCCGATAGTGTTGGTATGGGGACTTTAGGTAGTGTCAGAAGGTTGCGCCACCCTGCGGGAGCCAAGCACGTGAAAACGAGAAAGTGGGAGAGGGTTTGGTGGGCTCGCCGGCGGCCAGGCAGACGGCATCTAAAAATAGAGGAGGCGCTAGTACCAGCGATCAAAAACAGGGTAGATAGCCAACCGGTCTTCTAAAAATTGGTTGCAGCGTGGAAACACGGGCCTCGTCTAGTGATGCAGGGTGCTCAGAGGAGCGGGGGGACAAAGGACGGGCAGGTACGTAACAAAAAGCGGTCGGGGTATGAAGGAAGGAAACTTCATGGGTTGGGGAAGGGGCAACAGGAGGGTCGCGGAGGCAGGGTCGGCGTTTAACAATAAGAATGTACGGGCAGCTCGCCGATGCCTGATCAGTGGTCGAAATTGGTTTCCTGGGAAGTCGGCAGACCACTGACTCCGTTCGCTGTAACCGATCAGCGACGCTCAGAGACATTCGTTCTAAGTGCGATTTTATGCCATTGAACCCATGTATATTTTAACGGTCACATGGATATTGTTCGTTTTAAGTGGGGCCGTTATAAGTGGGCTCGACTGTACTCACAGATGACACAATTGATGTCTCTCGATCGGTGCTCAGTCCAACATATCGCACACAGTACTACAGTAAAAACCACTCACATGCTTTCATCACTTGTAACACCTTCCAGAGATAAAACTGAAGTATTGCACACAACCACCACACAGCTGTTCCTTTAGGAAAATCACTAGACTAGCATACACCAAGTGCACACAAGTGCAAATTGCTCCACGTCTACCTGCCATGTGCTTTACGAAACTGCGATGGCTTACAATGAGTTAGTCGGGGCTGTCGGTAATGATGTTACCTTAAAAAGAACCCTATCATTTTTATGCATACTGAATGATAACGAGTAGGCTGTTATTTAGAATCAGCGTCGGAAAGCACTGAGAAATTATATGACTGCAATGTTACTAGTGCTTCCGAGATGTCAACGAAAATCGCTGCAGCGGGTCCTCTTTCATGGTTTGTGTCCGTGGCACCAGAAAGAACAAGCTGGCAAAGCTCGGTAATATTGGATCGTGGCAGTCAATAATGAATTCAAAAGTAAGGCTCCTTTCCACAAGGAAGAAACTGGCAATGTTCAACTCTTTCCTTACCACGGGGAAAGTGGCCGATTTTTGTATGTTTCAGCTAAGAATTTTCTGTGCCGTTTTTGCTAGGTTTACAGTTTTATGCAATACACTGAAATATAGGCGAATGATTGTACTTTCAAATGCTGTTATTTTACAACAATAAAAAACTTGTTTGCCCCCACAAAATTGCCTATACAAAAAAATCAGACTTCTACAAAATATGTTTTTGAAAACAAAGCGACCTCTTCAACAAAAATTTTTGGAGGAAATTTCGAAATCTACAAAGCGTTCAATTGTCACTGGGAAACATTATTCAGAGGAATTGGAACATTCGATAGAGTGCCTTTGAGTTACAAAGAATTGCATAATGCATAGCAAAATAGTGAAGTTCTGGGTTGGCTCCTACCCAAGATTTTTTGTTCAAGAAAAAAAAGTTTTACAGAAAAATACTGGATACCCAAATGCAAGTATTAAATGCAGTTTGAAATGTACATTTGTAAAAGAAATGACAGCTCTAAATACTTAACGAAAATTGACAAACACAAATATTTAACTTCAGAACAAAGGCCATAATTATTAAGGAGTTATATTTCTGTGTAAAAATTCAAAATATTTGAAACAGCGCAGTATAAAGGGAATGGAAAAAACGAAAGCTTTAGCTCAAGAATTTCTTGAGCTACAAATTGTTAATTCATGCAGATCAGTGTGCCAGGCACCAAAACAATTTCTCACTGTGAGTCACAGATGGACGTGCGACCGAAAACGTTCATCTTGTTTTGAATTTTGTTCTCTTGGTAGCACTTTTTACAGTTCCGTCATATGTCCAATCTCTCAGGCTTGTGCTCTACACCTGAAGGTAGCCGAACTAGGTTGAGAGGGATAGAAGCTGGTGTGGTGCCCTCTAGCTCCAGAAGCTGTGCAACAAATTTAGTTTTATAAGTGAGCTGATCAAAGTGAGAAGGTCTAGAAAGTTTGGGTGTCTGTGGATTATGCCTGTGATGTTGCTGGAACATGATGTAGCTATTCACAGCTGTGATATCAATGCAATGGAAAAACAGTTTTCTGCCAGTGGACGCATTTCCACAAAACATTATAGGAAGCAATCAGCTGCTCTGCCTTCTCTACCCCTAAAATGTCGGCGTTGTATTCGTTGATGAGTTTGGGTTTCCTGATTGTTATTTGTTCCCACTGCCCGTTTCTCTTTTCCCTTCTTTTAGAGGGCACATGAGCGTTAGCGGTGTTAGCTGTGCTAACCATATGCACAACTCGCCGGCCCTTCCACAGAAAGTACAGCACTCCTTTATTACGTAGCCAGCGAACATCCCCTCTCTAGGCTTTTCTCTCTCAAGTGAGACTTTTAAATTCTGTTGGGAACCCACGGGGATCTTTTCGAGTGGTGCCACACGCGAGTGGTTTGCGTTCCAACACG
Source organism: Rhipicephalus annulatus (assembly GCA_013436015.1). NCBI lineage: Eukaryota > Metazoa > Arthropoda > Arachnida > Ixodida > Ixodidae > Rhipicephalus > Rhipicephalus annulatus. The sequence goes on along the minus strand of WOVY01001177.1, from coordinate 804,786 downwards.
TGCACAAGAAGAGATGTAGACGTATAAAAATAGTCCATGTAAATGATGTAACCTTGGTCAAGGTACTTGTCGCAATGCTTTGTCACCACATGGAAGGCCAGTCCATTTGCGCTGGGTTTTTCACGCTTCTTCGTGTACACTATAAATTGAATGGTGTAGCCGGTCTTTGGATCTACAAAAACCCACAATTTATATCCCCATTTCACAACTTTATCTGAAATGTAATGCCGAGTCGAGCTTAGATTCAACCATTTTTTCATGAACTGAAATTTCGCAATGTGGCTTGTTGTAGAGCAGTCATTGATATGCTGGAGAACCCAAAACACTTTGTCCAGTTTTCGCGTGGTAGTGCCGTTGTTTATCTCGGGATCTGAAACATGTGGCATGGCCAGAAGCGCGGTGAAACCTCGCCATGACAAGACTTTTGGTGGAAGTCCAGAAAGCAATTCAGTCGTACTTCAGTACAAATTTGGACGCGGAAGTTTCAATATCTCCATGTACATCAACAGTCCGATAAACTTCATTGTCTCCTCCGGCGTCACCTCTTTACTCAATCCATCTTTCTCACTGTAGGTCAGCTTTTCAAGTATTTGAGCCCACGCATACTTGTTAGTGTTGAGGCAGATTGCACAGATAATTTCCACCGTGTAGAAGAGGCGGAAAAAATCACAAGCTCTCGTCAGCCGCTGCGAGCTACTCCAAAGCGTCATGCAAAGGTCGATGTCCGGATCCCTCTGGGGTGAAAAGTCTACGGGTCTTTGTGTTGGAGGCAGTATGTCGTTCCCAAATGAAGTAGACGCGCTAAAAATATGATGTGGGACATATACTGAACAAGTCAGCCACCTCTAGATCAAAATAAACAAAGCGGAAAGGAAAAACGAAACTTACTCGCAACTAGCTGCAGATGTTTCCGGCTGATTTGTTGAAATTTCTTCGATGGATCATAACTCCGACCTCGCCACATTATTGTCTGAGTCTTCACTGCTCGAGAAGTCCGAAAGATTGCTTGTCGAAGCGTCGGCATTGAGCAAAATCGGTGTTTTCTGAGCCTCCGTTGTTCTGGACTCCCACGCCATCGTGCGGCTCACGTGCGCTTCAATTTGTGAATTCACGCGCCCTTTAAAAATCGCCGCCCCGCCGTGTAAAAGCGAACCATAAAAAAAGCGTTTTTCTACTGAGCAAGCACCGAGTTGAACGTGTAGTTATAGCATTTCACAGTGCCGTGGTGGCCAGGTGCACCACTGTACCACTGTAAGGCCAAATAAAGGTACGTTCTGCCCGGCCATATATTTTTGAATATTGTTTGCAGTGCCCAGTCGTACAGGGCGGCTCAAATCACAGTGGCAAAACGTGTCTCGTGTATGATCATGGTCGTCAGAAGAATTTTGTCTTGGGGGGGGGGGGGTAAGGGGCTGCAAACGTGTGTTGCGATAATGCTGGGGGAGGGGTGGAGCACTAGTAGAGCTTGGGCGGGGGCAAATGTTGGAGTGTATTGAGATTGGCAATTGCCCCTTTTCCACCACGCCTCTGCCGACGCCCATGCATGCGTGTGATTGATATACTGAGTCATCCCTAAATGCACATCCTCTATTACCAAGAGGTCACTTTTCATTGCGCCTAGGAAAAAATGATTTCGGTATTTGATTTCTAACGCATGGTACTCTAGGTAGCGGAAATCGGAAAAACACTCGCTTTACATTTGGGTAACAAGGTTATACACTTTGTCTACAATTGGATGCTCAGCAATTTTTCGTTTGACTTAAATTCCTTTTCTTAACTAACCACTCTCAAACGGGAAAATTTCATGCTAATCGAGCAAATTATTTTTCAATGAAGATGAAAAAATCTCCAGCTAAAATATGACTTCCAAACTGAGACTTGAAAAACTTCATACTAGTAATGACTTTCCAGTCTGGAGTCATTTCCGTTTCCTGCTTGAGGTTTTCCAGTCCCTGTTTAAAAGCTACACTTCCTGCTAGAAACTGCTTTCCAGCCCAAAATCATTTTTTTATCTTGGAATCATTTTCATTTCCAGCTGCGAATGGGCTTTATTCCCAGCCGGAAATGGAAAATTCCCAGCCTGAATAGCCGTTTCCAGCTAAAATCCAGGCTTGTAACCCAATTTTTGGATAGAATTCGTATCTCATTTTCATGTGAACATGCAGCATCATACTAAGTGTTATACTAAATGTGTCGAGGTAGTCCGATTATGTGGCTATGATAATTGTCGATCGCGGACATATGTTTTGTCTGTAATTAGTCGACAGTAAACACAAATGTCGATGTAAAGCTTGTGTTACAGCTGGTAAACGTAGTTTATGTCGGAGGGAATGAATTCTTGTAGAATGGGGTGTTCTGCAAAATATATAAGCAGGGTGTTCAGTCCACCAGCTCGAAGCATGGTGGACTGAGCACAATGTGTCTGCTGCTGCTGCAGTGTGCATGGGTCATCTCTGCTCTGCCGCTGGCAGCTCATCAGATGCCCTGCAGTGTGGTGTGCTTGATGACCTAGAGCTCATATCTGCGACAGCACTTCACTTTAGCCATTTAATGATAATTTGGTCACAAATGTTTCGAACTTTCTTTTTTGGTGCCTTTTTGGGTAGACGGTGCTTTTCGCAATTATGAAACATCATTGGTAGTGCGTCTTGATTCAGGCGCAGTCTATTCCCCACGATCTCGATGACGACGCCACCCACGGTAACTTATAGGGCTTACTTTGAAACAAACAGATCCACACGTACGAAACTGTCCCTTCTTTAATTCAGACCACTCCCCAGCAGCCCTATCAGTTGGAGCTGGACCCCTAACTTGTGGTTCGCATTGAGTTGCGATAACGGAGGGTTTCAGGCCAGTGGTAACACACAAGTTTATGCCTCACACTGTTTATTAAAGCGTCGAGCGTCACCAGCACAACAATATACAAGAAAAAGCGAAGTGGCGGATTACTTCTGCGCGACAACGTGCTAAAGGGCACCAAAAGCGAAGCGCACGAGAGACAAAGCGATAAGGTTCGAACTCGCCACTCGTGGCTTTGGGGCCAGGCCCTAAGGCAGTAGGTTATCCATGAAGAAACGGGTGGTGCGCAGGGGATGATGGCGGCTAATTCGCTCCCGACTCGGTCGACTTGTGTCCGTCATGGCTCCTGAAGTCGTAAGACAAATGTCCCCCAATAGAGTGACGCGCGTTTCTGGGCTCTGGAAAGGAGTCTACCCGGAAAAGGGCAAGGCGGGAAACGGGGCATCTCGGCTTGAGCCAAGGAGCAGGTCTCGAAAGGCTACAGGAGCGGCACAGCAAAGCCTCCCCTGCAACGTCCCCGTGCCAACATAACGTGAAGTTGAGGCGCCGCTGCGGTGGAACCGAACGAGTTGCACAAGCAACTCCACACCCAAAGGAGGACTGTCATCAGCTGGGGCTTGAGAGGGGGTCACTCAAATGAATGCATAGGAATAAAGGTCGACGAAGGTGCACTCCTCGTCAACCAACAGTGTCGGTGGGCCGCTTGTCGAGGCCACCGAAGGTGAAGTGTCCACTGGTGGAGACAGGTGTTTAACAGCTGCAGGTGTCGGTGATGTTGCAGCCGCTGGGACCACTGCCGTGGCCCCAGCTGCCATCGATAGCAGCCACCTTGTGAATTCGCGCTCGTTCTGAAGGCGGTTGATTATCTCGTCGGCGGCTTTGGAGCTGCTGCTCGCCATGTTGTTCTTGTTCTGTGCTGACGCCCAGTTTAGACGCAAGGGCGAGCTCTCGTGGATACAGTGAGTCAACAGTCCGCCGCACTCGCAGTAGGCGGACCCGGGGTTTGATGGGAGGCAGGCCTTACTTGCTTGGCGGTCGATGTCTGGTATCGTTCGTCCCCTGAATGGCGCGAAAATCCGGCTCTCGTCCTTTGTTCGCTTTGTGTGCTTCTGTTTTTGCTATGGTACTACCGAGAAGTATGAAGTAGGTGGCTCTGTGCCGGTTTGGAACATCCAGGTGGCGACAGAGTGCGTTTGAAGCTTCGCACCCAACGCTGGAGATGGCTCATGGACGACAGATTTGGACGGGCTTAGAGCGTGTGGATGGCGTGCTGCCTCTGCACGGGTGCGGTTGCTGGTGTTTAGCAACTGTTGGGCAAAGGCAGCGGAAGCCGGGCGGACGAATTGGTGCCGCTTGTGTCATTTGCTGGGGCCCCGGTGCAGGTCAGACCAGTTCTTCTTTGGAATCTCGGCTTGGGCAGCCCATTGCGCAGACATTGTTGCCGTGCCGTCACAGGAAGTGACCATGAACGAAATGGTCGCAGCGTCTTGTTTAGGCTCTGTACCGCCGCCCCCTCCGTTGACCTCCCCCTCTGGCTAGCCGGCTGCACCCCCCTCTTGCGTAGTGGAAAAGTATTCGTACTGCAGGTGCTCTCCTCGGCTCGGTGTCTTAGTCCGGAACTCTGCCTCGGACTATGCAGAACTTCCGTGAATTCCTCTCCGCCGCGGCGATTCGGGCCGGAAGATGTTACCTGTTTTTCTAGCCTTGACTCTGGCTGTTGGTGTAAACATCGGTGACACCGCTGCCTGCTTAAAAAGGCTTGTGTTGACGGATTCTAGGGCTGGCATTGGGGTAGTTGCCGACGGAAGCTGTCTTTTCGGCCTGGCTGCTGCTGTACTGTTGCCAATGGGTTATCTGCGACTCAAATAATAAGTAAGCCCCTCTCTTATCCCCAAAAAAACAAGCACGGAAGTTGAATGCCAGATATGAGAAGGGGTGTCCCGACATATATCACGCATATTAAAGTAACTACGAACTGGAAAGAGTAAGTTCTGCTTAGGTCGGAAGTTATAATGTCGCGCTGAGCTCGTACGTCGAGTCGTACCTTCGGATGGCACTTCCTGCGGGTTCGAGCGGGATTTCTCCTCGGGCCACTCGTTCCCTTTGTATATGTAGGGCTTGAAATTACACACGTGCAGCGGTCCGCTGATCGTTCTTAGCGTTGAGTCGGTCAGCCTATACATAAGAGAAAAGATAGTCTCCCCTACCCAGTACGGTCCTATTCACTTTGGTGCCGTAGAAGCTGAAAGTTTCATGCTGGTATCCCTTAGGACATAATTTTACTTGAACACCAGGTTGCTCACTTCGCACAGAATGTCCCGATGAAAGCAGCCATACTGTGCTTTCTGCCCCCCACGTGCAGTGTTCACGTTTCGTCGTGCTTTTCACAAAGCCTCCATCACCTTTGCGTGCAGCCCAGCTGCATAATCAGCGCGGGCTGACGAAGCAGCCAGTTTCGTGTTGCGTTCCTGTAGAGTATGTTCTATGGGATTCAGCAGCTCTCTAAACAATTGAGTGGCGGGGGTAAAGCCAGTCGAGTGGTTCATGGTCGTCCTCAGAGAAAATTCCACTTTCAGGGATACAATTGTTCCAATCTGGTGCGTCCCCGTGAAAGCAACAAACATGCGCTTGGTGTTGCGGTTCACACGTTTGGTTAGATTTGGCTGGGCGTTGTACGTGGTTGCTCTTTTGTGCTTAATGCTAAGTGCTATACAGGAGTCAAGAAAAATTTTGCAGGTGAAATAGGACGCATAGTCCGTAAATAACTGTTTGAGATAGTCGAATCTCGTGAACACTACGATGAGCTTTTAAAAGATAATACGTGCTGTCAGCCTTCGTAGTGGAAACAGCTCCTGCCACTTAGTGACGTGTCCTGTGACGAGAAGGAACTGGCTTCTTTTTGGTGTTCGTGGGTAAGGTCCCGTGATGTTACAAGCTACAATTTGCCATGATGTTTGGCTCTGAATTGGCTGCATGAGCCCGGGTGGTCGTCCGCCCCGTGGCTTCACGCCTTAGCACACGTTGCATGAGCGGGCGTAGCGCATTACATACCACTTCATGCCTGGCCCGGTAGCAAAGCGGCAAGGTAAGTCTTTGGTCAACTTGCATGACCGGCGATGCATGCTTCGTGAAAGTGGCGAAACAGCGCTCCTCTCAGAGTGCATGGAATCACTGCATTAGAGGACTCGTATGTATCCTTCTCGCAGGAATGTATGTCTGCAAACCGCCGTCAAGAGCCAAGCAGGTAGGAGTCCAACGCACTTACAGCATTACCAGCTGTTTCAGGGTCCCACGCGTTAACAGCAATACTAGCTGCGTCAACATGCGCCGCGGCCACGCCTCCGGGCTCCCAGAGCCCCTCAAACACCCTCTTTGCAAAATGGATCCTCCCGCTGGGCCTCTAATAGCTTCTTCCTTCTGAACACGTTCCCCACTTAACTTACTCAGTCCAAGTGGTTAACGCTCTTCTCATTGGAAGGTGGTTTGTCCGCCTTCCTTTGAACATCCTCGCCGTCAAGCAGTGCAGCAGTTACTCTGCTCTTAGGCAGAGTTTCACTTGTATCAGGACGGGTAATAATGTTACCACTCGTGACAACATCGATGATTGATATGTGGGGTTTAACGTCCCAAAACCACTATATGATTATGAGAGACGCTGTAGTGGAGGGCTCCGGAAATTTAGACCACCTGGGGTTCTTTAACGTGCACCCAAATCTGAGCACACGGGCCTACAACATTTCCGCCTCCATCAGAAATGCAGCCGCCGCAGCCGGGATTCGAACCCGCGCCCTGCGGGTCAGCAGCCGAGTACTTTAGCCACTAGACCACCGCGGTGGGGCATCTGCATGGTGCGTTTCAAAAGGCGAGCATCCTTATCTACGTCCCGACAACTTATTGACTCTAAATCAGATATACCTTCCTGCTCAGTTGTGTTAGATTGGGAAGACCTGGGTTTATTATCGATAAAGGCATCTATCTGATGATCAGCAGGTTTATTGATTGAAGCACTAGGAGGTTGTATATGCTTAGTTATTCGATCAGATACGCCCGGCATCTGGGAATCCATAATATTATTGAGTGAGTCGAACAGATTGGGTAAAAACTTTTCTAATACCTTCTCTACGCCCTTTTCTACCATAGCTGAAATGAACTGAGAAAGTGATGCGTCCATAGCATGAGGTGGACGAGCTGCTATGCTGACATAACCCCGATTCCTGCTTTGAATTTCTGCAATTGCGAGCATCGTCTCCTTTCAATACTTTCAAGCACCTGAAGTTCCTTTGATATTTCAGGGCGAATAGGATCGTCTGCAGCGTGATTTGCCTTGCACAAACAACATGTCTTATTGTCTAATTGGCACTCAACAGTACTATGACCGGCCCCGTATATAGCCCCGCATATGCGGCATCGAGCGTCCAATCGATAACCTTTAGTACTGTGTCTAAAGCGCCAGCGTTTAGCACATTGCTTAAACGACGTTGCCTAACTTCTAATCTTGCTTGAACTTCTGATCTCATGCACAAGACCGCATTACCGAACGTGATACTAGGAACCATGACCCCTTTCCATATCCCTCTCACAACATCCTACCTATTGTAATTCCACAGTGCCCTATTTTTCATCACCGCTGCATTCCTGCTACTTTTAGTCGTTACGTCTATTTCGTTTTTCTTTACGTACTCAGTCCCATTGGTTATCCATACACCCAGATATTTGTATTTATCGGTTATTTCTAGCGTGACCTCCTGTATTCTAAGCTCACTACCTTCATTGTCATTAAAAATCATGACTGCTGATTTTTCCTTACTGAATCTGAAATCTAACCTATCTCCCTCATTACCGCAGATGTCCATCAATCTCTGCAAATCTTCCTTGTTGTCGGCCATTAGCACTATATCATCTGCATACATCAATGCTGGTAGTGCCTGTTCAATAAGTTTTCCTTCTTTGACGAAAGAAAGGTTGAAGCCCAGTCCACTTCCCTCTAATTTGGCCTCTAATTCTTGTCAGTACATCATGACTAATAAGGGTGACAGGGGACACCCCTGCCTAAGCCCCCTTTTGACCTCTGCAGGCTTGGATACCTGTTTTTCCCACTTTATAACTACCTTGTTACCTTTATAGATATCCTTTAAAAGATTAGTGACTACATGTTCCATGCCTAGTGTGTCCAGTATTCCGCACAATTCCTCCTGAACCACGTTATCGTACGCTCCCTTGATATCCAAAAATGCTAGCCAAAGGGGCCTGTGTTCCTTTTCCATTATTTTGATGCACTGCGTCAGTGACAACAGATTGTCTTCCAACCTCCTGTGTTTCCGAAACCCATTCTGCAGTTCCTCCAGCGCCCCCTCATTCTCTATCCATGCCTGCAGTCTTTCCTTTATAATCTGCATCGCTGGCCTGTAGACCACTGATGTTACTGCTATAGGAGGGTAGTTGTTTATGTCAGCTTTGTCCCCCTTTCATTTATAGATCATGCTCATCCTGCTAAGTTTCCATCCATCGGGAACTTCACCATCGATTGTTAGTTTGCTCACTGACTCTCTCAAAGCCTGCTGAGACTTCGGACCTAATGTCTTTATCAGCATAATTGGAACGCCATCGGGGCCTGTTTATGTACTACTAGGAGCCCTCTTCTCAGCCCTTTTTCACTCTCGTTGTGAAAATAAAGCCATTGCACCACTTGATTCATCCTAGTCTCTTGTGGTGCATAAAGCACTTCTTTGTTGAAATTTTTCTGTCACCCTTGTTCTTATATATTCAATAGCTTCGTCCCCTTCTAGACAAGCACCCTGGGCTGTAGTTATAAACCTCTGCTCTAGGCTCGTCTCATTTCTTAGGGAGTTCAGATGGTTGCGAAATTTCGCAGCTGCCTTTCTATCTCTCTTATGTACTTCTGCCAGCCACTGAGCTCCCTTTCTTCTAATCTTTTTATTGATCAGAAGGGATGCATTCCTTCTACAGCTTAGAAAGGTTTCCCATTTTCTTTCAACATCCTCTGTCGGTTCACCCCACTGCTTAGCATGTCTGTGTTAACTAGAGGCTTCCTGACGTTTTGCTATGGCTCTCTTACCTTCCTCACACACAAGCTTTTGGGTTTGTGTCTTCTTTTCCGGGGTGACTTGTCACGCACCTTAGCAAGCTCTGGCTCAAACAGTCTAATTAGATTCGTGTATGTCCACACTGTTTCATTGTCCTCCGTGATTACTTTCTCAATTGGTTTAGTGGCTATTTCAATTTGCCTTTCTGGATAAAAATTTTCCTGTAGTTGCTCATCTTGTCTCCTTCCCACTTTCACTTCTTTTCCAAAACTTAGCTTGATACGTTTGTGACCACTTTCCAGACTTCTGGAGCTACCTTCATCTATGTGCATTCTCCTGAGCTTATCATTCATCCTATCTGACATCAGTGCATAACCTATCGTCGACTGCAGCCTTCCTACCCCCCATGTTATTTGCCCTTCACACTTCTCGGTACTGTTGCAAATGATCAAATCAAGCCTTTAACACATATCCATGATCATTTTGCCTGTCTGGTCAGTATACCCATCTATATCTTCTATGTGCGCATTCATATCTCCTAGTATAGTTATCTCGCACTCTCTTCCTAACTCCTGAATGTCCTTTGATCTACACTCTATCATTGCCTGGTTTTCCTGTCGGGACTTTGCTCCCGTCCACAAGTACACGAAACCAAGGGGTGTCATTTGACCTGCGACTTTCCCTTTTAGCCATAATTGTTCCTTGCACTCCTGCTTGACCCTTTGCCAGATTTTGGAGGAAGAAGACGACGAAGCTGTTGCTGCTTGGCTAAGTAGCTCTGTCTGCATTTATCGTTTATTTTTGTTTATATTACGACTCAGCACTGCTCAAGACGTCATAAGACTCGAAAAGGTACGTGCCGTATCGGCGACCGACGGGTGCTGCGCAGCCCGCCGCGTCGAAAGGTGCTAGAAGAAACGAAACAAGCAACAGGGACAGCGCCGCCATGACCTCCCAAGGTGTGACACCAGGTCAGAAGCACCAGCTGGTTTGCGCAAGCATACCTGACTGTAAGCGACAACACAGCGTTGAATCAGAGGACGAAGCAACTGTCGTCGGGGACCACAACGTGGCGAACCTCACAGATCTAGACATGGACGAGGGTGGTTTCCGCCTTGTGCGACATCGCAAAGACAGGACGGTGGGCATTCCTATGTTAATTACTCCAACATCCGAAGGAGCTCCCGCAGGGGCGCCTGCGCAAGTAGGCGTTTGGTGTGTAGCGACACCACGGACCCGAGGTAACGGGGGAGTTTCGACTCCCTCCCACGCCTAGCCGTGCGTGGCTTTGCCGTGTCCGGGGAAAAGGGGATCCTGGGGGTTGAGCCGACGCTGGGTGATTGGACCTTTAAGGCCCCCCGGCAGAGGCAACACACCCCTTTGGCCCCGCCTTCACGTAGACGGCACCCCTGGGCTGACCCACCCAGGGGAAATCGGCAGTCGCCTCTTCCTATCTCTCTCTCCCCACATCTTCGTCTTTTGTTCTCACTTTACATCGTTCCTGTATTCTCCTCACTTCATTTCACTTCCAATTTTTCCTGGCGGCAAAGGTTAACCTAGTGTAAATATCCAACCTTGGGTAGATATATTAGGTTATAGCGGCCATGTACGGCTGGCGCCTGCGCCTTCTTCGTGTCTCGCAGCGTCCCCTTGTTGGGCTCGGTGGTGGGTGGCTGGCATGGCCGCCGAATAAGCCATCAAATTTATGGGAATCCCTAGCCCTCTCACAACTAATCGCCCCTCCAAGAGGTGGCGCACCGAAGCAATTTTTGAATTTGTCCCCAAAAAAAGATAACTTTCCAAGTACCACATTATCCACTGTGAAAGCACAGAAAAGAAAGCTAGAAGTATTTTACCTTTCCTTGTGTCCAAATGTCTCATAGAAACGCTGGGCGCAGGCTACACGGCCACAAAGACCGCCAGTGGTGACCTGTTACTTGAAATAAAAGACAACGCACAGTACCAAAGACTACATAAACTCACAGCATTTGAAGTTCAGCCTATCACAATCACACCGCATCGAACCATGAACACAGTGAAGGGTGTTGTATCAGATGGAGACCTGATGGACCTCTCTGATGATGAACTTCTAACAGGCTGGAAAGAGGAAAACGTCATTCAGGTGCAGCGTATCAAAATAAGAAGAGAAAATATGGAAATCCCAACGAAGCACATCATACTAACTTTCGCATCTAGCACCCTCCCCACTGAAATAGCAACAGGATATCTTAAACTGCCAGTTAGACCATACATACCCAACCCGCGGCGCTGCTTTAAGTGTCAGAGGTTCGGGCACGGCTCCCAGAGCTGCCGAGGACAGCTTACCTGCGCGAAATGCGGCACCAAAGGTCATACCGCTGACGATGACTGTCAGCTACAAGTGCACTGCGCAAACTGTGAGGGTGACCATCCTGCATATTCCAGGTCATGCGTGGCCTGGAAAATGGAAAAAGAAATTATTAATACAAAGTTTAAATTGAACATAAGCTTCCGTGAAGCGCGGTAGCGCGTTTCACCGCATTTTGCTTGGAACACATCGTATGCCGAAGTGGTGCGAGGGGGGTCAGCACCACTTCGGTTTTCGGCAATGCCTTGGACCACGCCCAGCGTGCTGAGGCAATCGCCACAAGCCCCCTTGGGGGGAGCAGCTTCGGCTGCCCCACCCTCCTTCAATAGAGCCCCACCGAAGGCCCCTGTGAACCTTGGCAGGAGCCAGGGCACCACACAAACTAAAGTGGTCCCCTCGACCTCCAGCCCGGTGGGGTTTAAGGCTCCGTTTGTCACGACGAAGCCTACAACAAAAACAACATTATCTGTCGTCTCTCCTGAGGCGATGGACACATCAACTGCACCGGCGCAGACTGCGCCAAAGGAGTGGCGGGGTTCCCTCGACCGCTCTAAAAAAGACAAAACGGTCATTAGAGGGCCTTCTAAAGGCTCTGTAAGATAAGTCACTTCTCTCTTTAGACACCAGCCACACTCATTTCGTACACACAGCACTTCTTTACTCCCATAATGGAGACACAAATTATACAATGGAACGTCAGAGCACTACTTCGAAACCTCGACGATGTCCAACAACTTCTACAGAAACCTTCTGCAAAAGTGCTGTGCGTACAGGAAACACACTTAAAATCCAAGAATACAAATTTTTCGCGTCAATATGTTGTCTTCCGAAAGGACAGAGATGATGCTGTGGCGTCATCTGGTGGTGTAGCCATTATAGTTAACCGAGGAGTAGCATGCAGTCATGTACCACTACTAACATCCCTAGAAGCAGTGGCTGTTCGAGCAGTTCTATTGAATAAGCTCGTCACCATCTGCTCTCTATACATACCGCCGCAACACCGTCTGAAAAAAACATGATTTCCAGTCTTTAATAGATGAGTTACCAGAACCTTATTTGGTTCTAGGGGACCTGAATGCGCACAGCGGTTTATGGGGTGACTGTCGATGTGATGCACGAGGTCGTCTCATTGAACAGTTCCTCTTTTCATCAGGTGCTTGTCTGTTGAATAGAAAAGAGGCAACATATTATAACCTTGCAAACAATACTTACTCCTCCATAGACCTCAGTATCGCATCTCCTTCGCTTGTACCATTACTTAAGTGGAAAGTCATAAATAATCCGTACGGAAGTGACCATTTTCCTTTAGTTTTGAGTACACCAATAACATATGAATGTCCTCCACATGTTCCCAAATGGCTGGTGAACAAAGCCGACTGGGAACAATTTCAAAAGATTACACACCTAAGTTGGACCAACATATGCGGATTAGGCATAGATGAAGCTGTGCAGTACTTCACGGCTTTTCTTACTGACGCAGCAGCCAAGTGCATTCCACAGACATCTGGACTGCCCGGCAAACGACCCGTCCCGTGGTGGAACACTGAGTGTCAGAATGCGCGAAAGGAACAGAACAGGGCATGGAGGTTGCTGCGCAACTCGCCGACAGCGGAAAACCTTGAGAGCTTTAAGAAAATAAAATCTCGAGGCAAGAGAACGCGTCGGCAGGCCAGAAGAGAAAGCTGGCACAAGTTTTTATCAGGGATAAATTCATATACACAAGAGGCTAAATTCTGGAACATGGTTCGTAGGGTAGCAGGAAGACAAGTACACTCACTTCCACTCGTAAACATACAGGGTGACAGCCTGGAAAATCAGGCGAACTTCGTCGGTGCACACAAAGAGCAAGTGTCTAGCTCGTCACACTATACTGAAGCTTTCTAAAGATATAAAGCAAGGATAGAAAAGCAGAAACTAGAATATTAGTGCACAAAACACGAAGCATACAACCAACCTTTCAACTTAGCTGAGCTACAAATATCACTAAACTCTAGCAGAAATTCTGCACCGGGGTACGACCGTGTCACGTATGAAATGTTGAAAAACCTGCCGCTTAAAACGCGAAAAACTTTACTCTCTCTATACAATGCTATCTGGCTTTCTCGCACCATCCCTGCTTTCTGAAAAGAAGCTATTGTTATCCCTATTTTGAAACAGGGCAAGGACCCTTCCTCAGTTTCAAGTTATAGGCCCATTGCACTAACCAGCTGCCTTTATAAACTTTTTGAAAAAAATGATAAACCACCGACTTTTACATTTCCTTGAAACACACAATCTGCTCGACCAGTTCCAGTGTGGCTTTCGAGAGGGTAGATCCACCACCTACCATTTGGTGCGTATCGAGGCACAGATCCGAGACGATTTTGTCCACAAACAATACTTCCTCTCAGTGTTTCTTGATATCGAGAAGGCTTACGACACAACATGGCGTTTTGGGATATTAAGAGACTTGTCTCACCTGGGTGTGCGCGGTAGAATGCTTTCCATAATCGAGAGTTACTTGTCCAATCGGAAATTCCGCGTCCGTGTGGGCAGTACTCTCTCCCAAACTTTTGTGCAAGAAACGGGAGTACCGCAAGGTGGTGTCCTTAGTTGTACACTTTTTATTATTAAAATGAATTCCTTGCACCTGTCCATCCCCCACAACATGTTCTATTCCACATATGACGATGACGTCCAGCTTGGCTTTAAGTCATGCAACCTAGAAGTGTGTGAGCGGCAGGTTCAGTTAGGTTTAAACAAGCTCTCCACATGGGCAGAGGAAAACGAATTCCGGCTGAACCAAGAAAAAACACGTGTGTCTTGTTCTCCCAAAAGAGAGGCGTGCACTCAGAACCTGACATTGAACTGAGCGGTCAACGTCTGTCTGTCAATGCGGAGCATAAATTCTTAGGCTCAATCTTAGACACGAAGTTGACATTCGTACCACACATCAAGTATTTAAAAACAAAATGTTTAAAAGCCATGAGTGTTATAAAAGTGTTGTCAAGAACTACGTGGGGTAGTGACAGGCAATGCCTCATGAACCTGTGTAGAAGCCTTATTCGCACCCGCTTAGATTATGGGGCCGTTGTCTATCAGCCTGCTACTCAAAGTGCCTTGAAGATGCTGGACCCCGTGCACCATTTGGGCATCCGCCTTTCTACGGGTGCTTTTCGCACCAGCCCCGTAGAAAGCCTTTATGTTGAGTCAAATGAGTGGTCGCTTCATCTGCAGAGAACTTACATGTCCTTCGTTTATTTCCTTAAGGTAAAAGCAGACAAGAAGCACCCCTCATACTCTACTATTAATGATTTCTCGAGCTCAATTCTGTTTCAAAACAGGCCTTCAATGAGGCAGCCCTTCTCAGTTCGCCTGAAGAGTCTAGCTGAGGAAACTGGAGTCTCACTTGAACACAGTTTAATGGCTCCTGTAGCATACCCACCACCGTGGCAATGGCAGACTATAGACTGCGATGTGTCTTTTCTAGAAGTTATAAAATGTGCGCCTATTGCCCATATCCGAACATATTTCCTAGAACTTCAACACAAATACACACGTCCTGAGTTCTTTACAGATGCCTCTAAGACCAACTCCTCTGTGTCCTACGCTGCTGTTGGCCCTTCCTTTTCGGATGCTGGCCCTCTACATCCAGACACAAGTATCTTCACAGCGGAAGCTTACGCGATACTTGTGGCAGCTAAACACATCAAATAATTACAAATACAAAAAGCAGTAATTTATACAGACTCCCTCAGTGTGATAAAGGCTCTGCACAGTCTTAAAAAACAAAAAAACCCTGTCCTTGTCTCACTTTACTCCATTTTTTGCACACTCTACACACTCAACCAACCTGTTGTATTGTGCTGGGTGCCAGGGCACCGTGAGATCCAAGGCAACGTGAGGGCGGATCAGCTCGCTTCATCCGTCCACAAAAACACTGCCCCTACACCCATATCAATCCCAGTCCTTGATCTGAAGCCGTCTCTCAAACGAAACCTCAGGGACTACTGGCAGAGCAAGTGGGAGAAACACGCACAAAACAAATTACACGTTATCAAGCCACACCTTGGCTATTGGCCACCAGTAGCGAAATCTCGTCTAACAGAGGTAAAACTGACAAGACTCAGGATAGGACACACATACACGACACACACGCACATCTTTTGTCCGGTGGTGATCCACTGCTGTGTGGCAATTGTGGTGAGGCATTGACAGTTCTTCACGTTTTAATCCAATGTAAACAGTTAGACACTCTAAGAAGACAACACTTTCCATTACCCTACCGACAACATATACCATTACACCCCGCAATGTTTGTCGGTAGGGAACCACTTTTCACCCATAAATCATTGTTAGCTTTTTTAAGAGATGTCAATTTTTACTATGTAATATACCCAGGCATTGCGTAGCGTGACCTCTCAAGAGAGGTTGCTGTTGCAGTGATTACATTTAAAAGCACTTGCCTCGCAGCCCTTGGACACAAGGGCGCTGATGAGGCACGTGTGCTAGTGCCAAATATTTTAACATGTTTTTATTATCAAAATCTTTGTCACCCGTTTTAATATGCATATCACGCCACTGTCATGATCTTAATACTTATGTTTTTACCCGCATTATCGCGAGGAATTTTAAGGCCCTTATGCAGCCACGCAACATATCATTGTCTCATCTCTACTCATCGAAATGGCGCTCTTTGGCCATCAATTGGCCCTTGCGCCACAAAGCACCACACATCATCATCGTCCGAAGGAGCTAACTTGAGGCAAGTGAATACTATTGACCTATACTCGGAAATTGAAATGATTCTTGGTGGAGCCCCAGTTAAGAGCCCTTTCACGGCACAGGGAGCCCTGCTCTTGGATATAGAGACAAAACATCAAGCTAAGATGCTACTAGAGACCAACACTATCTGCGGCGTTGCCATATCTGCCCGTGTACCACACAGCTACATGAAAAATACATGCATTATAAAAGGGGTCCCAAGATGGTACTCGGACGAAGTGCTGTTAACGTACCTGAGACCGCAGGGAGTATACCACGCAAGAAGAATCATACGACGGGTCCAAACCTCATCCTCCGAGTGGGAATCAAGGCGCACTGACTCTGTCGTTCTCACATTCGCTCCCAATTCGGAACGTCCAGAGAAAATCAACCTTGGCTTCACCTGACACGAGCTGGTAGACTACGTGGAGACGCCGCCACGCTGTTTTAAATGTCAGCATTTTGGACATGTTGCTAAGCACTGTCGTGGGGAACAAAGGTGTAAGTGCTGTGGGGGGCCTCATGACTTTAAGACGTGTACAAGCAAAGAAAAACTTGTGTGTGCAAACTGTGGCGGCGACCACCCAGCTAGCTACGGCCGATGTCCAGCCCGAACAGCTGCGCAGCGAAGAAATAAGACGTTTGTCCTCGGCCCGAAGACTGTGAATGAACCATCGCTCACAAAGAAGACGTCCGGCGCGCCACAACATGGCGGTTTGGAAAACGAGTACGCAGAAAATTTTCCGCGCCTAAATTCGACAAGAGCTGCTACTGAGTCAACGCAAGTGCTCAACGCTGGTGAGAAATGTATCATGAAAGAGTCCGTTAGTCAGTTATTTTGTGGAGTTTAACGTCCCAGAACCACCATATGATTATGAGAGACGCCGTAGTGGAGGGCTCCGAAAATTTTGACCACCTGGGGTTCTTTAACGTGCACCCAAATCTGAGCACACGGGCCTACAACATTTCCGCCTCCATCGGGAATGCAGCCGCCGTAGCCGGGATTCGATCCCGCGACCTGCGGGTTAGCAGCCGAGTACCTTAGCCACTAGACCACCACGGCGGGGCATTAAAGAGTCCGCCAAGCGCACCTACGCTGATGCACTGAGCCCACCTCAAGTACCATCTGGAAGCAAACAGCAAGAAAACATCGAGCACGTTATTCGCGCTCTGTTCACCGCACTACTTTCACACGTCGCTAAGATGCCTGCGAGTTCAACGAAGGATATGTTGGAAGCAATCCTGGCTCTAGAGTCAGTGTTACTTTGCTCTGCTCCCACAAACACAGTAGAATAATGGCAATGTCTCGCCCACCTGGTCTATTTCGTCCTTCAAAAGTGCCCTTAATAATGCAATGGAACTGCACCGGTCTTCTAAAACGTCTGTGCGAACTCAACCTTTTCCTGCGCGACATTCCAATACCTATTCTAGCCCTCTCCGAAGCTGGTCTACCGAATGCAAGGATGCTCCCAGGGTACACCCGACACGGCAACCCGAGCATAACGTCGTTTGCAAATGGAAGCGCTATGATATACATAGGGCGGGAAATACCTCACGTCACCTTACCAGTGCAAGACCTCTGTTCCAACTCAGTGGAAGTCGCTGCTGTGCAAGTGTGTTTGGGAAACCGAAAACGGAGTGTGGTATCGGTGTACATAAGCCCACGAAAAAAGGTCTCTATGGAGACTTTCCTAAAGGACCTTTGCACTCGATGTCCCGCACCTCGAATAATCTGTGGTGATTTTAACGCGCATCATCCACTCTGGGGAGATAAGAGTGTAGATTTTTGAGGCAAGTAACTTCTAGCAGCTGCGGATGCTGCCGACTTAGGTGTGGCGAACGATGGCAAACCTACATTTTTCAGGCCACCAGATTCATGGAGTGCAATAGACCTTGTACTTCACTCTACGGACCTTCTGGTATCATCGACCACGGCTCCAGACAGGATGGACAGCGACCGTTCCCCCATCTTTACCAATATCCTGGGATTTCGAACTGCTGGTCGACAATTTTGCAATGTAACACGCTGGGACGCCTACAGAGAAGCGTTTTACAAATCTACTGGTGAGCTGTTCGCAGATATGTTGCAAAGCAAGCGAGCAGCAACTTCGTTGCTGAAACTGCCCAATCAATTTGCTGCTCCTGACTAGAAATTGAAGAACCTCTGTGCAGCGCGCAGATGGGCGGAGCGAAAAATGATGAAAACAAAAGGAAATCCGTCTGCGAAAACCGAATATAACAGGATAAACGCTGCGATTCGTCGCCATACAAAAAAATTAAGACGAAATCAATGGGCCGCTTTCTGTGAGAGTTTATCAACGTTTACATCCTTGACAAAGATATGGGCAGTAATAAATAGTCTTTCTGGGAAGATCCGAACACACAGGCCATTCGAAGCACTCGCTTTGAAACAAGGGATAGATTTGCAAACCCTTGAAGAGGATTTCGCAGACGTGTACACATCTGGTAGATCAGCAGGAGCGGCGATTCCTCTGTCACCCCCGCTTTTTCACACGATGGATACGCCATTCACTTTTCGAGAGCTGGATATGGCACTTAGCAAATTAAGAAGACGCTGTGCCGTGGGTCCCGATTTGATCAGCATTCAAATGCTGACAAATCTACCATAAGAGCGAAAAAGGGCTCTTTTGGAGATATTCATTCATATCCCATTTGTTTGGAAGACAGCATGGGTGGTGCCAGTCCTAAAGTCCGGAAAGGATCCTACGAGCCTCGCATCATATCAACCGGTATCTCTTACATCATGCGTATCCAAGTTGATGGAAAGATTAATATTGTAACGCGGACTGAAAGAGCGAGGAAGAAGAAGAGATCGGACGCGCTCGAGCGATGGTGATTTGGCAGTGACGGTAGAGCGCTGCCATTTTTCATTGTAAATAAACCCATCACATCCGTAACACCTTTGGTGGAGCGGTGCTGGGTAACTTGCCATCCTGGACCCCGCAGCAGAAGTTCTTCGAAGAAGCAGACGCTTAGCTGGCCTACCTCCGGACAACATCAGCATGAACGACGACACAGGAATCCCATCGACGTCCTACGCTGCTGCATCCACCAGTGCCACCGACACGGCGCAAGGTGGCCGTCGACATCGACAACCAGACTACTGGGCACCTGAGCCACGAATTTTCTCAGGTAAAACTGACGAAGACGTGGACGCTTGGCTAAAACACTTCGAGAGAGTGAGCCGCTACTACGAATGGGGCGCACCGGCGAAGCTCGTGAACGTAGTATTCTTCCTTGCCGGGACAGCCTTGCTCTGGTTCGAAAACCATGAACATGTCCTCCTCACTTGGGATATATTTGTTAAGGAACTGAAGGCCTGCTTTGGGGACACGAGTTCCATGAAAAAGAAAGCTGAGCAAACGCTGTCACGTAGGGCTCAGTTGCCCGGCGAGACGTGCACAACCTATATTGAAGAAGTGCTGAAGCTTTGCGGAATTGTCAACGCAAATATGTCTGACGAAGACAAAGTCGGTCATTTGTTGAAAGGCATCGCCGAGGACGTGTACAATTTTTTGATAACAAAAGAAAACTTGAACACTCCTTCGATTTTCAGGCAGCAGTGTCGCGCATTCGAGGCGTTGAAGACCCGAAGATTTTTACCCAAGTTCGGGCGCTTGGACAATGTTCCCACTGTCGCAAGTATGGACGTCGCCACCTGCGAAGACATTTCCTACCTTGTACGTCGGGTAGTTCGAGAAGAGCTCGTACGACTTCAAGCAGGTGACGTTCACCACCAATGCTCGTTCGCCGCGTGCCCCGAACCACCTCCCTACTGGATGCGAGAGCGTCACGTCGAAAACCGACCACGCACAGAAACTGCAGATTTTACCCCGCGGCTTCCGTTTTCCCCGACGGGTCGTGGCCACCACCGGAGGTCATCATCTCGACGTCCCGCTACGGACCCCCGACCGTCGTCAACCAGGCCTCTACCAGAAGATTACTATGCTTCATCACAAAATGTTCCTGCGGAGCACGACCCGTCTCCGCGTACTTCTGCCACCTCTGCTCCGGCTAACGTAAGTCGACAAGTCCCCGTTTGCTACACATGTGGTCTCCCAGGACATATTTCGCGCTTCTGTCCCAGACGGCCGCCTGCACCGCCACGTTTTTCGACGTATCCGGCTCGTATGTACGAAACGCCTGTGCCGCCACGTTTTTCGACGCACCCGCCTCGTATGCACGAAACCTGGACCTCTCACTCGGCCGACCACCGTCCTCGACAGCAATGGCCTAACGAATTTTGCAGCGAGTCCCCTGCCTCCGAGAGAAGCCTGACGCCGCCTCCGACACGGTCCCGCCGGTCGCCGTCTCCGCGTCGTCGGTCACCTTCCCCGCATCAGCTGGGAAACTAACTGGTGCGACCGATGGAGGTGCGGTCGCGGGACGGTCAGTTTCGCCAATTCCTCCTTCTGCTGTGATGTTGATGAACAAAGTGCGT
Organism: Rhipicephalus annulatus; assembly: GCA_013436015.1. NCBI lineage: Eukaryota > Metazoa > Arthropoda > Arachnida > Ixodida > Ixodidae > Rhipicephalus > Rhipicephalus annulatus. The sequence goes on along the minus strand of WOVY01001177.1, from coordinate 784,391 downwards.
GTGTGTATAGACGGTGTAGATACTCTTGCTCTTGTAGACACTGGTGCTGCTGTTTCGGTTATGAGCCTTCGTTTCAAACATCGTTTCTTGGGTCACAAAGTTATGTTCGCGTGGAATCGTAAAGAAACTTTTCGTGGAGTTGGAGGCGAAACGTTATGCCCTGTTGGTATTTGTTCAGTTGTACTCACGATTGGTGGACAAAATTTTCGAGTTGAATTCACCGTACTGGCTCGCGCAACTCATGACATCATTTTAGGGATAGACCTCCTTCATGAATGCGGCGCTACGCTTGACTGTGGAACTGGAGAGATTCTTCTACAAAGTACGTTGCCCGCTCCAATAGTTGACGATTTTCCGACTCTGCCCATCGATGCTCTTTCGTTGTCTGAAGATGTGACGATCCCTGGTCGGACAGCAGTGTTTGTACCCGTATGCTCTTCTCATGTCCGCTCAGGACCCTGCACTGGACTTGTGGAGCCTGATCATGCAAACGCCATTAAGAAGAATGTGCTGGTCCCACGGTCTGTCCTTACAGCCATCGACGGACATGCTTGCTTGTGGGCACTCAACGCAGCCTCAGAGCCTGTTGTTCTACCAGCCGGATTCAAACTGGGTACGTTTGAGGAGCAGGCCACAATTGACGTGAGAATGGTCTCAGAGTCTCCAGCTATCAGTCAGACTGCGCCCAACTACTCAGCCGAGATTAAACGTATGATCAACAAGTCGTTGCCTTCTTCCGAGCAGAATGTCCTTGAGGAGGTACTTACACGCTACGCGGGAGTTTTTGATTTCGCTCAAAACAAGCGTTGTTCCATGTTGCCCGAATCCCGTATGCACCACCGCATCAACACGGGAGATGCTACACCGATACGCCAGAAACCCTATCGCGTATCCCCGTCAGAGAGGCAAGTGATCGCCGATCAGGTCAACGACATGCTGCAGAAAGGCGTTATTCAAAAGTCGAGCAGTCCCTGGGCAGCTCCTGTTATATTGGTAAAAAAGAAAGACAACTCTTGGCGATTCTGTGTAGACTACCGCCGTCTCAACGCCGTCACAAAGAAAGACGTGTATCCGCTACCACGCATCGACGATGCTGTTGATTGTCTGCACTCGGCCGCATACTTTTCGTCTGTCGACCTAAGGTCTGGATACTGGCAAATACCAATGCATCCGTCTGACAAAGAGAAGACTGCTTTTGTAACGCCTGATGGATTATTTGAATTCAACGTTATGCCGTTTGGCTTATGCAATGCCCCAGCTACATTCGAACGATTCATGGACTCCATCCTTCGCGGTCTCAAATGGGAGATATGTATGTGTTATCTCGATGATGTAATTATTTTTGGCAAGACATTCCACGAACACAACCATCGGCTTAGCGTTGTTCTAGACTGCGTCAAACAAGCTGGTCTCGTTTTAAACGCAAATAAGTGTCATTTTGGTGAGCGTCAAGCCCTTGTGCTTGGATATCTAGTTGACAAGGACGGTATACGACCAGACCCGCACAAAATCAGTGCTGTCCGAGACTTCAAGCAACCGACGTCTTTGGAGGATCTCCGTAGTTTCGTGGGCCTGTGTTCTTATTTTCGTCGGTCTATCAAAGACTTCGCCCAGCTTGCTCATCCCCTGACAGAGTTGCTCCGCACAAACACTCCATTTCGATGGACCATTGAGTGTGAGGCTGCTTTCGAGCAGCTGAAGTATTTGCTTACTTCCGGGCCCCTCTTGCGCCATTTCGACCCGGAGGCACTCACGGAACTGCATACAGATGCTAGTGGTATCGGAGTTGGTGCCGTGCTAGTTCAATATCACGATAGCCGGCAGCACGTCGTGGCGTATGCAAGTCGTACTTTGACTAAGGCGGAGAGGAATTATACGGTCACCGAACTGGAATGTCTTGCAGTTGTTTTCGCCGTCCAAAAGTTCAGACCTTATTTGTACGGCCGGCAGTTCAAGATCGTCACAGATCATCATTCGCTTTGTTGGCTTGTCGGACTACGTGACCCAGCTGGTCGGTTGGCTCGCTGGGCCTTACGGCTTCAAGAATATAATTATTCTGTGACCTACAAGAGCGGTCGATGTCACGCAGATGCCGACTGCTTATCTCGTCTTCCATCTCCAACTGTGGATGCTGATGATGATGATTTTGACAACTACCTGGCCGCAATCTCATACAACTTCCCAAATTTGGATGTCTTTCGTCACGAACAACAGCGTGACCCTTCACTGAAACCAATGATTGATGTGGCTCGTAGCTCTAAACGCACCACGCCATTCGTGATTCATGACGCCCTACTATATCGCAAGAATTACTCCAGCCATGGTTCCACACTACTACTCGTCGTGCCAGAATGCCTGCGTCTTGCGGTATTCCAAGCCATGCACGATGACATCACGTCTGGGCACCTTGGATTTGCCCGAACGCTTCACCGTATCCGACAACGTTTTTACTGGCCTCGACTCTGGAAGACCACCAAGCACTACGTCGCAAGTTGTGATGTCTGCCAACGCCACAAACAACCTACCACACCATCGGCCGGCCCACTGCAGCCGGTTAAGCCACCGACATCACCATTCGAAAAAGTCGGCATAGATTTACTGGGCCCTTTCCCCAAGTCTACCACCGGCCGCCGCTGGATTATTGTGTGCGTAGATTACCTGACGCGGTATACCGAAACGATGGCGGTTGCTTCAGCCACATCATCTGATGTGTCATGGTTTCTTCTACACTCGATCATACTTCGTCACGGGGCCCCTCGTCTGGTGATAAGTGATCGCGGCCGTCAGTTTACCGCTGACGTTGTCGAAGAGTTGCTACGGCTTTGTGGGTGTCAGTATCGCCATTCCACGCCATACCACCCTCAGACCAACGGCCTCACTGAGCGCACCAATCGTACCATCATCAACATGCTTTCAATGTACGTCGCAGCGGATCACAAGAACTGGGATGCCGTATTACCTTTTGTTACATACGCCTTTAATACCGCGAAACACGAAGTCACAGGTTATACGCCTTTCTTTCTTCTCTATGCTCGTCATCCGCAAAGTTTCCTTGACACCATACTTCCATTTTCGACGAACGAAAACGCCAGTGTCGCGCAGACTTTGTGTCGCGCCGAAGAAGCTCGTCGACTTGCTCGGCTCCGAACTCTTTCCGCCCAAGCTCGCGCGAAAGACCGTTACGACGCAAAACACCCGCCCGTGACTTTCGCTGCAGGTGATTTGGTCTGGCTGTGGACGCCTGTTCGAAAAAAGGGACTTTGCCAGAAGTTTCTTTCTAAGTACTCAGGACCGTTTGTAATTACTCAGTGCTTAAGTGACATCACTTACGCTGTCGCGAGAGTGACAGCTCAGAACCGGCGTTCGCGCAAGACGCAAATTGTGCACATTGCCCGATTGAAGCCCTACAACAATCGATCGCTTCTACTCGCTCGGTGAGCTTCGTCTTGCCCGGAGGGAAATGTAACGCGGACTGAAAGAGCGAGGAAGAAGAAGAGATCGGACGCGCTCGAGCGATGGTGATTTGGCAGTGACGGTAGAGCGCTGCCATTTTTCATTGTAAATAAACCCATCACATCCGTAACAATATGTACAAGATTAACTTGGTACCTTGAACACGGAAGACGATGGCCATCGTGTATGACCGGTTTTCGCCCACGACTGAGTGCCCAAGACAGCGTTTTGGACCTATTAGGCCACATCGAGCACCACTACGTCAGCGGACTCTCGACACTCGCCGTCTTCATGGACGTTGCCAAGGCATATAATTGTGTGCTTCAGGCAGGCATCGTGAACGGGCTCCAAGCCATGGGTGTGTCGGGAAATGCTCTTCGGTTCGTACATGAATTACCGCTGTATCCGTGTTAAGCTTGGAAATGTAACGAGCAAAGAGAGACGCGTTTCCCTCGGCGTCCCACAAGGAAGTGTTCTATCTCCCTTGCTCTTTAACGCTGCCATGGCCAGCCTTCCCGACACTCAGCACTTAGCTCTGAAAGCAGTTAAAATATCCATCTACGCCGATGACATCTGCATTTGGATCTCAGGGTACCAGCACAAACGTTTGGCCCGGATAGCACAGAGCGCTATTTCAATCATTGAGCGTCACTTGTTGACACTTGGCCTATCTTTATCAGCGGAAAAATCGGCCTTCATGCTCTTCCCGGGAGCGCGACGGAAGTCAACGCGAATATTCGAGGCCACTCAATTCGTTGTGCGACAAGTGTCCGTTTCCTGGGCATTACCATCAACAACAAGCCATTATGGCGACGTGCGGTTGATGGTATAGTCACTGCATCAGTGCAAAGGATCAACGCTCTTCGTCGCATGGCAAGGGTCTATTGGGGCAACAATCCTATATCCCTGCTTAAATTGAATGATGCGCTTATAACAAGCCGCATTCTTTATCAGCTGCCTCTGATATCACCATCACCAAGCCAGTTCGAACGCTTAAAGGCAGTGCACAGAAAGGGTCTTCGCTTGGCGATGGGAGCCCCTCAGGTGGCTTCAAACACGAAGGTCACCAATGAAACCGAGTCTCTTCCGCTCCGCCTTTTGGCCTCTCAGGCCTTATTGACGCAGCTGTCAAGACTGGGCGAGTCCTTCGCAGGCACGGCGCTTCTCCGGCGGCTAAGAGCAAGAACTGGCTCACATTTCAACGCGGCACTAACTAAAAACATTTCGATATTTAGACTTGAAACTGCCTAAACGGTGCCCTATAGACCCGCCATGGTCTTTTGTGGATGTTGCGTGTAACTTCAGCGTACCCAATCTACCAGCGAAGCGCACCATTCCAGCCGCGGAAGCAAAATTTCTTGCGCTGGACCACTTGAGCACCATGTACCGCAGCCACCTACAAGTGTACACCGACGGATCAGTGTGCACACAAACGGATAGCTGCGCAGCGGATTTCTGCATACCCTGCCTTGGCGTGTCATGGTCGGGCCGCCTGGATCGCGTGGTTTCGGCCACAACGGTAGAAAGCGCTGCAATCATGGCGGCATTGCGAAAATTGCGATCCTTTTCTGCACGAGATGTTGTAGTGCTGACGGACTCCAAATCGGTGCTACAAAGACTGCGTCGTGGCCTACCTCAAGAAAAGTTCAGCAGGCAATCTCTGGCACTAATTAAGCACCTAAATGGCAACAGTTTTAATATAAAGTTCCAGTGGATCCCATCCCACGTTGGCATTGAGGGCAATGAAAAGGCTGATGCCCTTGCATGCGAAGCACGTACAACGTTTCCAAAAGTAAGAACTCCCAAGACTTACCAGAACAACAAAGATGTGATACGCAATCATTTCAGGCAATCTACAAGTTTCCACGCCAAGCATGTGTAACTCATGGACTTTCTCGTGAAGAAGCGACGTTGTTGTACCGCATAAGAACCGGCTCCGCATACACCCCGGCCTGGTCATTCAAGACTGGGAGATACGCTTCCCCGTTCTGAGCCTTCTGTGGTGACATCGGGGATATTGAACATTTCATTTGGCTTTGCCCACAGTTTGATATGCAAAGAGCAGCGATGATCCGCACCTTGCGAAAAGGCTGTCATAGGCACCGGACAGTTGATGACGTCATGCTTCCTGAAGAACTCGCGGCAACTAGGAGGAACGTGCAACGAATTTTGTTAGTCTTCCTGCAAGACAGCGGGCTGTCTGACACGTGGTGACATTTTCCGAATTCAGGAGATGCTCAGGCGGAACGATTGCCGGCCATGCAGGCAGGCTAACCCCGTCTGCTGCAACACCACCACCACCACCACCACCACCCACGACCGACCCTTTGCCAGTCGGTACTTTTGTGAATGAATGCCCCAATACAACCCCCCTTTCTGCTGCCTTCTGTTCCATTACAAAATTTCCATGCGTAGTCCGGATTGTTCGGAGGTTGTTCCATGTCCCGGAGATGTGTTTCCACAATACCGTATACCATCGGCCTCTATTCTCTTAGCTGTTCTTCTATCTCTTCCCACTTCAGCCTGTTTCTACCACCCTGCATGTTAATAAAACCTATGTCTGAATTGGCTCGGCGCTCGTGGCTATGTCTCTTTCTGCCCCGGACTCTACCTATCTTAGATACTGGTGCCAGTTTGGAATCGTATCTGTCCATACCACCTGTCGAAGAGTCTCGCTGGTTGTTTTCCTCGTTACTCGCTATCCTGCACTCCGAAGGACCCGCTTGCCTCCCAAAAAGCTACTGCGCGTCCTGCAAGTCGTGAACCCACCTCATGACCTAGCCGGCCATCGAAGTGAATTCTGTCTCGTTGAAAACCACCCCACCTGTGCACCTCTCTGTTTATTTTCACCACCTCAAAGCCTTTCTCTCGACTCAACCGCCATATCTCTTGGCTTGCGTTGAACACCGCTTGTTCCAGGTTGCTATCACGCACCGGTACCTCTGGTATCGTGCATATCACTACCTGTACCTGAGGAGAAGTGGAGCGCTTGGCATTGACGCCTTTCGCCAGTGTGGTTGCTAGTCCTGCTGTATCTTCATTTAAGACATCGTTTAAACCACCTGAAATTATCACGAGGTTTGGTCATCAGCTGCAGTTTTGAGTTTTGCGCTCGCTTGCCTCATGACTGCTTCCAGCTTGCGTCTTGGGATTGCCGCTACTGCAACCCTAGCTCTTGTCACCTGTTACCCTCTCTTTGATGGCTTCTGTGCATCGATTTAAATTTTAGTCCCCGGTGATTATCACATGCTGTGACTTTTCAGCTAAAGCGTCCTGCACCCTGGAGCTACTTGCAACTGTGATGCCGGCTGCTTTGTCCCCTCCCAGCCCCACCACTACTTCACTGAAGATGGGCCTTGTGACAATTGAACCGACTGAACCTGTTTTTTCTAAACTTGCTTTCTCTTTATTCTCCGCCGTTCTGGTTGCCGGTTCCCTACTGTTCTCTCCGTAGGCCATTCCTTTGTTCACCTTGGCTAGTGCTCTTCGGCGGACTTCAGCCTTTCTCCCATTGCCCTCGTTTTCTCTTGCTCTGTCACCAACGCAGTCTCGAGCTCGGTGATTCTCATCAGCAGTTCACTCTGAGCAACCATCATTTTCTCCATTTTTTCCCCGACCTCACATCGCTTACACTTCGCGTCAGCCTCGTCTTCATCCGCTTCTACACTTGAGTTCACTTTCAAACTTACTACACATCCTGAACGCTTTACAGTCTCTTTAACCATGTCTTTCTGACACCAATTGTCCCTATACTCGATAATTACTAAACTCGAGCCCTGCCTACAAAAAAAAATGTCTAAGCTCTACTACGAAAATTTGCGTGTTCAATGTACGCGCACCTCCCCCACGCGGTGGCGAAAAAAAAATTCAAACACACACACACGCACTAACTAATAAATTCCTGGTGACTGGCCCCCGAAAAAGCCGTACCATAAAATAAGTGCTACGAAGATTTCAAATGCTGCCTTAGAGTTATAAAGACAAGCTCAAAACATGCAAAAACACTTATAGGTACAGTCGATTAGGAGCGCTAAAAAACTATGAAAAGGAGCAGCAGCGCCCCCACCAACCCTATCGGCTTCCCAGAGCGTAAAGGAACGCCGGTAAGCCAGGCGCGCCCCTCCGGTCATGCCACTACATTTCTTCTAGTTCAGTATACCACCAGAAACCATGGAGGAAGGAAAATTATAGGAGAGGCACTATCGTATTCAAAGCATTGCGAGAAGCGTGGTGGAAGTGATGTCAAAAATATTGGGCAAACAAAGCAGCAGATGCTTTTCGGCGTGGCTTTGTTCTTCCGCAGATTTGAAGGTTCATTGAAATTTCGACGATTGAGCTACAGTCTGTACATTGTGAAATGTTGTAAGTAAACATTCACTTGACTGTTCGTGGTTAAAAGGCCTGGCGTTTCGGGCCGAAATGCTGCGAGGCGCGTTATTGTGCCATCGTCAAGATTGTCGTAATCACGGAGGAGGCCGTAATAAAAATGCATACAGCGCCTGCAGCATCGTGTTCGAACTTACTTGACAGAACTTGTGCGTTCTTCATTTGACGGCATTTCAAGAGGTGACGGATAAGCTATTGGAAATTATGGTGGGCGTTATGGAATGTTTTTTTTTCACGTCGCCCAATCTTGCGATCGAGTGGCGGAACAGTCAGGTGTGCGCTGCACGCGCATTTGCGAAGTGCGTGCGGCACTGAATTATCTTCAGCGCCGAATTAGTGAATGATCGCCGTAACTCCGACTTGCGCGTAATCGACCTCGCTGGTCCAAAAAGTGCGCACTGCGGCGGTGTACGCGCACACCGCACAATAAGTGTACACAGTCTGAGAACAAAAAAACATTTATTGCACTTTAGTGTATTCGGTGCCACGTAGTACTGAGCAGGAAAGATTACAAACAGCAATCAATTATGTGTGCAGTACCTCCAACTAAAGAGAAAGAAAGAAGAAAACGATAAAGAAGAACTAGGTTCACAATCAGTGTATCACATATAAGTTATTTACAAGCTTTCGTGGCCAATCCCCCAGAATATATGTGCCAGTGCGCACAGGCAACAAACAAGCAGAAAGAAATAGTGTGGAAAGAACTTCTTATCAACCAGTGCCCTACTAATTGGAGCAATCACAAGTACGCCAATGCAATTTATGAAAGAACTGTTTCCATGGTGAAATCTCTACTGGAAACGATACAAACAGTGACTCATTATGTGTGCAGTACCTGCAACTGAAGAAAAAAAGGAAATGATAAGCAAGTAATAGCATTCACAATAAGTGTATCACGTATTAACTACTACAAGCTTTCATGGCCAATCCCCCAGAGTGGGTATGTGCCAGTGCTCACAGGCAAAAAACATGCAGCATAAAAAAAACTTCTTATCACCAAGTGCCCTACTAATTGGAGCTATAAAGTATACCAAAGCAATGTTAAAAAAAACTATTATCGTGGTGAAACCTCGACAGTAAACAATACAAACAGCAAATGTGTACAGTACCTCTGACTGAAGAAAAAAAGGAAAACGCTAAAGAAGTATCGAACAAAACCATTACGCATTTCTTTTTTAAAAGCTGCAACAAAAAACTCCCTTTAGATTTCTTAGGTCTTAAAAAGGTATTCCTTCATTCATAAATATAAATTACGTTGTACTGACTTTTAAAGAATTGGCTGATCTCTTAGATGGAATCGCATTGAGATGACAAAAGCGCTTTTCATCACATTCACAATTATTCTTCTCCAAACCTTGCTTTGTGGATAACTTTATGAGCTTAACCATAGTACTTGCTTATGTTGTTCAGTCTCTCGCCAACCCAGCTCCTGGGCCAAATGTCATTACAACATACATGCTAAATGCTATTTGAGGTGTCTCCTCAAGATCTCCTTAATCTCGTCAACCATTCATTTGGGAAGGGCTGGATTCCTCCAGACTGAAGAATCGCAAAAATAATTCTCTTGCTTAAGAAAAAAAGAGTGGGTGCGCATATCGACTACATAAGGCCGATTGCATTAACCTCTCATGTTATAAAATAATTGAAACAGCTTTATACTTTAGAATTTATAAGTTTATTTCAAACAACTGAATACTGAGACTTTGTCAGTTAATATTACAATCTGGATGTTTCGTATGCGATGCACATATAGATTTAAAGGGATGCAATAAGCTTGCTCGTCACAGGCGTCACTTTTCAGCATTAGTAGCACTAGATTTTGCTAAGGCATATGAAAGTGTCGAACACGCTATTCTGCTCAGTTCATTAGAAGGCTCGCACTTCCTGCGATATGGTATTAATTTGGTGTAGCAGTTTCTAAAGGTTAGAACATTTTATTTTTACCACAGAGGTATATCTGCTCCAAAATATGACCAGTACAGAGGGGTCCCTCAAGGTTCCCTTCTCTCTCCCGTTCTATTTATTATTTTATTACGTTCAGTCCCAATTTACAATAATGTCCATGTGTACATATATGCAGACGACATTGCGTTCTTCGCTGCTGCAAGTGATAATAATTCTTTGCACGCAACATTACAGTATACTTAGGATCATTAAAATTATGGTTCCAACATATTCGAATGTATCTACTATTCTACTTCCATCCTACTTACCTTAAGAATTGATAATTTCATATTCCCTAGATATCTCTTTTATTCATTTTCCTTAATAAAGCTAAAAACTCGTTTATCCTCAATAAAACAACCGCTGGTTAAATGGCCGATTCCCCGTAGAGGGTACGAGCCAAATATCAAGCAAGCAAACAAGATAGAGCAAGTCAAGCTGTTTCCTGTGTTTCTCTTCTGTAAAGAGGAGGAAACAATTAGTCATTACTCTCTTTCCTGTCACCTGTACACATCATTGAGGAGAAGATTCATAGCAACACCTCTTCGGAACTTGGGTCTGGAAATATCTGAATCAGTTGGTCTATCATTCGGCACCTCTACTTTGGGCTACAGTCACAGGGAAGTTTACTATACCATAGAAAATTTTATCAGTCACACTTAAAGAATATTGAGCTGAGTTATTCACCCTTTTAAACATTTCAATGCAAATATTCTGCAATTAAGTTTGTTGTATTAACTATTCATAGCTTATACAAGAAGTATAGCAAGAAAGCACTTGAAAAAAAAAATCACCCAACACCCAGCCAATCCTCTGCATAGGGTAAGAGCCATGAAAAGAAATGAAGAAGAAGAAACTAGAAAAGGTTAAAACTTTTAAATCATTAATCCCAGCAAACATTCGTCTAGTGCGAATGATATGGGTGCCAGGCCATCGTAGTATATTTATAAACAAGATGGCTGATACACTTGCATGAACATCCTTTGATCTTCCGATTGTGCCAATCATACCTCCTACAGCTTATATAACAGCAGCGAGGTTTAGAAAACTTTCCCTTCTTGAAAACTCATCAAAAATCATAATACCGAATCCAGATTTCTCGCACATGCACTTCACATGGAATAATAAATGGTGTCCCACGCGTAAATTGGAAGTCTTGATAACAAAATTACGTTGCCGTGTACCACCTCTTAATTTCTACTTAAACAGGTGTGGTCTGGTGCCATCCCCTCTGTGCTCAAGCTGTAACGAACCTGAACATATTGACCATTTTCTTATCACATGTCACCGTTTCAAAAATCAAAGAAAAAACTGCTTGGAAGTTTCATTCAGACAACTAGGAATATCACTTAATACTCCCAATATTTTGTCCTTTGGGGCCACTTCATTGGGACACAGCGACAGGAACATCTGCGGGGCTCTCTGCGAATTCATATATATCACAAGAAGATTACCTTGCTGAGCCATTGATCAGCTCTCAAATTTTACTAGCCACACTGCCACTTATTGTTTAGCTGATACACTACAATGATTCAACTTTCAGAAGAATTTCATATAACGATTCCACCTCAGATATTCAACAAATTCTACTATTTCTCTCCCCTCGTTTTTTCTTTTTTTACATTGCGCCAAATTAATTTCACAGTCAAAACACAGTAATCATACTCCCCTAGTCTAGAAAATTTAAAGGTGTTGACTTGCATTAACCACCGGCTTCTTGGCAAATCTCCCTTAGTGGGTGAGAGCCACGAAAGAAAGGAACAAGCAAGCAAGCAAATGTGGCACATAGGTCATTACTGCCCTTTGAATTGGGTCAGCTTCCTGAAAATTTGTTGGACGCAGCCATTTTGCAAAGTTTGTGTTGTTTCTCTGCCAAGATGAAAAAGTGACACTTAAATAGCACTCTGCCACACTTCGCACAAGTTGAACACAATGGTTCTCCAGTGGGTCGTTATCGAACATGTGTCCATGGAGCTCATTAAAGATCTTTGTTCAGGGAAAATCTTCAAGAACCTCATGCGAGAGATCATGCAGTAATGTCTTCGATGCCAACATCTTACACTGCAGTACCATTCGCACAAGTGACTCACACTTGCGGCATATTCTGATGACACTTTCTGAAGGGTACTGTAACCCTCCCCTAGTCTTTCTCATTATGAGAGAAAATAACATAGAAGCAGGTTTATCTGCAAGTAAAGCGGATGAGCACTGCTTGCACATTAGCTTGGTAGAAAGCTTATGGGCAACATAGCCGGCCATGTATGCAACTATGCGACTCCCACATTCACTGATGTTCTGGGGAGAAGGAACGTAGTCTTGGTCAGTGGCATTACTTTTACGTACAGTCTCGTCATCAACAAGCCTTTTGCGCTGTTTCAACAGGCTTGTAGACGAAACGTTTGCAAAACTGCATGTGAATAAGCTAGCATTTTCAAGAAGGCCGTTTTCTATTGCAACGGAGAGCTCATTCTGAATAATAACTTTCTTGAACGCAGCACGAAACTGCTGCGTGTTAGGGTTGTTATCGTGGCCTCCATGCGCTCTCATAAGACCAAAAAAAGTTCCATGTGGTCCTGACATATTATCGTGAGCTAGAATATAATTCACAATTTTTGTCTCTAGGACAAGATAATTGAAAAGGGCAAGAAGGCTTTGCATACAGATTAGGAATCGAAGAAATCCAGTTTTTCTACTCGCCTCTACTACTTTTCTTCCATTTGGTGACTTCTTTAAAGAACGCAAGTACTGTGTTTTCACTTTGAAAAATTCTTCAATTTGTTTCACAATTTTTTCATGTATAGGTTTTTTCCAGCCTTTTTGATAAATGCTTCTTGAGTTTAAGACATAAAAGGTGTTGTTCAAGATTTGGAGGAGCTTCTCAGTTCCTGTGCTGTCTTTCAAACCCTCTATCTTTAGTGCTGTGCACTCTGCTAGTGCGCTTGCCAAAGAAATGCTTAGCACTTGGGCAGCAAGCTTAACTTTCATTGGCTGCTTTTGCCATTCAATGTGTGCCTTGCGCAGCCTGTTGGCAAGGTACAGGCTCTTTTTTTGCTGCAAAGCGTGTAGCTTTTCTATGTACCTCCATGCCACGGTTCTGCCATATTGATCAACAAAAGACTCTTTATGAGCTAAGGCATCTCGCAAAAGCTTTAGCACATGGTATGGGTATAAGAAGGCGACTATGGGCTGATGTGTGGCTGGGTGTGGAAAAGTTGTGTTTGAGTTGTTGAGATTGCAAAGGTCGTTGCCAAGTTCATGCAGCATTGCAATATTAGATGCAGCATCGCATGTAACAGCTCCAACTATAGCCTCGGCATCATGAATAAGTAGCAGGCATTGCTTGACAAGATTCGCTCGCTGTTCTCCAGCAATGCCATCCTTAAAAATACCCTAATGGTAGCTTCCACCTGCCAATCATACACACTGCCATTACAACGAAAGCTGTCTTTGCTTGTGGCAGTGAGTCGCTATCGTTCCCAGTGCCAATATCGGCAAAGCCTTTAAATCTACCAGTGTTCCATTTTATTTGTTACCTCATCGACATATCATCTAAAATTAAAGTGCACACAGTCTGGTGGCCTCTTGATTGTGTTTCATTGCGCTTAATTTGCAGCGCACAAAAGGCCTTGGTTGAAAACCCAGGGTTACCATCAACAGTCTGATACCATTTCCTTATGGTTCTTGGGTGTGGTAGACACGTATCAAAAACCTTTTTCACATAGGTGTATGCACGAGGGGAATAAAAGTTCAATGTGAGAGCAAATGACCTTAGCTCAGGAAAATAATTCTTTGCTTTGGCGGCCCCTGTGCACTTTGCAATTTGTCTCTCAAGAAGGTGCTTGTCGGCATATCCAAGAATGTTGAGAGTGTCTACTTGTTCCTTCAGGAGAAATACTTTTGATCAGCGTTTCTAGGATCGACTTTATCACTGAATTTTTTTTTTGAAATTGCCGCCTTGATTGTTGGAATTTTTTATAGTCTTTCTTGATGACGAATTTAGCGCAGCAAACTATGCTGCACGGGCTCGCAGGTATGCCTTCTCTGGTGTGTCTTCCTATGAAGTAGAAGCAAGTCATTTGCATGACAGCTTGATCAAAAGAAAGACAATTCTTTTGAAAGGGGGGGGGGCTCATTTGGTTGTAAAGCACAACCTAATGAATTTAACAAATGAATAGGCTAGTAAAACTTTGTGGGTCATTATTTGTTGTCCTTAACTGCCGTATATTATTATAGTAAATTTAATTGAGTCAAAGTAGACGAAATATTGCCATTTCTTTCTGTGAAAAGACAACAGTGATTTTTTGTCCGCTTTGAGTTATCGGGTTGTATAACAGTTCATGACATACAACCATAATACGACACAAGAATGCCCTTTTTCATTGACTGTTCCATGCCTGGATCAGTCTGTGCCCAGCTCTAAAGAATGGTGGACAAGTTCAACTCGTGCGCAGCAGTTTTTTTCTGCTACTGCCTTACACGAGCTGGCTTTATCTTGATGTTTTGCTGTGGTTTTCATAGGTGGTAAACGCAATCATAATAAAGTAACAAAAGCAACAATGAGTTTACTTGTATAGATAACTTGACACATGCAGCCGAATTGTGAAATCTAGAATAGAAAAATAGAAACATTTCTAGCCATATTTCAGGGTAACAGTGGGGCTCAGGAATAGCCGAATAATATATATTTGTGTCATTAGTGCTTACCAACATTCGTAGAGTGATCCACTGTTCTAATTAAAATATTCCGCATCTTTCTCTACAGATAAAAACGTAGACAAATCACATGTTTTATTGGTTTATTAATTCATTCTTGGTTATTGGTTTATTAGTCATTGGTTTATTGATTCAATCACTGGTTTCTTGATTCATTTTTACATGCATGCATGATGCATGTTAGTACATTGTTACAAAAGTCATGGTGAGCCTGTTCATGCAAGTGGAATGTCGCCTGAACATTCACTATTAGTCAGCTACATTTCACGAACTGCGTCAACTTTACTAAAACATACACAAACAGATGCACATTTGCACATGCAGACATTCCTCATTACTGAGCATGTGACAATCAATTTCATTGGAAGCATCGTTTACCATGATGCATTTCCTTGGTGTTTGCAGCATGGCAGTTGGTATGGGCAGCTCCTGTGAATGTTTACATCTTACTGTAACTAAAACTGGTTCTTTCATTTGATGAGTAGGATAAACATCATGATGAGTCACTGACAGCGAAGTAGCGAAATCCTCTCCTGACTTGTATCACTGTCATTACTAGATAGCACACCTTCCTTCCCATAAGGTATGTAACTGCGCAAAAAACTGACGGAAACAAGAAGGAGAGAAAAAGGACAGACTGCGCTTGTCTGTCCTTTTTCTCTCCTTCTTGTTTCCGTCAGTTTTTTGCGCAGTTACATACCTTATGGATCATTACCAACTAGCCCAACTTACCATTCTTCTGAACTTCCTTCCCAGTTGGTCCCTCTGGCAATGAAATGCCAGCAATAGAGGCAATACTGGTTAAGACTAAGTAAAGGAATCGTAAACATGCAGAAGGTCCTCACACTTTTTAATGCTAGAAGAGAATGCATCCGAGTAGCGAAGAATGGTTTCACTGCGACCTATACAGCGCGCATATACTGTTACATTGCCCAGCCTTTCCTCGGTCTTACCAACCGCACGTATTTTTTACTGTAGGTTATGTCAGCAATAGCGAGACATTCCACAGAAATGCCAGCGTACGCCTTCGGCATATGCGACAATGGTTAATTTGCTTGTTCTATTCTTGTGGCAGTTTTCAAATGCTGGTCCTGATGGGCTTCTGCGAGATGGGCAGTGGCATCACAGAAAGAAAGGAAAGAAGAGAATAGAGCATGAAATTTCTATTTATACTACACAGTTGCGCTGGTGAGGTTTGCATGATTGTAGTTTTCATTGCTATTGCAATCCCAGTTTTTAAATTGCTGTTTAGTCTATTTTTTGTTTAGTCTGCTGTTGTTTAGTCTAAATTGCTGTTCAGTCTAATTTAGCCTATTGCAGTCCCATAACCTGGTATTATATTCTGGACTAATGTATACCTTTATTAGCCAATCCCACATCGTGTGTGTGAGTCTCTCTCATGTACTAAGGTGGGCTGAAGGATTCATACAAACAGAAAATAATATGTATGGTGCAAATGTTTTACCTGCACGGCACAATGAATACTTTAATGTTACATTTTACTATTATATTGGCTCATTTACTAGGTATTACTTGTATCTGATCTTGAAGTTACGGTGCATGTGCTCTGGTACCGTAACCACACAAAGCTATGCTGATAATCTAAAGTAGATTATTTGGCTGATATGCCATTGTGATAAGAATTCACGAGTGCCATTTTTCTGGCTGTCTTTTCAGTATTTCTCATTGGTTATTTTTTAAACATAACTTTTTCTAAACATAACAATAATGTCTAGGTCTTGTGCTGTTGTATAAAAAAAAGAAACTGTTTTTGTGGAAGTCTGAGAGAGAGAGAGAGAGAGAGAGAGAGAGTGAAATGAAGTAGGAGGTCAGCGAAGGTAACAACCATTTGATTTGTTTGATATGTGGGGTTTAACGTCCCAAAACCACCATATGATTATGACAGACGCCGTAGTGGAGGGCTCCGGAAATTTCGACCACCTGTGGTTCTTTAACGTGCACCCAAATCTGAGCACATGGGCCCACAACATTTCTGCCTCCATCAGAAATGCAGCCGCCGCAGCCTTATTAGTTGTCTTATTCACTTGCTTTAGCTGAGTTTTGTTTAATTTGCAGTTCTATCCAACCTTATTGCATATGTTGCCTTTACTTTCCACGTTGTTTTTCGCTTTTGTGAAAATAAAAGTCTTTTCTTTTCAATTACACCTTGATTGCGCAAATCATAAAAATAATGCTTGCCGATACCTTTACCTGCATTGAGATGCCAAGGAGAACAGCACGGCATCAAAGTGAAGACTGCACGGACTTTGTTTAGGGGCCAAGCTCACGGCAAGTCATTTTATTCTCTCTTTTCTAAGCTACGTAGCTGATATACTATGAAGTTAATTGAATATGGGCAGAAACAGCGCACAAACTCACGGGACGAAGAGAAGAGACACAAACAAGCGCTGATTCTCAACTGATATACACTAGGTTTCAGTGCAATTACGTGCTTTTCATTGCACCGCCAGAATGGCATCAGGTAGACTTCGCTATAATCTGCAGAGTAGCGTGCATTATTTGCAACGAAAAACGACTGATGCACGGGAGCAAAGAGGGGCATCTCGAGAGTGACCGCAGCGCCGCCACATCCGGATGAATTCTCGCTTGCTCTCCGGTGCGCCGATGCCGACACCTTTCCTTTTAGCCACCGTAGCTGTGATTTCTGGCATGGGGGAAGAAAAAACTAAGGAGAGGGCTTGACGTCACATTTGTGAAGGCGCCATCTGCAGCGCCCCCTGAAGGAGAAACTGCTGCGCCGGAAGTTTTGTAGCGTTACCTACACTGGTCTCGCTGAGCCGATTTCGTGTGGCACTGGTCTGCGCATGCGCAATGATACTCCGCCGCAACCACAGAAACTGTTTGCATCTATGCTTTCCAAAATACTCACACATGCTTACATCAATGCTGAAACAGTCAAGTAATAGAGCATACAACAGGAACCGCTCATTCAACAGCTTGAACAGGGGTCGCAGTTTTGTGAATCTATCTTCTGGCACTAAGCTGTTGTTGTCAGCCACATGTAGGTTTGTGAAGATGGCTGCAAATTGGTCACGCCTCATGGAGTTCGCGACGAGTTCATTGTGAGTATCACGTGAGTTTTCCCACAACATTCGACGCCTTGGAACAGGTACATAGCCACTGAGAAGCAAAATGCCGAGAAAACATTTCATCTCACCAGCACGTACGTTCAACAACCGATTCTTCTGTTGTGCAAAGGTGCTGGTGTTTTCAACTAACAGGTTGATTGCCTCTTCATCCAAAAATATTTCAAATGCCTCTACTGGAGTTAGTGGTGTTTCTTCAACGGAATCCGACTCACACGAATGGCCAACTGGGAAGCCCGAGTTCAAGTCACGTTTATCCCACTTGAAATGATGTTTCTGCAGTTTAGCTGGTCACTCCTCCTCGTCCTCGTAATCATTTGGCTCTGAAAACGAGTCCACGACTTCGGCTCGAAGAGTGCTTCCCGGTAGATGGTCCATGCTGGTGCCTTCTTCATCGCCGCTTTCTTCATCTGTCACTGCCGCAGCGTAATTGTGGGGCGGAAGAATGGCCACAACCGAAGGCTCATCTTCGCCAGCGTCCACACTGTTCAAAATGTCGTTTAGAGTTTGCGGGTATTTTCTTGAGTAAAATGAACTTTAGGAAATCTCCCGACCTCATATAAAAGAAAGACATGATAGTACTGCACTTTAATATTCATGCCATTACGTTACTACGAGTCTCACGTGCACGACGCATCACGCGTTCAAGATTGACACAATGACGACACCCAATCTGCCTAGCGTCCTATATGTAGGGCGTTAATGTTTGACAGACCACAAACAAAAATCTTCTGCGCGTATCACAGTCATGGGAAATTTACTGCACGCCCAATAACTGACCAACACTCAACAACAACATTGGCAGAATCGACAACAATTTGAATCTATACAACTTACATTTTCTTTCATGGCAAGGCGCTCGGCTTCAATCACGCATATTGAGCCTTCATGTGCGCGCGTCTCCGTGCTTTAGGGTGATGACAACTTCGATGATGGTTGCTTACAACTGGCTAAAACGGCCGCCATACTTAGCGGGCCGCCATGTTGGTTCTGAGCGGTTGTTCATTCACATTGAAGGCAGCGTGGGTTTCAACTAGAAGGGGGTAGTTTATAGACAGCGAGTTCTGAAGGCTGAAGGTAAGTATTCTGCAGTTAGCCATGGTTTCTTCGAAGAGGAAAGACACGTTCGTGACTCGAGTTTGTATAAAGTACTGTTCGTTTCTCGCATCTGGTAGACCTACCACATTGGTGGAGTGAGGATATTTAGGGAGCATATATTTGCGTGGGAGAGAACCTCGATGTCACTGTGAACGGACTTCAATGTCCACGTGGCATTCCTGGAGCAAATTCACCTTAGCCCTGCAGACACCTGCAGTACAAGGCTCGAAACCGCGATGTTTATATGATGGTACCCATAACGACAGGGATGGTAGATATAACAACTGGGTAGCTCGCGATGTTCTGTGTATCCACATAACTCCGCTAGCCTGTTTCTCATACTGGAAGTATTGCTTTTGTTCATTTTATAATTTCCTGCAGCAAGTCCAGTTCCTGCAAACGAATCTGTACACTGAGCTGCTTAAAATTTTAAAAGCAGTAAACATTTCCCGAAAAAGTAGGGCCCTTGATCATATTACACTAACCCTCCCCCTACCCCCCCTCCAAGCCTGTATGGCTAGAAGAAAGGCTAGAAGAAAATCAAAGGGGAGCAACAAGAGACAAACGAACTTTTTCCAGGTCAGATTTTATTGCAAACAGCATCCAAACAGCATCTGGCCTTAATTTCTTCAAACTGTCCTGCCTTCTCTGCTGGAAGCTTGTGTCCACGCAGTGGGCCTACAATAAAGCAATAAAGCGAGAAGTCATACACTGCGCCGACCATAGAGAAAGTGTGTGGACGGAGTCCACACACACTTTCTTTACAAGCACTAAATGAAAACCGAGTTCACGATATCAAATCATCTTTGTGGCTGGTTATGAAACAAAAGGACTACAAAAATAACGATTCAGCACCAATATCCCATGCGGAAAATTTGAGTTATCGGCCAACAGCCGACTTTCTTAGTGCACATATACTCCTCCGTTCAGGACCGACAGACAAACAGAAGGGCGGACTGGCATGAACGGTAAACCTGTAGCAATCTATATTATTAAAGCGAAATCATTTTTGCTATTTATGAGCGATTTCCGGTGTGATTCCGCGTTTCATTGAAGGGAAGAACGAATACCCCATGCCAAGTCGCACAAAATTTAGTTCTGTTGCAACTGCGCAAGACAACAAGAGTCTACAGGAAACGTGTTCACCGACTCGTCTGTTTACCTCTCCAAATCTCCTTTCTCAGCGACCAAAGTGAAAGTGCAGGAACGCGAAAATCTGCCAGCAAAGGAAGATACGAACGCGGGCGTCTGTTGGTGGTTTACGGGCGCGGCGTTTCCCGTGACGAATGCGGTAACAGCTTCGGAAAACGATAAAACGCTGACAGCGAATGCATGCAGGACAACACGTTCGACTAGTCGTATCATTCGATTGGTGAACCACGATTCGATTACGAGGATAAACAAACAGTCAAATTTATCAGCTTTCTCTTGCATAACCCGGCGTAGCTGAACGAAGCCTTATTCATTCCTCGCTATGCAAGTTGTCTTGTTTACTTTGCTCAAACTACCTTTCATCATATGAAAAAGTCAATTATTTCACGAAATATGCTGCGGTATACTCAATACACTCGGAATACAACGGGTACTCACCTCAATAACACGGGGAGAAGTAGTCGGCTCCAAGCAATCTCGTTTCACTTGTGTTATCCAACGTTTCCGTCACCTAGAGCAAGTCGGGAGGTGCGACAGTCTACAGTTGGCTTTGCATTGCGGCACGCAGCACCCTGGCATTTACACTTGAAAGTTATTGTAAATGCGCTTAGCACGAGGATTGTGTCGTAGCGGAAGCTACGTCTACGGTGTAGTCAAACGCAGCTCATACTGCAACTTGCACACCCGCGCCAACATTCAGCTGGCGCAGTGTGGCGGAGCAGGAACGCCTGGCCGCAAAAACAAACATGACTCTTGTTGCCATGGAAAACGGGGTGGCAACATTGTGTTTTAATGGGCGGCGACAAGTGGTGCGTTAAAGGCTGACACCACCCTAAAACACGGAGACGCGCGCACATGAAGGCTCCATACTCACGCAGAACAACAATTTTTGCAACTACGAGCACGTGGCAATTTGTGGCCTGGCAACCACATAGACTTGCACGTGAGAAAGGCAGGGCATCATAAACGCGCGTAAGGTGGTGCTAGCTTTTTAAAAGGAAAAACGTTCGAGTAACAATGAAAAGCTTCAGCGTCCTACGTATAGGACACAGGGCATATAAAGGTTAAAGCTGGCCGCCGGAAAAAATGGTCGCGGAACATCAAAAGAGGTGATCTAGTCCTCGACAAGAGCAGCGCTGTTTGTGAGTGACACTTCGAAGCAAGGTTCATAACGCGAACTCTCAAGACGACTATCAACGCTAAAGTTATTTAGGTCCCCCAGAGACCTACCTACCACTTTCATCAAAAGATGCCATTCCTACCATTTTCCCTGATGCTTCCACTTAACTTTCAAAATCGTGGCCGAAAAAACGGAAGGCTCACAACATTAACAACCGAATTCTCCCCAAACTGAAGTGAGGACGTGAGAGCAACACGTCGTCAGAATAAGTTCAGTCGAACGAAGTTGATCAAGACAGTTCAATGATGTTTCTGAAAAGAAATGCCAGAAAATGTTGAATGATGTTGGCCGAGACAGTGCCGCTGATAAAGCTCGTGGCCAAGAATTTCAAGGGCTGTCATTTTCAAAGCTCACCATTCCAAATAAGCGGTCAGAAATTTTGATTGATTGATTGATTGATATGTGGGGTTTAACGTCCCAAAACCAACATATGATTATGAGAGACGCGTAGTGGAGGGCTCCATAAATTTTGAACACCTGGGGCTCTCTAACGCGCACCAAAATCTGAGCACACGGGCCTACAACATTTCCTCCTCCATCGGAAATGCAGCCGCCACAGCAGAGATTTGATCCCGCGACCTACAGGTCAGCCGCCGAGTACCTTAGTCACTAGACTACCACGGCGGGGCGGTCGGAAATTTTCCCGCCGTGTGTTGGGGACCGATTTCTTTATGCCAAGTTGGAAGCCGACACTGTTGAACATAGCAAGGTAGCATTGAAAAAACTCATTCAGATTAAGAAGCAAGCTGCTGAAAGTGCTGCAACCGCCGAAGTTCTCCTAAGAAAAAAGAAGTGGCACCAAGAGGAACTCGTATCACGAGAAGAGGCAGAGTTGGTGAGAAACAATTTGAGCAAATTGACTTTGTGTCCCAGCGTGGGAATGGAGCATTTAGTTAGTAAATGCCCCTCGTTTAATGGAGTGCCCTCTTCGAAAAACTGCACGCTTGTAGTAAATGACCTCGATGCTTGTGTTCACTGCAAATAATAGAGAGAGCTGATTCTCAACCAGCTTTCCAGTAGACAATGTCAGAAGATGTTCAGCAAACAAAGTCTTTGCAATATACGACATAACCTTCGGAGACCGAAAGCCAAGTTTAGCAGTGCGAAAATTAGCTTGAGCCGAATGAAAACAAAATATGAGCAGTTACCTGAAGAAGCAGTAGCTGAACGAATTTAAGACCTTCGATTGCCGCTTCCCGACCGTTTCGTATGCGAAGCAATATGGAATGGAATAGAATGAAAAAACCTTCTTTCAGTCCTGCAGGACGCACTTAGCGCGCAGCGGGCGTCTCCCACGTAGGGATCGACAGGGAGTACCTGGCGGCCGCTTCGTAGGCCTGCTGGACGGCCCATTGCTGGTCGGCGAAAAGTGAGCTCCTGAGGGACCTCTGCCACTTGCTTGAGGTAGAGTCGGGAGGAGTTCTTCTACACTCCCAGAGCATGTGTGCGAGTGTCGCTGTGTGTCCACATGATGGACATGTGTCGCTGGGGTATGCTTGAGGATAATAAACTTGAAGCGTGGCAACGTTTGGGTACGTGTGTGTCTGTAAAAGGCGTAGGGTTAATGCCTGTGGTCAGTTAAGTATCAGATTGGGGGGGGGAACGCGAAGCAATATAAGAAATATAAATCACACAGGACCGAACACAGACACTTTTATAAAAAATAGATACTTAAGCTCTTAAAATATAGATACTTAAGATACTTAAAAAAATAGACACTTAAGTTTCGCTGTTGTAAACGACCTCACCGAATTGTAGTCGGTTGTTTTTGAGTACGCTAGTTATAACGAGAGAACGGCTAGTGCCTACGCGGAAGGGCTGAATTTCACCATTAGGTGGCATCTATCGCATAAAAAGCCACGACGATAACTCTGAACAACAGGAAAATCGGCCACACAGCCCACAGCCACAAATCGGCCACACAGCCAGTATTTGTGCCTACACGGAAAATGCAGTCGCCGCGGCCGGGATTTGATCCCATGACATGCGCTTGCATAGGTCGCGCTTAATAGTCTTGTGTTTAATTATTGAAACGTGCGCGAAAATCTGCATTCAAAACAAACGAAATGTCAAAGCTGCCACGCATGGTCTGAATGCAGGTTTTCAAGAAAAACGGTGAAGCAGTCATCCCTGAGGAAACTGCCTGCAGCTTTTAAAGCTCGGTTGGTCAACAAATAAAAAATTAGAACGATTGAGCTGTAGAAGGATCATCTATAAACCAAAATGTTTCTTGTTATATTACTGCTATACCGAGTCGTTGTCTGCACACATCGACAGCTTCGACTTCCTTCGTTACGCGCGGTGCACCATTCTTGTCGATAGTTGCATCATGCAATTATGTGGCTAAGTTGACAAAACTGCCATTTGATTGAGATGCACTCCATAGCTGAAGACTTCAAAAAATTTTGACAATCTCGGGTCCTTAAACAATTACGCGCCCACCGAAATACTGCTGCTGTGGCCGGGATATTGCACTGTAGAGTCAAAAGGAAACATCACTTGGCACCACTGTCAGACTGTAAGAAGAAACCATTTATTTACGAGTGCGCATACTGCTGTGCGGAGTAACACCAATCAAACTCGTCGCCATTCAGTGGAATTATCAGTTCACGATCAGTTCATCATAGCGGCACCTTCATGAACACAGAGTGATTTTCGCGTGTAGCTTTTTTTTTGTTTTGCCTCTCGAGTCTGGTCGATAGCCTTCATGAAAAAATGGTCGTGACAGCACGTAAATTACCGCTCTCTTTGACACGAGATGCGGTGCGATCTAGCTCATATGAATTGAAGGTAAACAGAGCTTGAGCAAGCGTTCCAGCTAAGCTGCAGTCTCTGTAGAGTTCGCCGCCACGAGTTCGTAGTCAGCAGGAAGGTCCATCGATGAACCTGAATCAGTCGCCTCACTGTCAACACAGGGTGCTGCAGTGTTCTTGGAGATGTTAGATTCAATTGCCGAGTTCTTCCGCTTTCTCGGAGGTCTCGGATGCGGCGCTTTCTTCGATAAGTAGCTTGGAGCGTTGGGCAGTAACATCTGCATGGCCTCCGACGTTAGCTGTGGTCTTCTACGTGGTACGCGAACTTCTTCGCCGTTTATAACGTGCGTGTAGTCTCCGAGAACATATGAAGGCTCGAACTGTAGCTCGCATACAGAGCAGCTTTCGTTCAAAGTCCCATACTTTCGATGCAAATTCTGTTCCCAAACCTTCCTCCGTGCTTCGTCTTTGAGTGCAGCGAAAAGCGACGGCTGCTCACCTTTTTCCAATGGTATACCCTGTTTCGCAACTAGGTGCAAAGCTGTGTCGTTGCTGCCGATGACTCGGTATTGCCTCGCTGTCACGTGGCCAGCAAAAACATTGCCATAAAAACTTTCGCTAAGCGGGCGTGAACACAAGCAACAGGTCACTGAACAACAGAACACATATACACAGAACACCATCCGAGAAGGCAAAGCGGCGCGAAGTTGACTATCCTGCCAGCCCATGCTATGGCAACGCCGCCTTGAGAACCGGTTTTTCGTCTACACGCGCCGCTTCACGCGATGCATGGCGAAAGAGGGTGTCTGAACACACTACCCCATATTATAGTACACTATTGTTCAGCAAACATGGGTGCCGCCATCGCTCGATAGTGATGGCAATAAGACTACCCTGTTTTTGCCACAGTACTAAAAGAGGGCAGCGGGCTTACTCCACCGCTCCTCTGACGCAGCTGGTGTCACATAGGAGAGGTAGCGCCACAGGCATCTTCGATGGAAGTTTTCCCTGCAGAAGCTGATCGCCGCTGGCCGCTCGTACAAGTTGCGATGCGCGTTACTTCGATATATAAATAAACTTGCTTGTATTGAATTCCCTTTGACTGTACTGAGAGAGTATGTTGCTCTCGATTCGCCATTATTTCTTTTTTTTGCGATAGATTTGCCGAAAGTCAATCCGATCGCAGCTGATACAAATATGCTTGTTCCTTTCTAGTGCGACGCAGTTAATGCTTTTTTTGGGGGGGACAGAGGAGCTTGAGTTCTTTGCAAATTTTGACAAGCATTACATTTGTTCAGTCCACATCGTATTTTCCCTAATATAACACCTCGCCGAGCCCAAAAGGACGCTGTACTACTCAAAATATACGGTTTCATACAGTGACCAGCTGTGTACTTTTATCTAGGTGCACGTTAAAGAACCCCAGTAGGTCAAAATTTGTAGAGCCCTCCACTACGGCATCTCTCATAATCATGTCGTGGTTTTGGACGTTAAACCCAAACTATTATTATTACAGTGACCAGATATACAGTTACATTCTGCATACACCTAACCTAAAATGATTTTGTAGCAAGATTCTGTTCTGCCTTCCACCAGTTAAATAGAAAACCGTGCATGCTTGCTTCCTGACCGAGAATTAACATGCAGGCGTGCTGGCTGAGTTTGTGCCTTTGCTACGATGAAATGAAATTGTAGCTGAAATATCTTGTGTTCTAATTTGGTTGTTGCATATGGCAGAGGAGTTTTCTCAAAATTTTCAATAACTATAATTACGAAATTACACATCTGTTAGGCCTATGTACAAGCTTCTGTTCCTGACATGAAGCTCCTATTTTCCAAACTGAAGCACATTATTCAACCACTGATTTACACACACTTTATTCACTTCTTGTGCAAAGACTCAGCTTTAGCTGCTTGACCCTCTGCCGCTTTCCTCCTTTGTCACTGTTCAGTCCTTTCACATAAAAACGAAGACGTGTGACAACATAAAAACTAATTACTTTCGCTGTGAGAGTACCAGCATGCACACTGCAACCAATTTCGATGAAAAGCCTGTGCTGAAGAGCTGCCAGCTTGTCCATAATGCTGTCAGAGTGCAGCTCGCTCTGGCTGAAATAATCTGTGAATATATCTTCGAGCTTTTTCACAAAGCCGTACAGGTGACTAGAGGGATAGAGCCCCTCCACGGTGATCTAGTGGCTAAGGTACTCGGCTGCTGACCCGCAGGTCGCGGGATCAAATCCCGGCTGTGGCGGCTGAATTTCCGATGGAGGCGGAAATGTTGTAGGCCCGTGTGCTCAGATTTGGGTGCATGTTAAAGAACCCCAGGTGGGCGAAATTTCCGGAGCCCTCCTTTTAGGCGTCTCTAAGAATAATATGGTGGTTTCGGGACGTTAAACCACACAAATAAATAAATCGAATCATGACTAGAGGGATGGAGGAGGCCTCCTCGGTTACAATAGTTTGTTAGCCGAGCAAGCCGAAAACTTTCACCAGGTGAGGGCACGGTGAGCAGCTTGACGCAATCTTGACATTTTGTTCTAGCATTGGCAACGCAGTTTCGTGCAACATAGCCAAAAACATGGTAAATTAGCCTGAACTCGCTTTTGACCACTTGCTGATTATGGTCATTTGAAGCCTGCGGGCCAGCATTACGGTGGTGTACCATGATTTTTTGTTTTCTCTTCAGCTGCAGTAGTAGCAGCAGTTTGACCGCACTCCTCTCTATCAGTTGATGATTCGAGCGAGTCAACTTAACTTTGAGCAATGAGGCCAGGGTACCCTCCCCGCAGTTTCAATTGCTAACAGACCTAACCAGACCATAAAATGAAAGGCAATTTACAATGATTAG
This sequence comes from Rhipicephalus annulatus, assembly GCA_013436015.1. Classification (NCBI taxonomy): domain Eukaryota; kingdom Metazoa; phylum Arthropoda; class Arachnida; order Ixodida; family Ixodidae; genus Rhipicephalus; species Rhipicephalus annulatus. The sequence goes on along the minus strand of WOVY01001177.1, from coordinate 757,754 downwards.
GAACTGTGTTGGAGTCGGGTGATCATTATTGCCAGAAGCTTGTCTCACAATTCCGAAGAAATCCTCGAGTGGGTCCTGGCTGGTTCTTGATGTCATTAGGTACTTGTATCCATCCTTTTATGTTGAGTAGGCAAGAACTCGAGAGTTCTTGAAATGGTGGTACGCAAGCCGCCTGCTGTGGAGTCACTTAAAAATCCACCAGTTCCTTTGGCAAGCCTTTCCCACTGATCAAGGTACGACAGGAAGTCCTTCAGGGTTTCTTCTTTCAAAGAGCCTGGCTGGAGAGCTTCGGCAGTATATCGTGATGTCATCACTGATATAAACTGGCTCGCCTTGTTTAAAAATTGAATAAAACAATATTGCTTGAATTTTTGTTGACATGGCTTCTTGGATTACAGCCACCGTCATGCAGTTGGGCTAAAACTGCAAAATCCTTCATTTTCACTTTAAGAAATCTTTTCTAAAAACATTCTATGAGCTGGCTGGCAGGAAGATTGGTTAGTCTGGGACACGGTGTTGTCTGGGGTGAAGGCCTCGTCAGGAGACATACGGGTCATCTTTTTCCTAATCTCGAGGACGTAATTCACATTATTTATGTCGGAAATAAACGAGTGAATTGAACTAAAGAGTGGTACAGTTACCTGATGAATTCCTGTGTGGCATTGATGATTCCAAATATCTTGTCCAGCTAATTCCTGTAGAGGGGAAAGCCTGGAGGACTCTCGCATCGAACAGTTGAAAAGCGATGCTCACTTGTATTTTTTATAGCCACTCGGATTGAGATAACTCCCAGTGATTTCTGGCATTGCCTTGAAGGTCAAGTTATTAGCATCAATCTTGTAGGCTTCCTTTACCGGCCGAATGCTGACCTAGAATATGAATCCAAGACAAAACCAAACATTTGTTGCGATGTGCACTAGTTGCAGCAAAAGTGTAAATGAGCCTGGAAAATATTTGTTGATACCCTCCAGGTTAATTGTACCCAAATAAATAAAGCCCTATGCTCAATATAAACCCTCCTACGATTGACAAGCAACACGAAAAGTAACTGCCATTTAGGCAAATGGTCCCCACTGCAAAGTGAAATATCGATAGGAATGAACAAAGCATATTGCATTGTACTGGTAAACGAATAGCTCGACACTAAAAAACTAGGCAAAATATGCAGTTATAAAAGAGGCGATACATGTTACACATGCAGAAACTTACATGGCCAGCTCGGGTGTTGAAGCCGCTCTTCATTAAGGAGTTCCGGAAGCATTTGATTAGATGAGGAAAGTCTGAGTTGAAGAACAAGTGCCGCTTTGGGTCAGAAAGGTGCTGGACATTGCACCTAATCGAACTAGCAGTTGCATGTATTCCTATTATCCTCCACATATTTCGATTCCAGCTTGCCCCATCAGTTGTTATGAAATAGACAAAGAGCCCAATTTTTTTCTGCTACTATTGTGGCCTGGAGAACAACCTTGGCGAGAATATCTGCTTTCATGTTGCCATTCGTTACGAAGCACCCTATGATATGATTTCATTTTCCTTGGAGTAGAACACAAAGTACCACCATACCATGGTCCGATAGAGTGCTTTTGTTCTTTGATGTAGTAAATGGGCCCAAGTCTACAAAGTCTTCAATTGTACCACTGCTCCTAAAAGACAAGCTCTCAGAAAGTTTCAACTTATCAATGAGCGATCGCCCGTGCCTCTTGCTGACCTCGAGCTCTGCTGTTTTGCTATTTGATTTCTTCAGGATTTTCTCATTGAAGCCAAAACGTGTACGGTAAACAGATACATAACGTTTCAGAGTTGATTGAGTTGGCAGGGCTAGAATTTTGTTTTTACGCAAGTGTTAGTACAAGCGGGGATCCTTAATCTTAATTATGATGCAGTAGAAAAGTCAGTTCTTGCTGTATTGAAGACCATTAGGTTTAACTTTAGCTGCTGCAAAGCAGTGTTTAACAGCTTCTTGCTGATGGGTAGGTACGCTCCCAATCTATTCCCGGAGAGCACCTGCATTCTTTGCTGCAGTTTGCTGTTGCAGTTTCGCAAGGCTCTCCCTTGCATGAACGAGACGGGTGGAAAGGCGCTTATTTCTTATTACTGCTAATTTAAGTGTCTGGGCAATGTTGAGGCGCGCCTTTGTGTTTCTACGCTGAACTCGTCTGTGGCGTGTCAATAAATCTCGCGTTAGGTACCGACAGGAAACGCATGGCGTTCCTGAAAAAGACGCGAAAGCATGTTATTGCACAGCCTCTTCTACGCTTACAGTGTGATATGTCTTTGTTAAAAAATAAAGAGTGGTAATTACCTTTTTGAGGCAGCTGGCCTGGGCTCTTCCTGCTGAAGTACAGTCCTTGGCGCGTGAACACGTGGTCCCTAAACTTAGTTGTGAAGAGAGCTTCATCATAGTCCTCGAGTCTCATTGCACCCGCACCTGGCTGCATCCGGTCAGTCTTTCTCAACTCGTCCTCGGCCTCCGTTTTTCTATGCACCAACCTTTACTTTATCAAAACGCCTCTAGCAAGCACTGTGCAGTATGCGGTCCGTTGCGACTCTGAAAGCATTACCACCTTCTCGGAGAGCACTTCGGCATTAGCCGTGCAGTATACAACACCGGCGTGGCCAGGGAAACTGTGCTTACTCCGGTATGGTGAAGGTACTTCCAGGTTGAAGCAAAATTGATTCACATCAGCAGATGATGGAGATGTAGACGCTTGTGGATATTTTCCCAAGCCTTCATCAACAGCGTCGTTGGTGTGTGCAAACGGCCCAGACACCGCAATGTCGGAAAGACAGAACGTGGGCTTTAATTGTCCGTGTGAAGATTCCGATCGTTTCCTCTTACGAGCGGCCCTCTCTTGTGTCGGCTTTTTACTAAGGTAAGCTGGCAGATTGGGTAAAAGTGTTGGCACAGCATCAGCGCGGAAAATGGTTCTCTCGGGAGGTATCCGCACTTATTTTCCCTCAATAATATGCACATAGTCTCTGAGCACATAACGCGGCTTGAAGTGCAGCTCGCACACTGCGCTGGTGTCTTCCAGGGGCTTGTCTGCTCTGCGCAGGTTCTTCTCCCATTGTTCACGCCTGTTCTCATCCTTTGGGACGCCAAAAAACGACAGCTTCGGCCCACCCTTCACAAACACATAGCTTGTTTTGCACCTATAGGCGCGTAGCAGTGGTTTGGCCGATATCGCGGCATAGCTTAGGCACTGAAGCACATACCGATTTCTTGAGTAGTGCGCACGGCTCACAGCTGATGGCAAAAACTTGGTGCTACAATGGCTACGGCAATAGCACATCGCTCGACAACTGCTGCTGCGCAAGAGCTGGCCAGAACTTTCAGCCGCCACGCTCACCCAAAGTTCTATTGATGGCGATGGCAGTGCCGCCGCCTAGACTAAGAGAGAAACACACACTGGCGATGTTTGTGGAGCCACCCCACCGCATACCCTCTGCCGTGGAGTAAGCCCACTCACTGCCCTCTTCTAGTACCTTGTACTAGCACTATGTAAGCTTCAAAACTAGCGAGGTTGCGTAGCGGCGCCGCTGCCAGAGACAAATGTGGCGCTGCTGTCGCATCTGAATTCACTCACTGCATGCTCACTCGCGTCACTCCCGTAACTCCCATCGGCTGCGCATGTTACAGTGCGTCGCTATCCGTGGAGGCTTCCTTCTGCGTGAACGGTTTGGTTCTTCAGCGTACCTTGGACTGCTTTGTATGTGTTGCGTGTTTTCATCATGCCCACATGTTGCGTTTTCGGCAGTACGAGTGGTTACAGGAAATGAGAGACACCACGACATTCCTTTTGTGCCATGTGTACCTGAGCAGCGAGATGCATGTGACCACGCTATTCCTCATGCGGATAAGAAACTGCCCAACACATCACTTGTGTGTGATATGCACGTTCATGAGGAGGGCATCCTGAAGACTTTCACTCACGTCATCGATAGTAAAAAGGTACAAATCACCAGTAGAAAGTGAGACTTCATCAGAAGATGCGTTCCACGGATATCCTAAATTTGCCTGCTTACCTTTCAAAACGCGCGAGAAAGAAGTGAAAACTGCCCATTAGGAGTGGGGTACTTTCCAGAATATCATCGGTGAAAAGGATAGACTATCTATCAGCACTGAGCACGAAGACAGTGAAGTAAGTTCCGACATGCCGTCAACGAGCGGCGTTATAATTTCGCTTCAAGACATAGAAAACGTTTGTTTCCCTGCTGCGTGTTGGCGGAAAGTTGTTGAGAATGGCGAGACAAAACGTCTTCTGGTGTTTATAGGGCTCAAAAAAAAAAGAGCGCTATTTGTGCAGAAATGCGTAGTGGTCGCAGAAGACATGACAGTCACCATTAGTAGCCGTCATTATCGCTTAGCCAAGTCGCCCAGCAATGCAGATACCATCACCCAATTGGCCGAACTTCTCGAGGACATAGAAAAACTGAAAGTGTGTTCATGGTGTCCCAATGCATCAGCAGGAAGCCTCGTGAGTAATGACTACGCAGTACTCATCGATATCCCAAAGTGCGGTCCCTGCTCGAAGCTTTGGCTTCAGCCGTGTTAACAGGTTTTAATAGAGGAACTCGAGAAGAACCAGAAAGAAGAAGTGCTTAAGAAAAGCGCCGCATGCGCAGCTTTTCGACGGTCTAAGTTGCTAAAGATTGTGATTGACATGAAAAAAAAAGCTGACTACAGAATTAGACAAAAGACACGGGATTGCACCCCATAGTTGTAATTTATTTTAAAGCACAATAAACACAGTCACGAGGGAGGATACAAGACATTGTGATTGTTTTTTTGCGCCTAAAAATTCATTGCGAACATACACCAACTAGCAACTACCGGACCGACTTGTACGTTATGCTATCAAGCATCGCTTACTGTGAGCAGTTCAGAAAGCCATAATTATGCTGTATTTGCCTTACACCGCTCAAATATTACGCAGTATCAAGTTTATGTGGCAGCACAATAAGAAATCTCAATAATATACTGTTGGGAAAGCTCTTTCAGAAACAGCCGCCACGGGGTCTTGCCACGACGACTGCACGTTTTCATCTGCTAGCGGAAGCTTGTTGCGCCGCCAGCGCCACCTAACCGGAAGTTGTCTTGGCGCCGTGTGACGGGTCGTCTGACGCGGGGAGTTTTGCAACTTACCTAGCTCTAGAAACGTTGTGCTGAACAGCCAGAGGCTGTGTTCTAATACTCACCGTAGACGGCTAAATAGACAGCTAAATGGACGGTGGCCATCTTAAGTCCCAATCCAATTCTCACGTAGCCGGCATAATAGACAGCTCCGAGAAGACCGCATCGTAGACAAATACGGTGCAGGCTACTTTGCTGTCTAAACAAGATGGCGGCTCAGCGAATCGCTCAGGTAGATCAAATCTCGCCGGAATGGTCGTCTGCACACAGACGCTTTCACAGATGCTCAATGTGAGTAACGTTTATTTGTTTTTTATTTATACACAAAATAAGCCAGAAAGTACAACTGTTACGTTTGTTAATTTTAGCTTTTTGGTTTTGACGTGGGGTGGCGCATCGTCGCGTAAGAGCCTTCCAGAAGTGTTCCGATTCACGGACAGCATTGGCTCGGTGCGGTCTTCTAAGCAGTCTGCTTAGACTGTCTACATGCTGTCTAAGAATTTGAACACAGCCATGGAGGAAAGAAAACAGAGGAGGGGCCCTCGCTATCTAAGCGGCAGCAAAAAAAGGGATGCGGAAGTCACGTGCTTTTTTGCAATGGTTGCTATGGCAATCTGGGCACGCCGTCAATGTCCCGTCATGGCCCCGTCGTCGTGAAATCACACCTTTGATCGGATTGTTGTCTGTCAATCTGCATGTATATGAGATAATTGTGTTCGCGGATGTCGTGAGGTTTTACAGTGAGTGTATGTCATCGCGGTTGCATGCGCAGCATTCAGCGTGCCATTGCGAGGGGTTTTCGAAGCCCGCGACAGTTTCTCCAAGAAGGCTTCGAGCCGCGACTTCGCGGTTTACCTTCGACACCATGCTTTTGCAGTCCTCCGCGACAGAAGAATACATTTGCGAGAATAGAACGACACCTCCGGCGGCTCCTAATGTTGAAGAGAGTGGTGACTCGCTTCAGTGCGCGACGGGGACGATTGGAAAGCATTGGCCCGGTGCTCTCAATGAAGGCTGCATCGCAAAGAGTAGAAAAGACGTGCCTAACCCAATTTTGTATGACAGACGAAGGCGATTTGCGAAGCTGCTTGACGTGTTCAGATTCAATTGCGTTTTGTGGGAGGTAGTTTTATATGGGCCGAACTTCTCTTCGAAGCGGTCGTACCCAAGTGAACGCCCCGCCCCTCTGTAGCTTGACTGAAGTGCCATCACGTTGGTGCGATAAACTCTATGGTGCGAATGTTATTACGCACAGTTGCAAGGAATAATCTGAAGGTGCAACATGCTTCTACAGAGGAAGGCCAATGCAGATGGCGCTGTTAAATTATGTCGCGTACCCTTAACTTACCGGTTCACATAAAAAAAAAAACGTTTGCGGTGAATACCCTGCCGAGTTGCGCAGTTTCTTTCTTGCATTCAGCTGAATAGGCTTGAAGAATGTAACTGAAAGTTTATTTTAAAAGCTCACTAGCAACGCTTGCACTCAAATAAACTGTGTTCCATTTCCTGTACACTCGCCTGTGCAATATACCGACCTAAAAGCATGCAGTCAATTTACATGTCTCTCCAATAAAGGTTGGGCATTTAAATCGGCATCCTTGCGAAGCTGAACTGCCACTGGCGCCACCCGATTGAAGTGATCAGGTGGGAAGTATTTTGAGCACACAAAACACCATTTCATTGGTTCCCATTCGCGTTGTCTGGGTCTAATGGCCTCGATTCATAGCTTCCTTCGACGGGAATCTTTGCGAAACCTGCACGAAAGCAATTGTAAACGTACGTAAATTCACTGGCATTATTAACAAATAGACAAATAGTCATGAATAAATTAAAAGACAGTGATTTCAAGACGCGGACAAAGCGAACGAAAGAAAAAACTTGGCCGCTAGCTGCGTCCTCTTGTCAGCGCCGTGGTTAATCGCGCTGCGTTTTATTGCGTTCAAGAACTGTCACCAAGACCCGTAAACAAACCACAGAAACACTACGCTGACGCATGCAGTATCGGCATTATGTTCTGCGAGGATACTCTTGGTCATACCGTACGTCGAACATAAAGAAAATTCAATAGACTCACCTGCGGAAGCTAATGCCTGGTTCTCGTTTAATCGAGGGCACCACAGCTCCTTGGCCGATGCAATCAGATGCATCGCTTTCCGGCCCGGCCAGCTGGCGATGTCCCTGCGCTCTGGCCAGCGCAACGCGATATCGTCTCCTAGCAACCAGATGAGCGTGCCCACAAGTGCAAGGACATGGAGGAAGGAAAAACTGAAGAGAGGCCCTATCCTATCTTAATGCATTGCGAGAAGTGGGGCGGAAGTGACGTCAAATATATGGGGCAACCAAAACAGCAGACGCTACGCGACGTGTTTTCAGCGCTGGTTTGCTTCTGCGCGGACTTATAGCCCCGGCGTTAACTTAACGCGTATTGTATGGTTTGCATGCAGTAAAATGTTGTGAGAACACCTTTCCGAAACTGTTCGTGCGTGGCAAACCTGAGCGCGGTGTGCTGAAATACTTCGTGGAGTGTTTCATTCAGCCCCTGCATCATCGTATTCGAACTCAACCGGCAGTGACTTACACGTTTTACTCGCCCTAAGGCCTCTTTTTTCTCCTATAGCCAGATTTCTCGATCTTCTGGCTGACTAGCAGTTCTTTGATCGTATATAGTGTCAATGTGGCAACGCGCGATTTTGAGAGCTTGCTTCGCAGCTTCTCCTTGCAATGCCAGCCTGGTACTCGACGTACTTCACGTCGGTAAGAAAGCACCACTGTATTCTATATGCGATCGTGCATGTAAAGTGTGTAATTGCAGGGCGCACGCACACAACTAACACGCAGTGGGCGCACACCGTACGATACATGCACATTTAATCAAATAGCAAGAAACGTTGTTAACTACAAGAAAAGTTTAGCTTTGGCATCGGCTTTAGCAACAGTGGCTGCGTCATTCCTCTCTTTGCAATAATTATTTAGCAGAATATTTGTGGCACATTTTATCAACATATTTATAACCATATCTGGTTTGTGCCCATTCGCACAGGTCACCAGTTGCTCAAATGCTGGCAAGCTCTCCTTCATAAGCTGTTGAACAATACCTCTGTGAGTTAGTGTACGCAGAAAGCACACGAAATGTTTTTTCAATCTTCAGCAACTTTGCAACAACTTCAGTGTGCATCACTACTGTCACAACACACGCGTTTGAAAATTTCAAGCCACCTCGATTGAGACTTGCTATTAAAGAATAAGCATCACCATCGCACTCAGCATCGCAACTGTCAGCAACTGGGTTCTCTTGACAGTATTTGCACTTCAACGTTTTCACCTCAGAGTTAGTGCAAAAGCCTCCAACATAAGCAAAAACAGCGACGCGTGTGATTAAGCTGTCAAGGTTTTCAGGTTTGACAGTAACTCTGAAGTACTGTTGATTTGTGGCTGTTACCAATGGAAGAGCCTCATTAATGAAATCACCACTGCTTATTAAAGGAAAAGTATTTTGTAGGCGAATCCTGCCTTCCCTCTCGTACAGATGCCTAATGCTGATGTGGTAATTACCAACAGCCATTTGCCCGTACAGGCCAAATCGGGTTTTTGAGGCCGTTAGTATACAGCTGCCTGAGCAGGGCATATTTGTAACGAAGCTCGACAAGGCAGTACTTGGTGAATTCAAGTATTGCGTAGGCGGAATGCCTTAGAGCAGATTGAGTTTTTCGCGTGAGAGTGCCGTTGTCGTGTTTGTAGGATTCCCACACATTCAACCAAGTGACAAATGCATCGAGAAATTTCAGCTTAGGGTCACCATTCAGGCAGGAAACTGGCTCTTCATAAACGTCTCTGGTGATTGCTTTTGTGAGGTGATTTAACGCTTACAATCTTCCACCAGCGGAGAACTGTCCTGATAAAATCGGCAGTCTCTTTGGCATGCCATAAAGCATGAAAATTGCAGTGGTGATCCAGTGCCTCAGCTATAAATATTTGTAGTACAAGCTTGAATAGGCATTGAATATTTGTAGTGCTAGCTTAACATTCTGCCTTTCGAAGTTGCTAGGATTTAGTGCCTTTGAGGAAAGGCGATAGCTGTATTTAATAAGCTGAGAAGCCATAGCTTGTGCAGCTCCCGAAGATCTTTGAATGATTCCCGCTGTATGCAGTCGGGATGAACACTGTTGTTGAAAGAGATCAAACATCAGAAAATAATGGTTTGTCCCAAGATTCTTTTGATTTATCCAGTTGTTTTAGATGAATTTCCACAAGTGCACAGAATCCACAACATAAAACATAGGTATTGTTGCGTCTTTTGGATTTGGGTAAACGATGCTCACATTTGGCGGATCTGAAAACATACTGAGTGCCTTGCGATTGATTGCGTTGTTGTCTGAAACTACTGCAAGAACTTTAAAACCTATTTCCTCAAGGCCAATGATTACATTTTTCAGGACAGCATCAAGAGAGTGAGGATTCATTGTTCGTGCAGGCAGAATGTGCACCACCTCGAGAAAAAAACTCAGCATGCTTTGCATTATAAACACATGAGCAGACGTAGCGGCCTCTTCACTGTTTGATGCTGCCCTTGAAATTTTTCCACCTTTAAAACCGAAGAAAGGCTTGATGGGAATTTCGTCGAGCATGAAAACCACGGCACTTTCATGCGCCTGCAATTGCTTAAATCTGTGTTTTATGTACTTGAGAAAATTTTCACGGGCTGACTCGGTGTCAGGTGACAAGTGAAATGAGGAGCAGATATTTCGACAAGAACTGGGATGTGGCACGGCAAAAAACCTGAACCCCTCAGAAATTTATAGGCGTGTGGAGATATGGTATGCAGTATGCAATCAACCACCATACTTTCGGAGGAATACTGCAATCGTTATTTTTCAAGCAACGCCACTTGTTCTCGTAAAAACCGACTGATACGTTTCTTGCTGTAAATGGTATCTCGTTCAAGTTGCTTAAGAAGGCTAACGACTACGTCACAAAGACCTTCTGAGGAGCATGTTTCATCGAGGATGCTTTGAAGCCTACTCAGTATGGCAGACAGGACATTCACATTCCCAATGCTCTCTGGCACGACAAAATCATCCATACGGCTTAATTTGGTACCATGAAAACATACACTGATACTCAGGTTGCTGAAAACAGTAATAGACGACCGCGACAGTGGCATGTCCTCATCAACAATATTTAAAAGCAGGGCTCAGTTTGTGCGGCGAATTACAATCCACTCATTTGGCACAAGTGCACTTTTCAAACATTCCATGAGCTGAAGAAGCGAGGAAAAACAGCATTTCGTTTCTTCATCGCAATAAGAAGCCTCAGATTCTGCGATGGCACGAGGGAGGTGAGCCGCTTCTCGGCGTGTTTTTTTGTTTCCGAGCATTCTCTCGGAGAGGAGTCATCTTTCGACAAGTACGAATCCTTGGAACAATGTGGGCACTGATCCTGAATGCAGGCGCGGTACTTTCAGCGAGACCTCTAGCACTCATCCTGTCATAGGATCCGTGTAGGACAACTTGTTCTCGAGGCATGACTCGGTGAATTGTAATGCGCATACCTGCATATCAACAACAGTCGCAGTGTGTCAGCGAACCTCGGAATACATCTAAACATTGCACAAGCGCTTCGCGAACTGTTACAATGAGTACAATTTCACCATCAGTATGATGCAATGGGGACATCCAGTTTGCTATTACCTTGTTGTTTTACGTTGGGAAGAAATCTTTTCTTAGAATAGCACTCAGCCACTTCTCCCTTTGCACTTCATCCTTGGGGAATAAAAATACTTGAACTTTCTTCTCAGTCTCGTAATTACTTGAACATGCTAGCATACAACACTTATTGGGCAAGTCAGAAGCTTCGTGCAATAAAATTCTGGCAGTAAAATTCCCTGCACACAACGCAAAGAAAATGGCTCGGCAGACTCGCGAAAAACACACGTGCAGCATGGTCGTCACCACTGCAGCGAGTGAGGATTCGGGAATGCGCGACGGAACTGGTCCGGAGCTGTTGGACTGGTAGGACGTCTAGTGGTGACGTCACGGCGGAGCGCGCAGACCTGAAAAATTTTCAGGAGGTGTTGGGCGAGGGGTCTCACGCGGCGGCCGGACACAATACAAGGCAGGAGGCATGGCCTCCGAGATTGCGTGCTGGCAGTAGGCTCTCAATTGAAAAGACAGCGACGTTTCAGGCATAGTTTTTGCTATTTTCTAGGAGGCGTTGGGTGCAGTGGCTAGAATAGGATAGTGTGAAGAGCAGCAAGCGGCACCTACAGAGCGCACTGAAGCCTCAGTGGAGGAGCCGCGTAGGGGCGCCTGCAGTCGTTTATATGTTGTTTATACGTTTCCGACAGTTTCGTTGGGCGCGTTCGTCCTCGTTTTTTTTATTGCGGTGGCACTCTGACACCAATGCTTCTGTATGCACTCTATAGCTCGAAAACAAAGTCAATGCTTTGTCCCAGGGTGCATTTACAGGCTACAAGTCAACTAAAGAGAAGCGGGAGTTGTTCAGCGTTCCAAACGACTAAACTCAGTTTGCGCAGTGGCGAAGAGCGATCCCGCGCGCTGACAAGCTGCTTCAAGAAACTCGGCTGTGTGCGAGCTGCACTTCGACGAGAGATATGCACTTCGACGAGAGTGGACACGGCAGCACCACCGTGACGATGTCACCTTACGTGCCTCTACTTGTGCAGGTTTTGGCGTGGTTCTTCGCGGACGCAGCAGCGGCCCATGTTATCGCTGGACAACATTACCAATGGACCCCGATGAAGAATGCGCACCAGCACTCAAAGGAACTCAACCACTGCGCAACTAGATCACCGCCAGTGGCGTCAACGATGCTGTGCCACGTGGACTTTGTCGACTGCGCACCCCCGTGGAGCACGATGACGTCCTCCGCCTCCCCGATAGCAAGCTGCCCGGAGCATATAAAAGCAAGGGCCACGGTCTTGACCTTCAGTGGACACGGCAGCACCGCCGTGACGATGTCACCTTACGTGCCTCTACTTGTGCAGGTTTTGGCGTGGTTCTTCGCGGACGCAGCAGCGGCCCATGTTATCGCTGGACAACATTACCAATGGACCCCGATGAAGAATGCGCACCAGCACTCGAAGGAACTCAACCACTGCGCAACTAGATCACCACCAGTGGCGTCAACGATGCTGTGCCACGTGGACTTCGTCGACTGCGCACCCCCGTGGAGCACGATGACGTCCTCCGCCTCCCCGATAGCAAGCTGCCCGGAGCATATAAAAGCAAGGGCCATGGTCTTGACCTTCAGTGGACATGGCAGCACCGCCGTGACGATGTCGCCTTACGTGCCTCTACTTGTGCAGGTTGGTGACCGAAAGTATGGTTTTCGTAGTAACTGTACCTGCCTGATTGTGCTGCCGAGTCCACACACTGTTCTTAGTTGCTTAAACGACTGTGTTTCACTTGTAAGCCTGTTACTAAAGTTGTCCGGTGACGTATAGGAAAATCCTGGGCCCGAGGTTGAAAAAATGGTGGAGGAAATATTAAGTGACCAGAGTAAACTACTTGCTAAAGTTAATGAAATTCAGACCAAGCAGTCATCTACGAATGCCAGCATTTCTGACATGCATGTTAGGCTCCAGACTATTGAAAAACAACTTGAAGGGTTGGGTGAAGCACAGAACCGGCTTACTATGATAGAATCAAGTGTTGGTCGCCATGACAGTGAATTGACGGCTCTTGCCAGGCAGATCGATGACTTAGATAATCGTTCTAGACGCAATAACCTTATTGTACGCGGAGTGGAAGAAGAAGAATCTGAGGATGAGGCAGTACTCTTAAGTAAGGTGAATGACAATTTTTTTGACAAATTACTTGGCTCAAAGTGTAGCTCCATTGAGAGAATTCACCGTCTAGGAAAGAAAATACCTGAAAGAAGCCGTCCGGTCATCTTGAAAGTAGGAGACTTCAGGGACAAAAGCAAAATACTGAAAAATTGCCGCAACCTCAAGGGGACACAATTCAGTATCAGCGAAGATTACTCTAAACGAGTAGTTGAAATCAGAAAACAACTATGGATTTCATCAGCGGATGAAAGAGCAAAGGGAGCAAAGGTCAAACTAATCATCGATAAACTGAAAGTAAACAATGTTCTCTATGGCTGGAATGAGGCTACCAAAGAGCGATTCAGCTATGCTAGCCCAGGTCTCACTAGCTCTGACTGACGCCAATCGAGACCTACAGCGTCTGTTAAGGTTAATAATGTAAACGCCTGAAATTTGCTGAATAAAGCTAATGCAGTTGAAGCCGCAATCCTGGAGCATGAACCGGATATAATGGTCGTAACAGAGACTTGGTTACATACGGATGTAGCAGATTTCGATGTAACACCTCCTGGTTACATAATTGTTAGAAAAGACCGGCAAGGAAGAGGTGGTGGTGTTGCGTTTCTTATTAAAGACAACATTAGGTTTTCAGTGTTGGATGATAATTGTGACATAGAAATGTTGTGGATTAGGTGTGGGTTCTGCGAGCGAACTGTGTATATTGGAGGGATTTATAGAGCGCCGAATTCCTCCCTGGATATAATCGCAAAGCTAAGAAATTTTATGGATTCTAATTTTAGCCTCCAAGATAACGTATTATTATTAGGGGACTTCAATCTTCCGGATATTAATTGGCTATCCCAGTCTCCTGTATCGGAACAGGTTGCAAGTGCTGAGCAACTACTGGAGTTGGCATTCTGCTACGGGCTAACGCAAAGTGTCACTGAATTTACTCGGATAGGGACTACAAGGTCATCTATCCTTGATTTGGTTTTTGTGTCCCCAAAGCTGTTGCCGTTACTCAGCTGTTGTGAAGTTGTAGAAGGCCTGTCCTACCACAGAATGGTAGTAACGCACCTAGCTTTGTCCCCAGACACCTTGGGTAAACCCACACTTGGTATTGTATTGAATTTTATGGCGGCTGATGATTTGTCTATTTTGGACTATCTTGAAAGGTCTTTGATGAATTTCAGGTCCTTTACAGCACTGACTGCAGCACTGATAGGCTATGGCATTTCTTTTCAATTGTTGTAGGGAAGTGAATAGACAGCTATGTACCCAGGATTAGAAAACACATTTGTAAAACCAATCCCTGGATTACCAGAGAAATCATTCACACAAAAAGAAAACTAAAACGGAAACGAAAATCTTGTGCAAGAAAATGTACCCCTGAAGGAACAGCTTGCATCTCTTCAATGAGACAAGAACTGAAACGTCTGATCAAACAATCCAGGGATCGGTTTTTCAATGTGACTTTGACGAAATACTTGAAGGAAGCCCCCTCAAGGTTTTGGCGTTTTATAACTACCCCAGCAAGCTCCCCGAGGCCACCTGAAATTACTCAACAACGTGTTGATGATTTCAATTATTTTTTGCTTCTGTGTTTACTCATGATAATGGCATTTTGCCCGAGTTTTCTACGTCATCATTGCAGCGGCCGATCGATGATGTGGTAATTAGCGAAGAGGGTGTCCTAAATCTTTTACTTAATATAAATACAAGAAAAATCCCCGGCCCTGATGGTATACCTAACGAATTTCTGTACAGATACGCTGCATGGGCGGCGTGCTTCCTTACAAAAATATTTCAGTCGTCCCTGCGCAGTGGCTCTTTTCCACTAGCGTGGAAGCGGGCAAAAATTACCCCTGTTCACAAAAGTGGCTCCTCACGGGACGAGCGCAACTACCGTCCTATTTCGCTTATCAGTACATGTTCAAAGATACTCGAGCACATTATTAACAAACACCTGATGTCCTATCTTGATACGCACAATCTACTAATTTCGAAGCAGCATGGCTTCCGCCGAGGCTTCTCTACAACTACACAGTCAATCGAATTTGTTCATGATCTTTCAAAAACTATCAATTTGCGTGGTCAAACTGATGTGATATATTTGGATTTCGCAAAGGCATTTGATAAAGTGTCGCACTCAAAGCTCCTGTTTAAAATTGACAAAACGTTTCAAAATAACAACTTGACAAAATGGTTTTCATCCTATCTCAGCTGTCGTCAGCAGTTTGTTCAAATAAAAATAATCAGTCTAGAGCAGTTGCAGTTATTTCCGGAGTTCCCCAGGGGAGCGTGCTGGGTCCCCTTTTATTTTTGTTATATATAAATGACCTACCAAACCGGCTTACGGTCCCAATAAGGTTGTCTGCCGATGACTGTGTTGTTTATAGCAGAATCGAGACTGAACATGACCAAGTTAATCTAAACAACAATCTTCAAAGAATAAAGGATTGGTGTGAAGAATGGCAAATGAGTTTGAACACAGAAAAAAGACTTTATGACTATAACTAGAAAGAAAGCACCTCTAGATTACAACTACCATATTTGCAATGCTTTCCTTAAGCGTGTACAAAACTATAAATATCTTGGGTTATGGTTCACGCCCGACCTCCGGTGGAACACTCATATTGATAATGTATGCTCCAGGGCTACCAAGACACTGTATAGCCTTAGACGTAATCTTTATACCGCCCCTTCTGATATAAAGTGTCTTGCTTACAAAACCCTTGTCAGACCTATTATCGAATATTCTAAAATTGTCTGGGACCCTTACACTAAGACTAACTGCAATAAAATAGCAAAAATACAGCGACTTGGGGCTAGATTTATTTTTAATATATATCGCCGACATCTTTCACCTACTGAACTTTGTAAAAAAGCTGGACTGGATAGTCTTGAACTTAGGACGAGGATTGAGCGTCTGAAATTCCTCTTCCAGGTAATTCATAATCATTTTAAACTAAACTATTCAGATTACTTCCAGGTCAACACACAAGAACACTCCAGACATCGCCATAATATGTACATACCACCCCTAGTCCCACGTAACGATTGCTTTAAGTTCAGTTACTTTCCACGTGCTATTGAAGACTGGAATATGCTGCCAGAGTCTATAATTGGTTGTTCCTCGCTTACATCATTTGAAGAGAATCTAAAACGTTTATTTTCTGAATAACAGTGGTGTGCGTGTGTACTTTTTGGTTGCATGAGACTGTAGTAGTTGTCTTTCAAATCTTCAGCGTGGTGCAAAAGTGCCGCCTCAAATGCGTCATGTGGTGTGCTGCGCGTATGTATTGCATTGCATGTGTGTTCCATTTCTTGTTATGTATAACTTCGAGTTGCTGCTCACAATAATACCGAGAAATTATCTCGAGACCTGTACGGTACTTCTTTTTCGCAAATAATTGTTTGTACCTCCACCCTGTAACGGCCCACTTCTGGGCTAACAGTATAAATAAATGAAATGAAATGAAATATCTCCCGGCCCTTCCAGCACACTGGGAACGGTGAAATCGTCCGCATTTAAAGAGGTAGGCCCATAGACGTGCTCTACTCGGCTGCTGACCTGCAGGTCGTGGGATCGAATCCTGGCTGCAGCGGCTGCGTTTCCGACAGAGGCAGAAAAGTTGTAGGCCCGTGTGCTCAGATTTGAGTGCACGTTAAAGTACCCCAGGTGGTCGAAATTTCCGGAGCCCTCCACTACGGCGTCTCTCATAGTCATATGGTGGTTTTGGGACGTTAACCTGCACGTATCGATCAATCAATCAATAGGCGTGCTCGCCGTTCAGGGGGCTGGGGGGGGGGGGCAAAAGTTCATTGCAGCGTGCCCCCTCCCTAATAAATGAGTGTATGAGCCAGATGTCGCGCCCCCTTTTTATGTCACTAAAAGAGTGCCCCGTCGCCTATTCAATATATAAAACAGATTTAGCACCTGCCTCACAGGTAAGATTGGGGCCACCACCCCCTTTGCCCGCCTCGAGCGGACGCCTATGGGTAGGTTTTTGGAGAGGCTCTTCAAATTTGTTGACACCCTTAAAATCACTTTTTAAAGTGGTTTAGCTATAAAGAGCATCACTGCGACAGCTTGAAAGAGCTTGTTTTCTGCTTTAAAATAAAAAAAAGGTGTCATACTGGGCTGTGCAGAACCTAGTCTGAGCCTCGCCAATCATGTGACCAAGCTTTTTCTGCTGACCCATTTGCGTTTTTACACAGAGGCACTTCGCAAGGAGCGAGCACCTTCCCGTGAAGAGAAGTACGCGAAGCTCAGGCGCGTCGCCTAGGCTTGCAGTCCAGGGAAACAATGTTCTGCGGGGTACTTGTGAACTTTCTTTGGGATAAAAAAAAGACGCGCGACCAATTATTAGTAATGCATTGTTGTAAGCATATAGTGAGTCAGTACTCGGAAATGCTTTGTATGATTTGTGTGCAGAAAATAAAGGTTTTCATCCAGATACGGCTCGTGCTTCTCGCGCTTGGTTTTGACGTTATGAATAATGGGACTTTGTTTACAGATTGGTGGTTGAGAAAAAGATGATTTGCCTGAAAGGTGTTGCAAGCAGTGGCTCACAACTTAGTTTATTGTTTTACTCCTTTACTACTTCACATCGATAACATGTTTCAGTTCCATCACCCACTCATTTTCGGCCCGCTGTGGATATTTCAGTTCAGTCGCGCACCCGCATAGCCATCCTCTAATTTCAGTATCTAATTAACCTATTTTCTCGGTTGCCATTTGAGATTATGTTCGAGCAGCAAAATATATTTTAAATGTTTCACATTGCCCAAGCGCGTGGTTGATTCCCGTCTTTGCGCAGCGCATCACTGCCTTGCGGGATGGATGGATGGATGGGTGGATGGATGGATGATTGGATGGATAAATATGGCTGTACCCTTTAGATCGGGCGGTGGCTAGCGCCACCAAGCCGTAATACTTAATGAACCAAAAACTAGATTTATTTTTTTCTTTAAAAAGTGAGTTTGAGGTTTCGTACTTTGCAGTGAATGGTTTAATTTTCACTTGTGCCTTGACTTTAGCCACCAATCAGAAAACCTCCTTCTAGTTAAGTCTACCCGCTTAAAGTCTATTTTGCCCTCCTGGTACCTAAACACCAGTGCTTTGAAAAACTCTGCGCCATCATCCTGACCTATAGGGTGAAGCCCTTTACAGAACATTATCAAGTGTTCGGCAGTTTCTTCTTCCTCTCCACACGCACTGCATACCGTGTCTACCCCATCGTATTTGGCCCGATATGTCTTGGTTCGCAATCCTTCCGTCCTGGCCTCAAGCAGTAGAGAACTACCCCGAGTATTATCATAGATCCTTTCCTTGGCAATTTCCTGCTTAAAAGTTCGATAGATCTCTAGTGCTGACTTCCTAATCATGCCCATTTTCCACATGTCAGTCTCCGTTTCCTTCACTTTGTTCTTAACCGATAGTTCTTTTTGGTTTGGCCATCTGCTGTTTTCTAAATATTTACCAGTCAATTTCCTGGTTCGCTTCCTCCATTTTGTATTGACATTCTTTATGTACAAGTAGCTGAAAACCTTCGTAGCCCAACGCTCCTCCCCCTTTTCTCTCAATCGCTTCTCAAACTTTATCTTTCTGCTAGCTTCCCTGCCCTCAAATGATGTCCATCCCATAACACCTTGTACTCCCTGATTTGGTGTATTCCCGTGAGCTGCTTAAGCAAGCCTACCTATTCAATGTTGCTTAATTTCTTATCTTGCTTGAACTTCTGATCTCATGCACAAGACCGCATCGCCGAACGTCAGCCCAGGAACCATGACCCCTTTCCATATTCCTCTCGCAACATCATACCTATTCTAATTCCACAGTGCTCTATTTTTCATCACTGCTGCATTCCTGTTACCATTAGTCGTCACGTATATTTCGTGCTCCCCCAGGTTCTCGGTCCAATTGCTTGTCCATACGCCAAGATATTTGTATTTATCTGTTATCTCTAGCGTGACCTCCTGTATTCTAAGCTCACTACCTTCGTTGTCATTAAAAATCATGACTGCTGATTTTTCCTCACTGAATATAAATCCTAACCTATCTCCCTCATTACCGCAGCTGTCCATCAATCTCTGCAAATCTTCCTTGTTGTTGGCCATTAGCACTATATCATCTGCGTACATTAATGCTGGTAGTGCCTGATCAATGCGTTTTCCTTGTTTGACTAAAGAGAGGTTGAAGCCCAGTCCACTTCCCTCTAATTTGGCCTCTATTACTTGTAGGTACATCGTGAATAATAACGGTGACAGGGGACACCCCTGCCTAAGCCCCCGCCTTACCTCTGCAGGCTTGGATACCTGTTTTTCCCACTTTATAACTACCTTGTTACCTTTATAGATATCCTTTAAAAGATTGGTGACTGCATGTTC
The DNA here is from genome assembly GCA_013436015.1 of Rhipicephalus annulatus. Classification (NCBI taxonomy): domain Eukaryota; kingdom Metazoa; phylum Arthropoda; class Arachnida; order Ixodida; family Ixodidae; genus Rhipicephalus; species Rhipicephalus annulatus. The sequence continues at coordinate 738,441 of WOVY01001177.1, read as the reverse complement.
CACGCCTAGTGTGTCCAGTATTCCCCACAGTTCCTCTTGAACCACGCTTTCGTGCGCTTCCCTGATATCCAAAAATGCTAGCCACAGGGGCTTGTGTTCTTTTTCTGCTATTCCGATGCACTGCGTCAGTGAGAACAGATAGTCTTCCAACCTCCTGTGTTTCCGAGACCCATTCTGCAGTTCCCCCAGCACCCCCTCATCCTCTATCCATGCCTGCAATCTTTCTTTTATAATCTGCATCGCCAGCCTGTAGACCACTGATGTCACTGTTATAGGACGGTAGTTGTTTATGTAAGCTTTGTCCCCCTTTCCTTTGTAGATCATGCTCATCCTGCTAAGTTTCCATCCATCGGGAACTTCACCATCGATTATTATTTTTCTCGCTGCCTCTCTGAAAGCCTGCTTAGACTTCGGACCTAATGTCTTTATCAGCATAATTGGAATGCCATCTGGGCCTGTTGATGTACTACTGGGAACCTTTTTCTCAGCCCTTTTCCACTCTCGTTGTGAAAATGAAGCCATTGCACCACTTGATTCATCCTTGTCTCTTGTGGTGCATAGAGCACTTTTTTGTTGAAATTTTGCTGTCCTCTTGTTCTTATATATTCAATAGCTTCGTCCCCTTCTAGCCTAGCACCTTGGGCTGTAGTTATAAAACTCTGCTCTAGGCTCGTCTCATTTCTTACGGAGTTTAGATAGTTCCAAAATTTTGCAGCTGCCTTTATATCTTTTTTATGTCGTTCTGCCAGCCACTGAGCTCCCTTTCTTCTAATCTTTTCATTGATCAGAAGAGATGCATCCCTTCTACAGCTTAGAAAGGTTTCCCATTTTGTTTCAACATCACCTGTAGGCTCACCTCGCTGCTTAGCATGTCTGTGTTCCCTAGAGGCTTCCTGACGTTTTGCTATGGCTCTCTAAACTTCCTCATCCCACCAAATTTTAGCTTTGTGTCTTCTTTTCCGGGGTGATTTTTCACGCATCTTAGCAAGCTCTAGCTCAAAGAGTCTAATTAGATTCGTATATGTCCACACTGTCTTATTATCTTCCATGATAAATTTCTCAATTTGTTTAGTGGATATTTCAATTTGCCTTTCTGGAAAGAAACTTTCCTGTAGTTGCTCATCTTGTCTCCTTCCCACTTTCACTTCTCTTCCAAAACTTAGCTTGGAACGTTTGTGATCACTACCCAGACTTTTGGAGCCACCTTCGTCTATGTGCATTCCCCTGAGCTTATCATACATCCTCACCTATATCTAAAAGACCATAACCTGTGCTCACACGACTTCTTGAGGGCCTACCTAAGGCAAGACATAGCTAAATCGTTTATCACCTTTAATTGCTTTGACGAGAAATTTAAGACCGGTTTTAACTTCAGCTTACTTTAAAACCAAATAAATTACGTTAAGGCTAATATATATGTCTAATTATCTACAGAAATTTAGGTTTCAATATTTGTCTTTGAAAACCCAACTCGGACAATGTCTGGGATCAATGGGTTTGAACAATTATTTTTATTCTCGTCTCATATATAGGTGCACTCTATCAACACATTATTTATGGAGTGCTAATAAATCTGACTCATACATAAGGAAATTGCTGAGCCTTTACATTTTCGTCCTTTCAAAAGCTCTGCGCCAGTGAATTTTTAATTGTCCTTTTCAAAGGGTATTACAAAAAATTTTCAATTTGTTCTTTTTGCAACCAATGAAAGGCCAAAAACTCAGAAGCCTCGAAAAAGAACCGCTATGCGCAAGTGTGCCCTGAAAAACTGATTGTAGTGTTCTGAAAGCTACTTTCTATTTCTATTGTCCCCTGTCATTGCAACAAAGTAGGAGCATTTCGTCACGTGCTAGCGCAAGTTATGGTCACAATTCCACGAAACAAGCAGCTATCTTAGAAATTGCAGTACCAAATATTATCACAGCTAGCCAGAATGCAACGTGAACTCACCAAAATTAGTACTCAAGTCCCGACGTCAACTTACTATCGATGTTGTAACGTGCTCCGCGAGAAATTTTATTTTTATTATGAAATGAAATACCTTATCAGAATTTTCCGAGTGTTATACTCTCTCGGAGTCATCTGTGTATACAGGAGATCAGTAAGTCAGACTAAACTCGTCTTTGAAATATGGTGTAAGTACCTCTTAAGGTATGCAGCAAAAGCAACTGTACTTTTCATTTACGTTAGTAATTTACGTGTGGCAAACATTTTGCGCAAGTGCAGCCGCTTTCGCAATGAAGTGCTGGCGCATTGTGGCATAAATGCTTTGTGCCATACTGTAGGTACTGTGACGTCCCCACAAATACGGACTGAACCCCGCTCCTTTCGAGATGTGTGCGCTCGTTTCTCAAACCCACGCATAAAGGGCATTCCGGAGTTAAGTACCAGAAGGATTATTTCTACTATGCTCACGGGCTCCCCCACGCGAAATCGTGGACCGGGCGGCGCCTTGTCGTCTACAGACCGTGTGACAGCGTACAGTGGAGATAATCGGCACGCTCCCTTCAGATCTGCGACATGGGGGAGCAGCAGAACACCGTTTGTTGGTTCGGGGAATGCAACCTTAGCGACAAGCGCCTGTGCCGGGTCCAGTATGCCTTTCCGTCAACCTCCGTGGCTCCAGGGCTTATTACTGCGTTCTGCGCGGATGTCCGCCCGCGGCGATGAACGACGGAGAAGCGGCGGCTACGGAGAATTCGGCGGGAGACACCGAGCTGCATGAAAACGTTGAGACTTGGTCTGGACACGGGCTCGCCAAGTGCCGAAAGCATCGGGACCATTGTTCGCCCGTAATTAAAGTGTTTTCGGACGGCTCGCCCATCACTCTCCCTGAGGCTTGAGTTTGTACATCGTTACTTGCTCGGCTTTGTTTGGGAGAGAGTTTTCTACTAGTGTAGGCCGCGGGGGCGGCAGCCGAAGAGGATACACTCGGACTGAGAAGAAAAGATATGCCGCGTGGAGTGGCGGACTGGTTTTGGTGCCCCGGTAGGGCGGAGTCGGGTCCTACAAAAAGGGGATTACGAGAAGAGCTTGAGAGTTCGAGAGATACTATGCGAAGAGAGTCAGAGAGACGGAGCATTGAGATGGAGAGGTAGAGAGACGAAATGTAAAGGAAGATACGATGCGAAGAGATAGCGATGAGGGGCGATGAGATGATGACTGGGGCAAGGACGGTACGATGAGGAATGAAAGCTAGGGATAGGAGGCGAGTGAATGGAGCATTACGAAAGAGGACTAAGATGGAAATGACTGAGATGCACGACGATGACGAAGACGATGAAGGCGCCGACGAATTGAACAATGACCCCAGGAAGAAGCACTGAGCCCCGACTCGAACAGCCAGCTCCGAGGCCCCGTCAACATGGACCTTTCGTGAGGCGGACTTTATGCATCTTATTTAGATTAGCTTTGCTGAAATGGAGGTGGCGTGTTGAGACATTGCGGGGTTTTATTCAATAATGACTTTACCATTTGTGTCGTGACGCGTCTACTTTGTATCGTCGCACCATTTTATTGTAAAAGTTATTTCCCCTATGTATCTTGTGTCGAATGCCACGAGTGTTTAAATCATGCGTTATAATGTTATGTAGTGGTTTATGTACGGGGGTATACAATGTTTGCAGTTAATATTAAATTAAATGAATTGGTAAACAGAAACAGGTCGTAGCGTCTCTTCTTCCCGGCCCCAGCACGAATCCCTGTATGTGGACGGTGATTGAGACACGTAGCCAAGAGGGAACCGGATAGAAAAAGGGTTGAGTGTTCTTCCCTCTCTTTGGCGATCGGTGGTGTAGCGGGGCACGTCTCAAGTGGTGGCAGCGGTGGGATTACTGCTGGGGCAACGGTGCGAGATTTCACCCTCGTACTAGGGAAGGAGAGGTGGCGAAATGAACGAGCAGGCTAATAAGATGACCGACCGAGACGACCTAGTCGAAATGAGCGCGCTAATGTTAGCGGACATGGTTCCATCGTTTACGGGAGGTGATACGGGTCCGGATATTGGAGTTTTCTTGAAAATTTTGGAACAGGTTGGTCACTTGGGTGGATGGCGGGATAGTGAGCTGATCTGCATAGCACGATGCAAGATGGTAGGCACTGCGCACAATTTTGCGTTGTGGGATGATGGCGTCGCTGCGGCTTCAACTTTTTCTGAATTCAAATATTTGGCCCTCGAGAGGTTCGATACGGAGCCCCTTATCTTCAAAATGGAAAGGTTTCTAAACGCGAGGCAGAAGACAGATGAGGAGGTGCGGTCATTTGCGAGTCGCTTGCGCATCCTCGGGACCGCCACCCTGGCAAGCTCCGATAGTCAGGATCCGGTGAAAGCTTCACTGCGCCGCGAAATTCTAGACGAACAATTGCTCTCGCAATTTTCGTTAGGCCTGAGGGATCCGGTCCGCAGATTTGTTCTCTCTCGAGACCCGAAAACGTTTGACGAGGCCATTGCCATAGCGGTCAAGGAGGAACAGAATGAGAAAGTGTCGAGCAGCCATTCGTTACCCATTCGATACGTAGAAGAGGACACGGATGTTCATGAGATGCATAGCCGCCTTGACCGCCTCGAAAAACTCGTGGAGAGCTTGGCAGTACGCAAAAAGGCGACACAAAATTGGCGAGAATTCCCGAAGCAGCTCCCTTATGCCGGCGGGTGCTATAACTGGGGCAGGTTGTCACATTCGGCGAGAATGCCACCGGTACCGGCGACGAAATTGGAATTCGACGGGTGGCGGCCGTATTCGCAAACGCAAGGAGAGGGCGGGAAAATTTGAATCTGGAAACCTATACGCGACTTCTCCTCATGACGTTGACGCGCAGAGGCCAATCGCAGTCGTAAATATCCGCGAGGAAACAAGCTCCTTAAATATGAGTCACGGTTCAGCGTGTGCGGAAGTGGTTAATGTAAGTTCCATGATCGAGGAGGATGTTCCGCCATTGAGCGAGTGTGTGTTTGAGAGGAACGCTGGCACGCCGGTGCTACTGGGTGAAACAAATGCTGTCGATGTCGAGGATACTGGAGCGGGCACAAACGGTTTTGCTGCAGCTTCTACCTCGAAGGACCCACGAGACGATGAGGCATTACCAATAAGAGTAGCAGATATGGAGTTGGATGAGAATGGGTTTTCGGAGGATGCAGTTGTCGGAGACTTGGTCGACACGGTGGTAGACCAAACGTTAGAGAGAGAAGATGAGATTGAAGAATGCTTAGATCGCAACGGGGGGGTTTTCGGGGGCCAAAGGGGAACTGCAGTATACTTGGTGTACACCGCACCAAACCCGGGCATGCGCAGCGGTCGTCTTGTCAGGTAGCTTTGCCCTCCGCGACTGAGTTGACTAGGTGGAAGTTCGGACCATCCAACAAGGGTCCGGGACTCGGAGTCGGGAAAGAGGTCTGCATACGGGTAGACGCTGAGCGCTCGGGGATCGGCTAGGGTCATAAGAGCCCGCATTGTTATATGCCATTTTATGTTTTATACTTTCTACTTGGTCATTGTGCATGTTACTTTAGTAAAGACCTTCTGTCGAAGTTTAAGTTTTTATATTGTTTTGCTTTGGCTTGTACACTTGTTTTATATTGTTGATTGTGTTTTGAAATGAGGCCAGGCAGGAGATGGTACGCGAGGGTAATTTAGTGTTGCTGCCTGTATGACCTATGTTCTCCCGCCATCCCGCTTTTCGTCTGGTTTGAGATGTTCGATAAGATCTTAAAATTTTGTGCATGTGTGAAATGAAAGTATTGAAATGTGTGTATCCTCTGTTCGATTGTGCCGAGAAGGGACAGTGCAGGCGAAGTGTGGGATGTGCTCGCATGGTAGTGAACCTTCCGCATTCATGACTTAACGCTGTGTGCCAAACCATCCGACGAGCAGCTGCGACCAGTGTGCGTTTTGTCCACGCGTCATCCACGAGTTTCTGCAGTGATTCTGAAGGTTTCAAGTGTGTTGTGCGCGGTAGAAATACGGAATCAAACTGCTTCGTGGTGGGTGATGATTCAGCGACAACCACAGATTTGTTCCTCTCAGTGACGCGCCACCGCCACGGCTGAATCTCAAGTGTACTGTGTTCGCGTATAGTATTCCTAAGACTGCCGCAATGTCTCAATTTCGCTGCGCAACCCGAAGGCGTTATGCGCCCGCATTTCTCGTGTTTGAATTTCCCCGCTGGGAAAATTTTTCTGCAAGATGAAGGGATTGTGACGTCCCCGCAAATACGGACTGAACCCCGCTCCTTTCGAGATGTGTGCGCTCGTTTCTCAAACCCACGCATAAAGGGCATTCCGGAGTTAAGTACCAGAAGGATTATTTCTACTATGCTCACGGACTCCCCCACGCAAAATCGTGGACAGGGCGGCGCCTTGTCGTCTACAGACCGTGTGACAGCGTACGGTGGAGATAATCAGCACGCTCCCTTCAGATCTGTGACATGGGGGAGCAGCAGAACACCTTTTTGTTGGTTCGGGGAATGCAACCTTTGCGGCAAGCGCCTGTGCCGGGTCCAGTATGCTTTTCCGTCAACCTCCGTGGCTCCAGGGCTTATTACTGCGTTCTGCGCGGATGGCCGCCCGCGGCGATGAACGACGAAGAAGCGGCGGCTACGGAGAATTCGGCGGGAGACACCGAGCTGCATGAAAACGTTGAGACTTGGTCTGGACATCGGCTCGCCAAGTGCCGAAAGCATCGGGACCATTGTTCACCCGTAATTAAAGTGTCTTCGGACGGCTCGCCCATCACTCTCCCTGAGGCTCGAGTTTGTACATCGTTACTTGCTCGGCTTTGTTTGGGAGAGGGTTTTCTACGGGTGTAGGCCACGGGGGCGGCCGCCGAAGAGGATACACTCGGACTGAGAAGAAAAGATATGCCGCGTGGAGTGGCGGACTGCTTTTGGTGCCCCGGTAGGGCGTAGTCGGGTCCTACAAAAAGGGGACTACGAGACGAGCTTGAGAGTCCGAGAGATACGATGCGAAGAGACTCAGAAAGACGGAGCATTGAGATGGAGAGGTAGAGAGACGGATTGTAAAGGAAGATACGATGCGAAGAGATAGCGATGAGGGGCGATGAGATGATGACTGGGGCAAGGACGGTACAATGAGGAATGAAAGTTAGGGATAGGAGGCGAGTGAATGTGGCATTACGAAAGAGGACTAAGATGGAAATGACTGAGATGCACGACGATGACGAAGACGATGAAGGCGCCGACGATTTGGGCAATGACCCCAGGAAGAAGCCCTGAGCCCCGATTCGAACAGCCAGCTCCGAGACCCCGTCAACATGGACCTTTCGTGAGGCGGACTTTATGCATCTTATTTAGATTAGCTTTGCGGAAAGGGAGGTGGCGTGTTGAGACATTGCGGGGTTTTATTCATTAATGACTTTACCATTTGCGTCGTGACGCGTCTACTTTGTATCGTCGCACCATTTTATTGTATAATGTATTTCCCTTATGTATCTTGTGTCGATAGTCACGAGTGTTAAATCATGCGTTATAATGTTGTGTAGTGGTTTATGTACGGGGGTATACGATGTTTGCAGTTAATATTAAATTAAATGAATCGGTAAACAGAAACAGGTCGTAGCGTCTCTTACTTCCCGGTCCCAGCACGAATCCCTGTATGTGGAAAGTGATTGAGACACGTAGCCAAGAGGGAACCGGATAGAAAAAGGGTTGAGTGTTCTTCCCTCTCTTTGGCGATCGGTGGCGTAGCGGGGGACGTCTCAGTACAGCTCATCACAATACAAGCATATAATTCATGATTGACCATGTGAACAAAGCATACCTTGGTATTACTGAAGTAACTTTCATTATAAAGAACAGGCGTAATCAATATGAAGTATATTCGCCAAATTCATTCTGTGCAACTCTGATAATATTTACAATGCACAAATAAATAAAAAATAAACCACAAACTTAACGATTAGGTAAATCACAGATTTCATGACTAAATTAAAGCGGCCATGTCACAATCACTCAAAAACTTCATTTTCAGTGACATATAAAGTAAAAGATATATTATGTCCAGACTGGTTATAAAAAGCCAAACTTAAATTATTACAGTAAAAGAAAACCTTGCCCACCCCAGCGACTAGCCTTTTGCCTTGAAGAATGTGACAGTGCACACTAAGGAGCGTAGCCGTTCTGTTATACCAAAGTTTCAGCTGCAGCAAATAATCTAATTTCAGTGCCAAATGGAACAAAGCTAAAATAGCAGGGTTTCACATAGAGTTGAGAAAGAATTGTTTGCAGGAATGCAGATGCTTGAAAAGTTAGCTGCTTGTTACGTAATTGCTCACGAGTGCTGCCCCACTGTCCTGCCACTCGTGTATTTAATAAACACTCAATTACAAATAAGTGTTCATGCAAATTTGCTACCATTCTGCCAGCTAATTTGTGAATGCACAAAGAATAACCGACACAACACAGAACAAGATAAAAAGTTTGGTGTCACGACCTTTTCAAACACTCCCGCTTCCCGTGAGCCTATGGTTATAAAGCAAAGTAGTGGTGTGTATTTTTCTTTAAGTGACAAGACTTAGAGAGTATTAGTCTAAATAACAAAGCAGATCTTTGTAGGCATATGTGAGCATTGAAAGGCAAGCCCTCTCTTTGTTAATTTTTTTTTCAATTAAGAATATAATTTATAGTGTGCATTTTGTGTACCAAGTTAGTGTACCAAAGTGTACCAATAAAAAAAATGTTAGTGTTTTCTGAAATATCACAAAATAAGTGTGCATTAAAATTCCACATTCTACAAATTCCAATTTTTTAGGCACATAGAAGAAGCTTTGCCCTGTGCAATGAACCAAAATAAATCTCTTCAAATAAATATTAAAAGCATAGTGATTAAACAGCCAAAACCTATATGCTCTCACTAATGTCGCCTTAGTTGCCTGGCAGCTATAGGTCTTGTGGTACGATATTGCTTATTAAGGTAATTATGAATGTGCCAAGTTTTAACAAAAACTTTTATCAGCGAAAACGTTACGACTGTTTACGTACGAAAAAATACAAGAAATGTAGGTTTTAAGAAAACGAACGAAAACGTTTGAAACAAGTGCAGCACCTACACAAAATGATTAGGAGCGCTAAATCTTGCATATCTGTAACTAGTTACACTCAAGCAGCTATTTGCCTTTTTTTCTGTAGACGTTATTTAAATGAGAGAGCAAATCTCATTCTTAACAGGCTGACATGTGTGTACTTGAGTGCAAACAATGCATGTACAATGCTGTGCATTAACCTGGTGAGAAATGTATGGTTTTTACGACTAAAAATGTCAAGTTTACAATGCTAATAAAGCATTATTACATATTTGCACTTTTAATATGAAGACTAAAAGGGTCATAAAACGCTCGCTCTTAAACGACAATGCGAAGGCACCGACATCCACACGCACTAACGAGGCGACGTCAGCATAAGTACTGCTTTGTCTATGGAGGAATGCAAAGCTTTTCGGTACTTGCGAGTGCACACAATTAGACCACCCATCAGCGTCTTTGCCACAGGCAATAAGCGCCTACTTGAACTCTGTAGCTGACGCCATATTAAGCAGCATTCTTGTGGGATGCGGATTGCGTATGGCAGACGCCGATGAGTGCCTTTTGCACGCACTCAAAGGTGCCGTAGAGTTCTGCGTTTCTCGATAGTCAAAGCGTCTATGCAGGTTCACTCAAGCTGATGATATAGTTAGAGCATGTGGCTACTGATAGTGCCACATTGTCGTTTTGAAGTGACCTTTTCACAACCCTTTTAAAGAGTTAACAAGATACCACATATCAAGTGAATCTTATGATGCACACAGAACTGGCACTTTCAATTTTCTCTTCGCAACTGTTGGGTGGTGTAACATTTTTCCTTGAATCTTGAAATAAACTGTTTAAAGAGAAAGTTCATGCAGCAAAATAATAAACGATTCAGTTAGCATGACAGAAAATGTAAAATGACATTTAAAAAAATTGCCTTTGGCCCCGTACCTTAATAATAAGAAAAATCATTTCAGATATTGAAATAAAAAAAAACTAGCCCACATACTTCATTACTAATTGCATGAGCTTCACTTTCAGCTTTAACTGTCGTTATTCTGGTATCTTCTCTATGTATTTAGCAAGGCACAGCCCAAAATGTTCATGTTCATTTCTTGGATCTGTTTCCTTTAATGTCTTTCGCAAGTCTTGCACATTTAGAGTAATGCTAACTCTTTTTCATTCTTTCTTTTGCGACTTCTTTGCTGGGTTGGTGTTGACCCGGCACTTCAATCAGCAACGGCAGACTCTGGAGCGGTTGGCTCTTGGGGGCATGGGCAAACAACCACCGGAGGCCCAGAAGAATCATCATTTGAATGTGCAGAAGCTTCTCACAGGCCTAAACACTGGTCTTCAAACTGGACCATGTCCTGCAAAAGCTCCTGCACATTCATACCTATGCTGGTAGAACGAATATGAGGCCTTGGCGGTTGCCTGGCAGCCTGCACCTGGCTTGCAGGCCTTACTAGTGCACCCGGACTACAGAAAAAGCTGGAAGTGCTCTGCAAGCTTGCAGGAATAACATAATTTCCAGATGTCCTGCAGGCAGCAACATGTGTGAACGTTATGACCTTACATTGATGAAAAGCCAGGTAAAGAAGTACCTGAGTGTAAATGTTTTGAAATTTATTTAACAGAATCATTTCATTGGAACAAGCACATAGAACAAATGATCTTAAAGGCTAGTAATGTGTTGTTTTTATTCGCAGAAACTTTCACTGTGCAAAAAAAAGGTAAATGAAACTCTCTACTTCCTGCATGTGTGTTCTATATTTGAATATGCTTGTGTTACCTGGGACCCAGCTCTAAAGTATCTTGCAGAAAGAATAGAAAAATTCAAAACCAAGCAGCCCGTTTGGTCTGCAAAAATTAGAACCCAGTTGCTAGTATATCAGATATAAATGCCACATTAGGCTGGGAAACTCTACAATCTGGAAGACAGAAACTTCGACTAAAACTTCTGCATAGTATATAATAAAACTTAACAGGATTTGATAGGTCAGAACACCTACTAGCACCAACATATCGTTCCACATGATGCCAACACACACATGAAAAAACGAGAATACGCATTCAAAACCAATACTTCTGCTAACTACTTCTTTTTAACCCTTTCGGCCCTGGCGGTGTCAATTGACACCACCGCACAACATTTGCCCTAGTATCTCGGAAACGTAACCAATACTGCTCATTCTTGGAGGCGTATTTCTTCAATGATCCCCACTGCAATAGACACCAATATTGCGGCACGTTTTTGAAGGTAGCAGCCACAAAGAAGAAGCGTGACCGAGGTCTTTCGTAAAGCCGAGGCGCGTAAGTTGAGGCGGGTAAGCGCCATTTTCGGGACTTCGTACCGAAGCTGTTTCAATGAGTATTAGGCTGAAAAGTAAGACGTTGGTTTTCATTTTTTGTACACCATTAATTGACAGGAAAAAAGAATTCATTTTTTTTTCATTTTCCAATCAGTGGGCCCTAATTACCTAATTTGATGCCACATTAATTATTCCGAAAATACTTGTACCAGAGGCTCAATTTTTTGTTTGTGGTCTTCTGAGGTCCAAACTACGAGAAAAAACGCGCACAAAAAGTGTATCCGACCAAAATAAAAAATCCAGGGCTGAAAGGGTTAAAAACAAGTAGAGAGTGGAACAAACTTCCCGAAGATATTGTAAACTTGAGTGACAACAGCGCATTTTTTTCATCGTTGGGACATCATGGCATGCTTATTCAATTTTAGTACCTGTTTGCCACATGTCACATTGTATTAAAATATTTTTCGATTGCATGCTGTATTTATTATTTGTTGTTTTATTTTACAGAATGTTTAAAGCGTCACTATTCACAGAACTGTTAGTAACCACTTTGAATTTTGTGTGTAAACTCCCCTGCAGTAATGCCATTATGGCGTTGCAGGAAATTGGTAAATAAAAATATAATATAATTTCACATCTTTCTGCAATGAAATAGAATCAAGGATTGAACTGTGATTTTCCCTAAGCACATCACTTGGTATTTCACACTCTGCCACACAAACAAACTTCGCTATATCTGGTTTTGCATGTCTTCCAGACCACAAACAAAGGGCCCATGCACTAATTTACTTGCACTTCAGTTTAACTTTGGCAATGAGGCGATCTAAGGTCAAACAATGTAAAGATAAGTAAAAGCACAATAATGTACTTACATTTCATTTATGTAATCTAGAAATTTATGGCACTAACCACATAAAAAAACCGAGAAGCTACCTGTGCTTGCAATGCAGCTTGAAATTGCACAGCTAATGATAGATGAAGTGATCGCAATTCATTATACATCAAGCGAAATCCCCGGCATAGTACATTGTGTTGGCAAATAGACGGACAGGAATTATTGGTGGCAAAACAAAAAAAAACAATATGAATAACATTTTCATAAAGTAAATATATAGCAAGCCATATTAGCTGTACCAGAAGCTGGGCTAATTGACCAAACAGTAACGGGTGTTTTGCAACAGTGGCCATGTCCTTATGCATAAAGCCAACGGTGGGCAGGCAACATTGATCTAGTAAACTAGACAAACTCTGCTACTATAGCACATGTGATTCACCAATAATTTCAACAGATGCTAGCAAAGAAGCGTACATACCTTATAGCAAGGATGTCACCAGTACATATAAGATGGATTCCTAGAGTCGTTTTAGTGCTTTCACTGGAATATTCAGTCAATTTTAAGGTAAAAAAATTAGGTATTGTTTTTTCTTCAAAAAATACAACGTTTAGTTGATGCAATATGACCATACATGGGGTGTAGGGATAGTGTGAATGTTTGCGGCAATGTTAAACATAAAGACACCACTATGCAGTTTACTTACAAATATTTCTCATGATCTCGAACACAAGTACATATATATACTCTACAATGTCACTTTTTTTAAAGGGGCACGTGAGCGTGTGGCCTCCTAACTCTGGCGGCTGCTTGCAGCATGTTGAAATGGGAGCGAGAGTTACCACAGCCTCTTTTTGCGTCATCTAGTCACGAGCAAAACAACCAGTCATAGGTAATACAAAACTGGTGGCAAACTTCAATTCCTCCCCCTTTTTAAGGCATAAGAGGTCAGGCCTGGCCTCTTGTGAGTTCAATTTCTGCTGGAACCCCGATATTTTTGCATTCGCCTCAATGTTGCGAATGTCAGTTTTCATTACCACTCTCACATTCCAACAACCAATGTCTTCTTACCATTCCAGGGTGAATATGAACCATCAATCTCCTGTGGAACTTATTGTGGCTCATAAGTGGTCTCTTAGCCAAGTGCCAGGATACGTCCGCTTTGTTCGCGGCGACTGCAGTCACAGTGCTGAAGGGTAGTCCCTTACTCAATGGCCAGAAGACGTCCTCTTTGTTCGTGGTGACAGAAGTCACCGCACCGAAGGGTAGTCTCTTATTCAAGTGCCAGGATACGTCCACTTTATTCGTGGTGACTGAAGTCACAGTGCCGAGGGGTAATCCCTTAGTCAAGTGCCAGGGTACGTCCCTTTTGTCCGCGGTGACTGGAGTCACAGTGCCGAAGAGTAGTGTCTTATTAAAGTGCCAGGATCCGTCTCCTTTATTCGCTGTGACTGAAGTCACAGTGCCGAAGGGTAGTCCCTTAGTCACAGGCCAAGATACGTCTGTTTCGTTCGTGCCGAAGGGTAGTCCTTCAGTCAAGTGCCAGCATACGTCCCGTTTGTTCAGGGTGACTGTAGTCTCAATGCCGAAGGGTAGTCCCTTATTCAAGGTCAAGGATACCTCCCCTTTGTTCGCGGTGACTGAAGTCACTGCACCGAAAGGTAGTCTCTTAGTCAAGTGCCAGGATACGTTCCCTTTGTTCGCAGTGACTGCAGTCACAGTGCCGAAGGGTAGTGCCTCAGTCAAGGGCCAGAATACATCCTCTTTGTTCGCGGTGACAGAAGTCACCGCACCGAAGGGTAGTCCCTTGTTCAAGTGCCAGGATATGTTCCCTTTGTTCGCGGTTACTGAAGTCACAGTGCTGACGGGTAGTCCCTTAGTAAAGTGCCAGGGTACGTCGCTTCTGTTCGCGGTGACTGAAGTCACAGTGCCGAAGAGTAGTCCCTTATTCAAGTGCCAGGATACGTCTCCTTTGTTCGCAGTGACTGTAGTCACAGTGCCGAAGAGTAGTTCCTTAGTCAAGCGCCAGAATACGTCCTCTCTGTTCGCGGTGACAGACGTCACCGCACCGAAGGGTAGTCCCTTAGTCAAGTGCCAGGGTACGTCCCTTTTGTTCACGGTGACTGAAGTCACAGTGCCGAAGAGTAGTACTTAGTATGAAGCACCAATTAAGAGCGGATGTTCGGGCTTGGACTCGGGCAGTTGCCTGAGGCCGCAATAAAGCGTCTCTTCACCGGACTACGGCTCTTCCTTCGCGCTGCCACCGTGCACTCGAGTCATCGAGGGGACCTGTTCCGAACCTCAAACATCTTCCCTCCTTAGCTAGTGTCGAAACTAGTCGAGGAGGAAGAAATTAACTGGCGCAGTCGACAGGATGTGGAGAGCCCGCAGCGAGGAAGGCGCTGTAGTCCGGAAAGCTGAGAAGACGCTCAACACTTTGGGACCTGCTATTGTGCTGCGAGAAGCAGCATTGACATTCGGTACGAGCCTGCCGGTCAACATTGGAGCCTGTAGTTTGGCAGCGCAAGAGCACTGCGTGTCACTGAACGAGAGCAGAGTCAAAGGTCGTCGTTGAGCGACGGACCTACCTGGGAGGCGCTGCAGTATGCTGCTTCAGGAGCAGAGCAGCAGGGCAGTCGATGTGACAGACTGAGTCAGTGACAGAGGTGATCGGGCGAAGACCTGCTGCATTGGAATTGGTCGTCGCAGCTAGCGTTGGCGACGAGGCGGACGCAGTTCCAACTGTCAAGTGCATCGGGCGACGCATCACTGCATGGTGAGACCTGCTTTGTGCTCTCTCGGAGCCCCAATTTTTTTTCTTACTGAATGCACTTGCGTTCAGGCACACTCTGAGAGATGGCGGATTCAGAGAGAGATGTGATGGAAGGTCACAGTGTGAATGAATTGGATCGCACCCGCGAGTTGCAACTCGAGATAGAAGTGTTAAAGCTCAAGCTTGAGTTAGAGAAAGTGAAGTCATCGCGTGCCTTGTTAGAGGAGTCGGAAAACTGGAACCGGCATGCTAGTATGCCGCAGCCAGTTTTCCGCAGCTAGTGGCTGCGAAAAACAGGGTCACTTTCATTGAGATTGCGAATTTTCCTGTGAGACTGCTGCTAATACAGCCGAAGTTTTAAGCGTGGCATCCCAGGAGAAGCGACTATGGGTAAGCTGTACCGCACCATTGCGACAATCTGTGATTATGAAAAACTCGCTGATGAGGGACCCGCAGATTGAGATCCTTGTGGGAAACAAGCCAACTTTCGCACGTGTTGACTCAGGTGCGGATGTGACAGTGGTACGTGAGAATGAAGCGTCCGCTGATATTTTGGGTCAGAGTAGCGGCATAATAGAGCTAACCGACGCTTTTGGGCAGGGTATGATCGTGCGCCTAGTGTGGGTACTTCTCAGACTCCCAGTCTCACCAGGAAGTGTTGCTGTGCCGGTGAAATTGCGATGCGCGGTTACCAATCAGTTGGCTTCGAGTGTATTCGTTTTGCTTACACCGAAGGATTACGAATGTCTCCGTCACCAACGGCAAAAGCGACTGAATTGTCTAAAGGAGCGCAATGCGCGGGTGAACTGTGTAAAGCGGGAGATTAGACAAGAGCAGTATTCACCGAGGAGGGAGCCGAATCATGTGCCTCGAAATTTTAGCCTTAACGCTTACGCCGTGCAGCGCGCTGTGGAGAAACAAGACGGCCGAACAAGGGAGCCACAAACGATTGAGTCCGCTTCCCTTGTAGAGCAGGGGGAGTTGAAAAGTCTGAAATATGCGGCAGAATATGCTATTGTGGACATCGAGAGGCTTGGTCCATTCGATGGAAATCCTCTCTATGGAGAGCAGAAACGAGATGAGCCACTGGCCGATGTGCGGCGTCAGGTGAAAAAGGTGTTGCACGTAAGGATAACTGGTAGGGCGCAGTTGGACGGGAAACAGCCCCGCCAGTCTGTGGTGTCAGAGTCGAGCCGAGACGAAGTGTCAGCGATCAATGACTCTTGCGGAGGTAACTGCCCAGAAAAGAAACTGAGAAAGCGCGTCAAAAAGCGGCTAGCATTGGGTTTCGGTGGTAAAACGGGGGGTTCTATGTCTGGCGTATTCCCCGTTCAAAAGGAAAGGTTTTCAGGATTGGACCGTCACGTGTGCGACTAAAGGGTGAAGTGGAGCCGTACGTTCTTGGAAGGATATAACAACCGGATTTTTTTGAAGGTATTTTTGTTCTGCGTTGTCTTTTTTTAGTTTTGAAACAATTTTTTATGCAATCGCCGCGGAGAGAGTTTATTTCAGTAACTAGTTTTGTGCTTTCTTTTTTTTAGTGTTTAGGTATGGCGTGTTACCAAAGAGTGGTGACATGGTGATTGGCTTTTAGTGAAAAGCCTGCTATTTATTGGTAACGGTGGTTCGAGAGTGTTGAACACGCTGTCGCGCAACGTAGAGGCACCGGTAGCGTTTGATGAGTTAGAGGCTTTCGCGTTGATTTCTGAGTGACGGCAACCAACCCTGCGAAGCTTTTTGTTTGGCTACGAACGCATCAGAAAGGGCAATGAGGGGTTCCCTCTCCCAAACAATAGGGGAATGGGGACGATCAGTCGCATTCCTCAGTAATAGACTGAACCAGTCGCAACGGGAGGCGTCCACAGTTGAATGAGAGGTGAATAAAAAAAAATTGTTCGTAATTAGAGCGCTCTGAGTGAGGCTGCTGATCTTCTTTCGAGTATCGGATGATCATTGGATTCAGCGAATGTAACTGTTTAGAGGCAAGGTGACTTTTTGTCTGTTTCATATAGTTGAATGTTTTTGTTTTTGGTTGCTGTGGTTGATATGCAGCCCCTGAAGTAGTCTTTGTCAATTGAAGGACTGTACAGGAGTTTGCATCGCACATCTTGGTGCTATGCGTGATTTTGAAGGAGGTTGAACTGACTAATAGTTCCGGTGTAATGTGAAAATGTCTTTTTTTGTACGAGGCATGTTTTGTGTTGTTTTTGTTGTTGAGGTGTGATCTTGCCTTTTAGTGGTAGAGCTGCTTTTAGGTGTAGTAGATGTGTTGTGTAGGAATAGTTTTGTAAAATAAATAAGGTAGCGTTTGCGAAGTGAGTTTGTTATAATTTTTTGTCTTGGTGCGATCTATTCAGACTGAGGTATACCTATAGCGCTGGGTTCGTCGCTGTCTTTGAGTGTGTTATGTGGGGCCTGGAGAGCGCATGGAGTGGGTCTGCCGTTTTGGGATAATGGCCGTGTGGTGTTGTGAATTTAAAAGACAATATACCGCCAGACTATCCATGGTGCGTGTGCCTTGTGCCAAGCTTATTGCGAACAGACTAGTACTGTGGACTTTATCCTAAGTGCATTATTCAGTGTTGTGCATTACGAGAGTGCTTTCTGTCTGAGGAATATTTGAGGGCATTATGTTTATATTGAAACGCGCTAGCGAAGATTCGACAAAGAGGAGGAAAAGGCGCGACTGGCTCGCGAGCGACGCTACGGGTCCTTCGCTGAGCTACACCTCTGCGTGCCAGCCTTGTAAATAAACGCGTTCCATCGTCACAATTGTGGTGGAAGGTGCTGGGTAAGCTAGATACTACCAAGTGATACCGGAGAGGCACCGTCCCCTAACGACGGAACCGCTACACGAGCTTCGCCGCAGCCGTCGACTAGCGGGCTTGGCACCATTACCTCAAGAAATGAGGTCGGACGGAGACAACCAGCAACTAGCCGCAAGGACGTCGTCCTACCACTACAGGGAGCCGCGAACCTTCACAGGGAAACCCGGCGATGACGTGGACGAATGGCTAAGCCACTATCAGCGGGTGAGCCGTTCGAACGGTTGGAATGTGGCCAGCCAGCTGTCTCACGTGGGGCTCTTCCTCGATTTCACGGCGCTGGTATGGTTTGAGAACCATGAAGACACATTGACAACCTGGGACCAGTTTGTGGAGGAAATGAAGAAATGCTTTGGAGACCCAGCAACGAAAAAGAAACGTGCTGAGCAGACGTTCTCGCACAGGACTCAAGTCACCGTTGAGACATGCAGAACCTACATTGAAGAGATTCTGAAGTTATGCAAGTCGGTGGATGCCCACATGACGGAAGAAGACAAAGTGGGCCATATACTCAAGGGCATCGCCGATGACGTCTACCACTTCCTCATTGTCAAGGAGAGCCTGGAATGCGTGGCCGACGTGATTAACCACTGCCGAACCTTCGAGGCTCTTAAAACTCGTCGCATCACATCGAAGTTCGGACGTCTGGCCAATGTCACGACTGTTGCCACCGTCTATGTCTGCCAGAATTCTCTACCTGCCAACCTTTCCTCCATCATTCGTCAGATTGTACGGGAGGAACTGCGTTGCCATGTCTCTGTTCCCATGAGAGCTGGAGACCCGCAGTGTAATACACTATCCCCAAGCATCAATGCTGCGAGTTTCGACGAGCGCAGGTACTCCACCCGCAGTCCACGGCTGAGGGCTCCGCCACCACAGGCTACTTACGTCGAGTCGTATTATGCACCCCGCATCAGTTATAGCTACGACAGCCAACCGCCTCCGTTTGTGTCCGAGTGGCAACAGTTCCCTGAGCATCCTCTCCACACCGCAGCATTCAATGTGCCTCGGGAACGCCCCATGTGCTACCAGTGCGGTGGTCGCGGACATATCGCCCGGTTTTGCCCATCGCGACGTCGCCCAAGCACGACGTTTTCTGACCGACCAGCGATGCTTGCACGGTGAAGCCAACAGCCCGATTACGCCTACTGGCCTTCGGATTCAACTGCCCAGAAGCACGGGCACCGGCCGAACATCCACAGTGACTCGCCTGCCTCTGTGAGGAGCTTGACGCCACCTACTACGCGCCAGCGACGGTCCCCATCTCCCCGTGCCCGGCCGCGGCTTTCCTCTCCGCCACCAGGAAACTAGCCGGCGCGGCCGATGGAGGCGAGGTCGCTGGACGTACCGCTTTGCACACAAGTATGCCTCCATTAGATCACATGCTTCACAACAAGGTTCATGTATTCATTGACGATGTTCCCACGATGGCTCTGGTAGACACCGGTGCAACAATTTCTGTAATTAGTTTAGTTTTCAAGGAGAGACTTGGCCGCAAGGTTATGTTTTATTGGGATAAATCTTCTACTTTTCGAGCAGTCAGCGGCACGGCTTTGTGTCCAGTAGGTGTGTGCACTGTGTATGTTCGTGTTGCTGGTAAAGCGTTCATGGCAGAATTCACAGTGCTCGCTCATTCCACGCATGACGTTATCCTTGGAATTGACTTCTTGCAAGAGTGCCATGCGACTGTCGACTGCGGGGCAGGCGAGGTTCCATTGTGCGCCCTCGCCCAGCAGCCTCAGCGTAGCGGAGACAACAACCTCGTTGTAGTTAAAGACGCTATTCTACCGACATGGTCTACTGCCAGCGTGCCCGTTGCTGCTTCGAATGCCGACTCGAGTTTCAGTTCTCCTGATATTGTGATTGAGCCGTTGCTTTTGCCTTGCATGAAGAAAAACGTCTTTCTGCCGCGCTGCGTTGTGTCTCTCACTGAGGGAAAAACTAAATTATGGGTAGTTAACTGCTCATCCGAGTCTGTTGTACTACCAGAGGGAATGCGCCTTGCCATGTTTAAAGGGCAGTGCAGTATCTGCATAGGAGCTCTCAGCAATGCGGCAAATTCGGACTATGCTGATGTATCCGGCACGGAATACGAATTTTATAAGATGGTTAGCAAGTCTATTCTCTCGCATAAGCGCAAAGTGTTGGTTACACTGCTGGCCAGGCACGCTAAAGTATTTGATTTTGCACGGAAGTCGCATAGACCTCAGACGCCCAGCACACGCACTCGTCACAAGATTGACACCGGATCTGCGCACCCCCTCAGACAGAAACCTTATCGAGTTTCTGCGTCAGAGCGCAAGGTAATTTCAGAGCAAGTCAGCGAGATGCTAACTTCTGGCGTAATTCAAGAATGATTAAGTCCCTGGGCCGCGCCTGTTATCTTGGTCAAGAAAAAAAATGGGTCCTGGAGGTTCTGCGTTGACTACGAACGTCTCAACTCTATAACTAAGAAGGACATGTACCCGCTTCCTCGCATCGATGATGTCATCGACTGCCTGCATTCAGCGTCCTATTTTTCATCGGTGGACTTGCGATCCGGGTATTGGCAGATCCCCATGGATCCGGCTGACAAAGAAAAGACGGCCTTTGTTACACCCGACGGTCTGTTTGAGTTTAATGTTATGCCATTCGGCTTGTGTAATGCCCCCGCCACATTTTAAAGATATATGGACACCGTTTTACGGGGCCTCAAATGGGAAATTTGCCTGTGTTACCTGTACGATGTGGTGATTTTTGGCTGAACATTTGAAGAACATAATCATCGCCTTGACCTTGTTCTAACCTGTCTCGAGGAAGCTGCGCTTACACTGAACTAAAAAAAATGTCGCTTTGGAGAACGTGAAACCTTGGTTCTGGGACACCTGGTGGATAAAAATGGCGTGAGACCGGACCCGCAGAAAGGCGCCGCTGTCAGCAACTTCAAGCAGCTTCAGTCCCCCAGGGAGTTGCGTAGCTTCCTGGGCCTGTGTTCTTACTTTCGTCGATTTGTTCCGAATTTCGCTGATAAAGCACAACCACTGACTGACTTGCTGAAAAAGGATGTCCCTTTCCACTAAACACCGGATTGCGAAGCAGCCTGTAAACAGCTTTGGTTCATACTGACTTCAGGACCGGTGCTATGCCATTTCAATTTTTCTGCTGAAACGGAAATTCACACAGATGTCAGTGGAATCGGCCTTGGTGCAGTGCTCGTTCAGCGCCATGACAACGCTGAACACGTGGTCGCTTACGCGAGTCGTTCGTTGAGCAAGGCAGAACGAAATTACACAGTCACAGAACGGGAGTGCCTCGCAGTCGTTTTCGCCGTGCACAAGTTTCGTTCATACATCTACGGCCGTCGCTTCTCGGTAATCACCGACCATCATTCTCTATGCTGGTTGGTAGGCCTCCGCGACCCATCTGGACTACTAGCGCGATGGGCTTTGCGCCTACAGGAGTTCGACTTCACAGTACGCTACAAGAGCGGTAACCGGCACGCAGACGCCGACTGCCTATCGCGCCTTCCTCTACCGACGTCTGAGTGCGACGCTGACAACTTCGACCTGTATATCGCGCTATTGCCTCCGAGTTCCCTGATCTCGCGACTTTCCGGACAGCCCAACAAGAGGACCGCTCCTTAGATTCTCAGTTCGTCTCCGCAAATGAACACGCAAACCCAAGCTCTGTTGTGGTTAATGACGGCGTCCTTTACAAGAAGAATTATTCCGGACAAGGCGCCCGTCTGCTCTAGTTGTTCCACGCACTTTACGGGCTCACGTCTTTCGGTCCTTACACGACGACGCAACCTGCGGCCACATTGGCTTCGCCAGAACGCTTCAACGAATCCAGCAAAGTTTCTATTGGCCCAAGATGCGACACGACACGGAAAAATACGTTGCTGGATGCGAACAATGCCAACGACACAAACGTCCCACGGCTACGCCGCCAGGACTTCTCCATCCTGCTCCACCTCCTAACTCTCCCTTCGAGACTGTTGGTGTCAATCTTCTCGGTCCATTTCCACAATCAAGCAGTAACAATCGATGGGTCGTCGTCTGTGTTGACCACCTAACGCACTACGCAGAAACTGCTGCAATACCTGCTGGAACGGCCATGCACGTGTCGCAGTTAATGCTTCGCTGTATAATTCTCCGCCATGGTCCTCCACGCGTTGTCATTAGTGACCACGGACGTCAGTTTGTTGCCGACGTCGTTGAAGAGATCCTACGTCTGCCTGCCTGCCATTTCCGCCATGCCACACCATACCACCCGCAGACCAATGGTCTTGTAGAGCGCACTAACCGGACTCTCACGAACATGCTGTCGATTTATGTCGATTCTAAGCACAAAAACTGGGACGAAGTGCTATCTTACATCACTTACGCGTACAATACTGCGAAGCATGAGACTACAGGTTACTCTCCATTTTACCTGCTGTACGCTCGCACCCCACGATTTTGTCTCGACACTATACTACCTTTTACACTAGACGTGGAAACCTCGATAGCCGAGACGCTCTGCCGCACAGAAGAAGCCCGTCACATCGCACGCCTCCGAACCTTGGCATCCCAGCAGCGTTCTAAGAAACGTTACGACGCCTGCCATTGCTCCGTATCTTATAGTAAGGGCGATCTTGTGTGGTTATGGACACCAGTCCGCAAACGTGGTTTGTGCTAGAAGTTCTTGGCTCACTATTCCGGTCTATTCATCATTCTTGATCGCCTCAGCGACGTCACGTACGTAATCTCGAGCGTCACAGGCAATGGTCGCCGCTCTAGCAAAACACAACTGACACACGTTGCGCGCCCTAAACCGTGCCACTGTCAACCATCTGAGTGACTCGCCCAGAGGGCATCGTCTGCGAACCGGGAAGTTAAACGCGCTAGCGAAGATTTGACGAAGAGGAGGAAGAGACTCGACTGGCTCGCGAGCGACGCTGTGGATCCTTCGCTGAGCTACACCTCTGCATTACCCATCTTGTAAATAAACGCGTTCCATCGTCACAATATGTTGCAGGGTCTATTTCGCAGAAGGACGCGAAAGTTCTCCTGTTGAGATGGAAGTGATAATCGGTTCATGCATGTGCGTGCACCGAGAGTAAGTTTATTTTGAGCAATTTTTTGTTTGTTTTTGTATCGCGTTACTGGACATTGAGTATCCAGTAACACTCTTGAGGGGGGAGGAGTTATTATAAGGCACCAATTAAGAGCGGATGTTCGAGCTTGGACTCGGGCAGTAGCCTAAGGCCGCAATAAAGCGTCTCTTCACCGGACTACGGCTCTTCCTTCGCGCTGCCACCGTGCACTCGAGTCATCGAGGGGACCCATTCCGAACCTCAAACATCTTCCCTCCTTAGCTAGTTTTGAAGCTAGTCGAGGAAGAGGAAATTAACTGTAGTCCCCTTATTCAAGTGCCAGGATACGTTTCCTTTGTTCGCGGTGCCTGAAGTCACAGTGTCAAAGGGTAGTCCCTTAGTCAAAGACCAAGATACACCTCTTTTGTTCGCGCCGAACGGTAGTCCTTGTGTCAAGTGCCAGGATACACCCTTTTTGTTCGGGATGACTGAGTCACAGTGCCGAAGGGTAGGCCCTTATTCAAGGTCCAGGATACCTCCCCTTTGTTCGCAGTGACTGAAGTCACAGTGCCGAAGGGTAGTCCCTTAGTCAAGTGCAAGGATACTTCCCCTTTGTTCGCGGTGGCTGAGGTCACCGCGCCGAAGGGTAGTCTCTTAGTCAAGTGCCAGGATACGCCCTCTTTGTTTGTGGTGACTGAAGTCACAGTGCCGGAAGGTAGTCCCTTATTCAAGGGCCAAGATACACCCCTTTTGTTCACGGTGACTGAAGTTACCACGCTGAAGGGTAGTCCTTTATCAAGGGCCGACATATTTTGACTTTTTGCGTGGTGACTGAAGTCCAGTGCCGAAGGGTAGTCCCTTAGTCAAGTGCCAGGATAATCATCATCAACATCAGCTTGACTATGTCCACTGCAGGACAAAGGCCTCTCCCATGTTTCGGCAGCTAACTCGGTCCTCTGCTTGCTGCTGTCAGTTTATACCGGCAAACTCCTTAATCTCACCTGCCCATCTAAGCTTCTGTCTCTCCCTAAACCGCTTGCCTTCTCTGGGAATCCAGTCAGTTACCCTTGATGACCAGCGGTTATCTTATCTACGCACTACATGCCCGGCCCATGTACATTTCCTCTTCTTCATTTCAACTATGATATCCTTAACCCCCGTTTGTTCCCTAATTCATCCTGCTTTATTCTTGTGTCTTAGGGCTACACCTAGCATTCTTCTTTCCAATGATCGCTGCGTCGTCCTTAATTTAACCTGAACCTTCTTTGTAAGTCTCCAGGTTTCTTCTCCGTAGCTAAATACCGGCAAGACACAGCTGTTATATACCTTCCTTTTGAGGGATAATGACCATCTACCTGTCATAATTTGAGAGCACTTGCCAAATGTGATCCACCCCATTCTTATTCTTCTAGTTACTTCAATCTTGTGGTTCGGTTTCGTGGTTATTACCTGCCCTAAGTAGACATACTCTTTTACAACTTTAAGTATACTATTACCTATCTCGAAGTGCTGCTCTCTTCTGAGGTTGTTGTGCATTACTTTCATTTTCTGCAGACTGATTTTAAGACCCACCTTCCAGCTGTCCTTGTCTGATTTCACAATCTTGAGTTGCAATTCGTCCCCTGAATTACTCAGGAATGCAATGTCGTCGGTGAAGCGCAGGTTACTAAGGTACTCTTCATTAACTCTTATCCCTAAATGTTCTCATTCTAGGCTTCTGAAAACCTCCTGTAAGCACGCGGTAAATAGCATTGGGGCGATTGGGTTTTCCTGCCTTGCACCCTTTTTGATTGGCATTCTGTTGCTTTCTTTATGAAGCACTATGGTAGCTGTTGATCCCATGTATATTCATTCCAGGATGTTTATATATGCTTCATTGACGCCCTCATTCCGCAGTGTCTGCATGACTGCTGATATTTCTACTGATTCAAACGTCTTCTCGTAATCAATGAAAGCTATGTATAGTGGTTGGCAATATTTTGAGCATTTCTCTATTACCTCATTGATAGTATGAATGTGGTCGATTGTTGAGTAGCCTGTTTGAAATCCTACTTGTTCCTTTGGTTGATTGAATTCTAATGTTTTCTTTACTCTGTTGGCCATCACCTTTGTAAATAGCTTGTATACTTCGGAGAGCAAGCTAATCGGCCTGTAATTCTTCAAGTCCGTGTCATCTCTCTCCTTATATATTAAGACGACGGTAGCATTCTTCCAAGATTCTTGTACTCTTCGCGTCAGGAGACTCCTCGTAAACAGGGTGGCTAGTTTTTCTAGCACAATATCTTCTCCATGTTCTAGGAGATCTGATGTTACCTAATCCTCACCCGCAGCTTTGCTTCTTTGCATGCTCTTCAAAGCTTTTCCGACTTCTATCATTACTGATGGGGTGTCATCTAGGTTACTGCTAGTTTCTATAGTATTTAGGCCATGGTTTTCCCGGCTACTGTACAGATCTCTGTAAAACTGCTGCGCTCTTTCAACTATCCTATCCATATTGGTAGTTATTTTGCTTTATTTGTCCCTTAGTGCATACATACGATTGTAGGGTAGCCAACCGAGCCAAGCTTGGTTAACCTCCCTGCCTTTCCTCTCTATGTATCTCTCTCTCTCTTGCCTATCCCAAGTTTACTCTTCACTGCTTTAACGTTTCCACCGTTTTTCAGAGCGTGTTCAATTTTTTCCATGTTATACCTTCTTACATCGGATACCTTACGCCTATTATTCAACTTCGAAAGGTCTGCCAGTTCTATTTTGTCTGTTGTGCTTGAGACTTTCATGATTTGATTCTTCTTAATAAGATTTTTTGTTTCCTCGGAAAGCTTGCAGTGTCCTGTCTAACTACCCTGCCTCCAACTTCCACTGCACAATCCTTAATGATACTCGTCAGATTATCGTTCATTTAATCTACGCTAATGTTGGTTTCCTCACTAAGAGCCGAGTACCTGTTATGAAGTGAGACTCTGAATTTCTGTACTTTCCCTCTCAGTGCTAGCTCATTGATTAGCTTCTTGCGTATCCGTTTCCGTCGTTCCTTCTCCAAGTCTAAGCGAATTCGAGACCATACAATTTTATGGTCATTGCACAGACCCACGCCTTAAAGAGTTCGCTCCTAAATGTGTGAGATGTGTATTGGGAGATATGAAAAAAATTTTCGGTTTCAATGGTATGATTAGCTGACAATGATTTGCTGACAACGCACCCCTGCTCCTAACTTCTTCCCTGACCAGGGCCTTGCAGGGCGAAATTCTGTGACTGCAGCCCACTACCTGAGACCAGTTTGGTATCCTTGGTCGAGTAGGTAGTAGATCACTTTACTTTATACTTTCATGATTGGCCTTTGGGCTAGTTAATGTGGTTCTATGTACGATTTTCCTAAATGCACATACCAAAAGATGAATTTATTGTACTTCATAAAAAAACTAGTTCTCAGAAACGGGGATATAACATGAGGCTCACAGGACAGACACTGAACATTCAACTGAGCCTTATTGGAAAAGCATGCATATTCATTACAGCAGCCAGTCTTTATTATAACAGCCGTTTTCAACCACTGGTGTATGCATCGCAAACTTCGTCGCCCTTGCAGGTTGCAGTTAATAATTCTCATGTTCTTTTTCAATGAACCTCAGCTGAATGTTGAGCACCTGTCTTGTGTGCCTCTTGCTTAAATCCCCGTCTGTTAGCACTTTTTTGTTTCACGGCAAATACACATACCAGTATCAATCCAATTTTAAAAAATACATCTCTGCTCAAAGCACATTGTTTTTGGAGTATGAAGCCATGGTACCTAGGAGAGGCTGATGAGGAACAAATGCTTTTGGAATAAAAATGGCGTATGCACCAGGCCACGTCTTCCATTCATCATAGTGGCACACAAGTCAAAAAGATGAAGACCTGGCAGTCACTTCATCTATCGGCCATCATAATCGAACACCTCAGCAAGACGTAGTACCCGTATGTAGACCACAAAAGCGCATTCACACTTTACACCATGACCAACGTCATGACAGAACCATCGACTAACTTTCCCATCCCCAAGTACACCGGAGCAGTGGACGATGGGCCTGTACAGGACTAGTTTGCCCTATTAGAGCTCCACGCTTGTGCTGCATCCTGGTCGGAATGGGGGATAATCCCCAACTTCATGGACACAGATGCATAATATAGAATAGACACATTACCTACATAGAGTAGTGGTCTTGTTCATTACGTGCACGACTAACTGAATAGCCCAGTGTCACAGTGTTATTTCTAGAAGTGACGCAAATATAACAAATTCGCTGTAGTAAAAACACTGTGGACTTGGTCAAACAGCCCATGTACTACATCAAATCAAAGTTAATTTTAGTTGTGAAGATATATGCAAGCTCACGCGAAAAGCTAAAGTTTGCTTAGCAAAACCCAAGCATACTTATACAAAACGTACAATAGACACAGGTATGTGCAAATACTGTTACAATATAAAACCAGTGCATTATGTACATTAAAACAAAATATCACAAAAACTGCCGTGAAGTCAGTGTGAATATTATAAAAAGATAAACAAGTGTGTACATATGTGCAAAAGAAAGAAAAAAAGACGCATACAAAAGAGAGAGAGAGCTTATGACAATCGAAACAAAGCTTTACAATGTTTACCATGAACAGGTACAAATTATGTGTGAAGATAATTAGGTACGGGTAGTTGGTCATTAAAGCAAATATTTTGGCTCCATTGATTTTTCCAAATCAACAGAAACAAAAACAAACATAACATTGCAAATGCAACATTCTTCAACTACAACAGTTCTTCGCATAGAGACAGAAAGTCTTTTTTTATATTGCTTACACTGCGTTTTTTTCTTATTTGTTATCACTATACTTAGCGGTGCGTTGAGCAGGTGAGGGAAACAATACAGTAGCATTCGTTGTCCATGCTCAGTTCTACAAATAGGTATGTTTAAAAAGTTTTGTTTTCGAAAGGAATAAAAAGCGGCATAGCCTCTGAGATTGTCGAGATTTATCAGGCCATGTTAATTTTGCTAAAGTGGCTTTCTATATCCTAAAGCTAAATTCCAGTCATAAAATTGTGTGTGGGCACAACATCAAAACGGTGAAACAATTTCTATTTGTGCGCACGATAATCAGCGTTAGCTATAAACCAATGAGCCCTTGTTTGTAACAAATATTCTATAGTCGTTTCTCTGTGAATTTTCCAAGACCGAAAAACAATAATATATGCTAGATAAAAATCTTATATTAGCGCAATGGTTTTATCGATACAGACAAAGTGTGATGACTTTTTGCAATAATACACACACTTTTAGCCATGTGAGATTAAACATAACCAAAATGCTCACCCAAGGACATAATTTTTCCTAAACGTCACATCTAAAATATTTATAGAGTTTATAAATTTTACAGGCTTCTTGCCTCGATGCAAGCGCCTATCACAGGTGACTGAGAGTTGACGTGGCTGACAGAGAACAAACTTTGTTTTATTATAATTAATCAACAAGAAGTTTTTTCCTTTAGTTTTGTGTTTTATCTAGGCCATAATTCATTTAAGGCGTTAAACATTGCACTTTTTGCAGTATAGAATAGGCTGATGTCACGTCGTGTATTCTTGTCTGTGGCGTTTCTGTGAATAATGAACAAAAAGGCGCAATATGCTTCCTTTGCGGACGCCAGAGACTTTCTGCTACAACTAAAAGACTGCACTTCCTAAGCATATTGTCACGACGCAGACACAGCAGGAGTTCAATATAGAAGAGCTCACTTTAATTAAAAATGAAAGGCGCTTGGAAAGAGGACCGGGCAAGAGCTTCGTCTTCTTCTCTGGCTGTGCGAGCTCTCCTCTGCAGGTTGAATGCGGCATTTGCCTCCCTCCAGGAAGAGCATCGACCCGATGCTCGGCTACAGAATACGCGGTGTATCTATAGTTGACGTATTACGCAACTGGCTCACTGCAATATGGTTTCATCCGCACAACGTGCACGATTTCAGATTTTTGAGGTCGCGAGGAACTGTCAGGGATGACCTCATAATTCACGTCACTTAGGCGCCGTATAACATTGTAGGGACCAAAGTAACTTTTCACAAAGGCCGCGTCGGCGAATAGGGCTCCAGACCCACACTTTCTCGCCTGGTTGATAAGTGACGTATCGGTGTCGCAGGTTATAACGTTGTGCGTCGTAACTCTGCTGTCGGGCGATTCGCACGCGTGCTAGTTGCCGTGCCTCTTCAGCTCGTTGGGTAAAGGCTTGAACATCCGTGTCTGTATCCTCGCAGTCGTGCAGCAGCATGGCATCAAGCATTGTCGTCACTTCACGGCCATAAAGAAGACTAAATGGCGTGCTCCGTGTAGTTTCCTGCTGCGCCGTATTATAGGCAAACGTCACGTATGGTAGAACGTCGTCCCAATTTTTATGATCCACGTCGATGTACATACTAAGCATATCAGCAATTGTCTTGTTGAGGCGTTCTGTTAAGCCGTTGGTTTGTGGGTGGTAGGGGGTAGTTTTTTGATGCGCTGTTCCACTCAACTCAAGCACTGACTTGAGGAGCATAGCCGTGAAAGCGGTACCTCTGTCTGTTATTATAATTCTAGGAGCGCCATGCCTCAGAACGATATTTTCAATGAAAAATCGTGCCGCTTCTACTGCGGTTCCACTTGATAAAGCCTTTGTTTCTGCGTAGCGAGTAAGATAGTCCGTAGCGACAATTACCCACTTATTTCCAGTATGCGAAGTCGGGAATGGTCCAAGGAGATCCATTCCGATTTGTGCAAAAGGCATGGTGGGCACTTGAACTGGTTGCAACAATCCAGCTGGTTTTAAAGGTGGCGATTTTCGTCGTTGACAATCGAGGCACGTGCGGACGTAATGCTTTACAGTGCCTGGAAGCTTCGGCCAGTAATACTTTTGTTGGATTCTGCCCAATGTGCGCGTGTATCCGAGGTGGCCGGAGGTTGGCTCATCGTGGCAAGCGCTCAGGATCTCATCGCGAATGGATGTCGGGACGACAAGTAAGTGGGCATTTCCGCTGGGGGCAAAGTTCTTCTTGTATAGGACACCACTGCGCAAGCAGAATGATGGCAGGCTCCTTGCAAATATCTTGGGAACGCTTGTAGACTGGCCGTTAAGAAAATTAATAAGAGGGAGCAACTCACTGTCTTCTTTCTGCTTAGACGAAATGGTGACCGTGTCGACCACTCCTAAAAATGCCATGTAATCATCTTCTGAGACATCATCTTGCTTTATAGGCGACCTGGATAAGCAATCAGCATCAGAGTGCTGTCGTCCCGACTTATAGACGACCGTCATATCGAATTATTGTAGGCGTAAGCTCCAGCGCGCTAGCCGACTGGATGGGTCCTTCAAGTTGGTCAGCCAGCAAAGAGAGTGGTGGTCGCTGACTACGTGGAAGGGACGGCCGTAGAGGTATGAGCGGAACTTCAGAACTGCCCATACTACAGCAAGACATTCCTTTTCCGTTGTGGAATAATGGGACTCGGCACGGGAAAGCGTCCTACTTGCATATGCAATCACTCTCTCGGCTGAGTCTTGCCACTGGACGAGTACAGCGCCTAAACCTACGTTGCTGGCATCAGTGTGGTTCATGGTTGGAGCGTCCTCGTCAAAGTGAGCAAGCACAGGGGGCGTCTGCAGGCGCTGTCGTAGACCGTCAAATGCTGCTTGTTCCTCTTCGCCCCATAAAAATGGTACATCGTCTCTCGTTATGCGTGTTAAGGGCGACGCTATGTGCGAGAAATTGGCGATAAATCTGCGGTCGTAGGCGCAAAGGCCAAGAAAACGTCTTACGGCCTTCTTTTCTGTTGGCACCGGAAATTTTCGGACGGCGTCGATCTTGTCGGGGTCCGGACGAACACCTTCATGGCTCACCACATGTCCTAAGAATCGGAGTTCCTTGAAACCGAAATGACATTTCTCAGGTTTCAGTGATAAGCCAGCGGACCGTATTGCTCGAAATACTAATAGCAGCCGTCTTAGATGTTCCTCGAATGTTGGTGAGAAAACAATGACGTCGTCGAGGTATACCAGACACGTCTGCCACTTAAGGCCTGATAGGACGGTATCCATCAGTCTCTGAAATGTTGCTGGGGCTGAGCACAATCCGAAGGGCAAGACTTTAAACTCGTAAAGCCCGTCAGGCGTAACAAAAGCAGTCTTTTCTCTGTCCCGCTCATCGACCTCGATTTGCCAATAACCGCTTTTCAGGTCCATCGACGAGAAGAAGCGTGCATGCCTCAGCCTGTCAAGTGAATCGTCAATACGCGGTAGTGGATATACGTCTTTCTTTGTCACGCGGTTCAGCTTGCGGTAGTCCACACAGAAGCGTAAGCTGCCGTCTTTCTTCTTAACTAGCACTACCGGTGATGCCCAAGGGCTTTTTGACGGCTGAATGATGTCATCATTGAGCATTTTCTGGACTTGTTCTTGGATTGCTTCGCGTTCTTTCGGTGCCACGCGGTATGGGTTTTGTCGAATTGGTCTTGCCGTCTCTTCCATTATAATTCGGTGCTTTGTCAGTGGCGTTTGATTTACCCTCGAGGTCGACGAAAAACCCTCTTCAAACTGGCCGAGAATATCTAGAAGACTCTGCCTCTGCGCTGGCGATAAATCTTTGCTCACGTCGACAGGCAGTGGTGTTGAAGCGGCCGGTGTCTCTGCCTGTTGTACTGCGAAGCACTCGCGGAATTCTACAATTTCTTCGAAGTATGCAACTGTGGTACCCTCTGCAATGTGTCGACGCTCGTTGCTGAAGTTTGTCAACAGGACCTCTGCTTGCCCAGACACTACACTGACGAGACTTCTGGCAATAGCGATTCCTCGAGAGAGCAAAAGCGTCAATATTTGTTCCGCGACACCTTCTCCACTATGCTGCGTGTTACACGTGACAGAGACGAGGCGGCATGACAACGGTGGCATGGTCACGTCGTCAATCACGCGCATGGGCTTGCGCTGCAGCACTGCGCTATGGTCCGCTGAGAAGGTCAGTACACCGTCCGGTATATTTATAACGGCACCGTACTCCCGCAGGAAATCCATACCCAAGATGGCCTGTTTACAACACTCAGCAAGAATAACGAAGGTTGCCACGAATGATGAATCCCCAATCTTGATTCGTGCGGTGCACTTTCCGGTAGGTGTCAGCAGCTGGCCTCCGGCTCCTCTAATTTGCGGCTCCGTCCATTCCATTTTTACCTTCTTGAGTTGGTCGGCCAGATTCGCACTCATTATTGAAAAGTCCGCACCAGTGTCGACCAGTGCGGTCACGTCGTGACCGTCAATTGAAAGTGTAATGTCGGCGGTGACAATCTCGTCTTTTGTCGGTTTATTCGAAATGTGCGGCACTTCATGCGGCGGTAATGGGGGATTTTCAAATCTTCGGCAATTCGCAACCTTCCCCCCTAAGGTCGCTGTTTTTAGTTTCCCCGGCGTGGAGTGGGAGACCTTCCTCTTGCCATGTCCGTGGTGCTACCCCTATTAGATCGGGGAAAATGACCTGGGGAGGGCGAGCGTGACCGGAACCCAGGAGAAACGTCTCGCGGTATCGTCGCGCTCGTTTGAACGTTGCGTCTTCCGTCGAAATAGCGCCGAGGGGTAGTGGACGGAAATCCTTGATACCCGGCAACGCGATGAGGACAATACCGCACGATGTGGCCTGCTTCCCCACAATGGAAGCACAGAGGCCTGTAGTCAGGGGTACGCCATATGTCGGTTTTGCGGAGTGGGGGTCGCATCGGCGTCGACGTTTCCCTGTAGTACCAAGGCACTGTCGGCGGCTGTTGCTGGTGGTACTGTTGAGGTGGCGGCACGTTAGATCTAGGCTGTCGACGGAGAATATCTGCGTATGTTGGCCTAACTATTTCAGTGTTCGGCTCGGGAAGTGAAAGCGATTGCCTTATTTCTTGGCGAACAACTTCTGTGACCGACGCAATCGCGCAGTCATTCGGTGTGGCAGCGAGCTTCTTCACCTCTTCTTGTACAATTTCGCGTATCATGTCACGCAAGGAACGCTCGTCAGGTGTTACGGTGGTCACGGCGGTTGCGCTGATTTGTCCGCTGTTGTTTGGACGGTCGTACTGGCGGTACCGTAGCTGTAGTGCGCGTTCTATGGCGGTCGCCTCCTTCGAAAATTTGTCGACGCTTGAAGGTGGGTTCCGTACGAGACCAGCAAACAGCTGCTCTTTAACACCACGCATGAGGTGGCTGATCTTTCTGTTCTCGGACATATCGGGATCGGCTCGATGAAAGAGACGAGCCATGTCCTCAACAAACATTGCAACAGACTCGCTGGGCTTTTGTATCCGTGATTCAAGGAGTCGTTGTGCCTGCTCCCGCCTTTCGGTGTTTGCGAAGGTGTCCAGGAACTTCCGTCGGAACTCGTCCCACGTTGACCACACGCGATTCGTGAACCACGTGCGAGCCCCGTCTTGAAGAGGGAAATACACGTACCCCAACTTCTGCGCGGCGTTCCATCCGTTAACGTTGGCTGTGCGCTCGAACTCCTCAAGCCAGTCATCTGCGTCCTCATTAGTGTTGCCATGAAAATCCACAGGAGTTTTAGGGGTGAAAACAGTCACCTGTGTAGTGCTTGGGCTCGTCATGGTGGGGCAACTGCTTCCCGGCGCGGTCATGTTTTCCGTCCAAGGACCGAACTCTGGGCTCAGGCCTAACAGGCGGCGGCTGGCGCGGTGAACGGGTGTTTCGACGAGCGGAAGTCTTTGTGGACTAGATCCCGGGCTGTTGGAGGGTGTCCTGGACATGTACCCAGCACCTCCACCAGTGTCACGACGCAGACACAGCAGGAGTTCAATATAGAAGAGCTCACTTTAATTAAAAATGAAAGGCGCTCGGAAAGAGGACCGGGCAAGAGCTTCGTCTTCTTCTCTGGCTGTGCGAGCTCTCCTCTGCAGGTTGAATGCGGCAATATGAATCTACGATTCATATGGCATTTTATCAAGAAAAGTGGCATTCTGTGAATACCATATAGCTACAGTTTTTCTAATAAGGTGGCCGCTGAATTCAATAAAATGCCTTAGAATAATCTTTGCAAGTGTCTACACATACCCGTTTATATTCAAAAGTCTTAAGAATGATTTTCTTCTGTTCAGCAGCGTAGCTTCAGTTGACCTGCAAGTAAGAAAGCCTTACTGTGATCGAATAAATAGCTTGGAAGCCTGACTAAGTTTTGTTACTCGGTTATGAATAATCTTCTGGAGGCCTTTTGAAAATATTGGCAGTTTAAAAATCAGCCCGTGGTTCGACAAATCGTTCTTATCGCCCTTCTTGTGTAGGACGATAACTTAAGAGATCGCCAGCATTTTCGAAAAAAACGTTTCTATTGCAAGGCTTGTATATGTTTTATTTTATTTTTATTTATTGATAAAAATCTGCAGGCCCAAACTGGAGCCCAAGCAGGAAGGGCAAAAGGACACAAACAAAACAAATAAAGGCAGAGAAATTGCATACTCAGTAAAAATAACACTGGCATGTGTACAAAAAAAAACAACTACATAAAATCTTTAGAAGTGGTACGTCAAGGTGAAGCAACAAAAGTAGAAACATGAAACAAAAAGTTTTCACACACTCAAATAAGACCATGTGGTAAAAGCACGTCTGACATATATACACAAAGAGGCATGAGATAGGGCAAGTGACATTGGCTTTTTAAACTAAGGACCAAAGAACAGTAGGATAACATATAATCAAGCTATAAAAACTGGTACATCATGGTATGAAGTTCAAATAGTAACATGTTCTAAGAAATCGTCGTTGTGTAGGCGGTAAATGATAGGTTGTTCCAGTCGGAGATAGTACTTGGGAAGAAGGAATATTTGAAAAGATTAGTGCATGTCCGATATGGTCAGCATGACGATGCCGTGTTGTTCGAGCAGTAAGCGACAATAAATAAGGACTTGGGTTAATGACAACGAGGTTATTTTTCGGTGCAAACAGGAATTTTAGTCTGTATTTTCTGCGCAGGGGTAGTGTTTGAATACTATTCTGCATCATTAAACTAGAGGGAGAGTCACTATTACGATATTTAGAATAGATGAACCTGACAGCCTTACGCTGAATCATTTCCAGTCTATCGATAATAATTTTTGTATACGGATCCCAGACAATGCTGGCGTATTAGAGTTTAGGCCGAATTAGTGATGTATAAGCCGTTACCTTGTACTAGGGGGTGCATCCTTTAGTTTATGTCTGAGAAAACGAAGTTTTCTGAACGAAGAGTTGCATGTGTAGGTAATGTGCACATTCCAATTAAGGTTATTAGTTATTGTGATTCCCAGGTACTTGTACTCCTTCAGTTCTGCAAGAATTTCGGAACCCAGCTTGTACCCAAAAGAAAGTTTCTTAGATTTCTTTCTAGTTATTGACATATACACTGTTTTACTGAAATTTAACTGCACGCTTGACCAATCATACCAAGAAATACTTTGGAGATTATTGTTGAGCAATACGTGATCTTCTTGGCTTATAATTTTATTAGAAAGTACGCAATCATCCGCAAATAATCCAATTTGAACAGGCGAATGAATTTCATTGGTTATGTCATTATTGAATATCAAGAATGATAAGGGGCCAAGGACACAGCCCTGAGGCACACCAGATGAGACTGGTAGTTTCCCAGATGAGTGGCCATTAATAGAAACGACCTGACTGCGGTTGGTCAGATAGGCAGCCACCCAATTAACTAAATAAGCAGGAAGAGTAATCGATTCTAGTTTAGTAATAAGCTTGCTATATAATAGAAGATCGAACGCTTCCTTGAAATCTAGAAATATTATATCAACCTGGCCTGACCCATCAAGAACACTAGCAAAATCATGAACAACTGTTGTTAACTGTGTGATAGTAGAGAAACCTTTGCGAAAGCCATGTTGACAGGATGACAGTATGCAGTTATCCCCTAAATACTTATCAATTTCTTTAGCTATGATGTGTTAAAGTAGTTTGCAACATGACAAGGTTAGTGATATAGGGCGATAATTTATTACTAGTGTGGGGTCACCTTTTTTTAATACGAGTACAACACGTGCCAAAAGCCAATCATTAGGCAGTGTAGCTGAAGACAGGGACATTTGAAATATACGAGCTATGAAAGGTGCTAACGCTTCTGCATATCATTTCAGAAAAACATTAGGTGTATCATCTGGACCTGAGGAAGATTCAGTTTTAAGGTTAAGTAGCATAGAAACGACACCTGGCATTGATACAACATCGGAAGCAGGGAAGTATAGTCTACGGTTATGAAGTGTAGCAGCATCAAAACTCGAAAAAACACTGCGGAAGTATTCATTAAAATATTGCGCAATGTTGTGTCTTTCGGTATTGATAATTCCCTCATGTACAATGTGGCTAATTTCCTGGTTCTTTTTTCTTAAAAAGCCACAAAACCTTTGTGGCGCGGAGCGAATAAACTCTGGTAGCGTATGCTGGAAGTACCAACGCTTAGCATGTCTAACTTTTAGATTTAACTTATCTTGCATTTGTTGAAAAACTTCACGTGAAGCACACCACCGTCGTAAGCGCTTAACTCTTCTTCTAAGTTGCAAGATAGCGCTTGTCATCCAGGGAGTAGCTTTAGATGTACGTTTAAGTTCGCTCGGGATGAAATTGTTGAGGCAAAGATTGATAATTTCTTTAAAACGGCTCCAAAGTGCAGTAATATCATGGCCCTGGAAACTGGCAAGACATATTTCAAGATAATCTAAAACACTTTCTTCATTGGCTCTAGAATAATGTTTAATAGTGATTTTGTTATTTTTAATGATGTCACACTGTTTCAGTAAGCACGTGAAATACACGCGTTTGTGGTCCGAAATGCTAGGTTAAACAGAGACAGAAAATTTTTCAATTGATCGACTTACAAAAATAAGACCGAGAATCGTTGCTGGCGTATCGTGAATATGTGTCGGTTGTTTGACAACTTGCTGCAAGCTATGTTAAAGGATGATGTTGCGTAGGTAGTTCACGTGCAAGTTGCATTCGACAAAGAATGACGAATTCTCCCTATCAATGCCTGGGAAATTAAAAGCGCCTATATGCATCACATTTGTACTTTTAAAGAATGAAATATGTTCGAAACGGTCAGAAAGAAATTGGACAGGTGAGTTAGGGGCTCGGTACACCGCAAACAACAAAAATTATTTACCCCAGCAAGTAAGTTTCGATGATACAGTTTCTAAGTTATTCGCTTGACGTAAGAGAACAGCAGATATGTTTTCTTTAACCAAAACTGCGACTCCGCCCCCCTCAAAGTCCTATCGTGACGAAATGTCTGATAAGATGGAGGGAAAAGAAATGTGTCATGAATATCGTCATGCAGCCACGTTTCAGTTGAAACGACTACATGAAGAGTGTAACTCAAGATAAGTGATTCAAGATTTTCAGACTTGTTAACAATGCTTCGAGCATTAATGTTTAGAACACGCAATTCTTTAGGTGCTAAGGGTGCGCGTCAGTCATTCCTCGATGTGCCCTGGTCAACTTGAATTTTGATTCTCGAGTTTTTCTGTTCATCCCAAAAGAAAAGCTTATTGCCCACCCGAAGTTTGTCAATAATTAGGGCAACTTTTTCCCTGCTCTTCCTCAGCCCTTGCGCTGTTCCACAGGTGTCTTCTCTCTATCAGTGTATTTCGTGAATAGTCATTCTGGATCGATATACTGGAGCATTTCAATTTATAAGCATTCTTCAGTACAAGCCGCTTTTGTTATAGTCCTGAAAATGTACTATGACTGGTCCTTGTTTGCCCGGCCTCCCAAGCCGACGTATTGTACCGATGGATTTACAATGAATGCCAATCTTTGCAGCAAACGTTTCATCGAGAACTTTACTTTTAAGGACTGATTCAGTTTCATTAGGGTCTTCAGAGATACCGAGTACCACCATATTTGATCACCTGCTCCTATCCTCGAGGTCAGTCAGTTTTGCTTCCAGACATTTAACACTTCATTCGAGGTCATTCACACGAGAAACTTTGTTTTCTAGCTCAGGAAACCTGGCTCCAAGATTAGCCACCAGTCTTTCCATGCTAGCCTGTTGTTCCCTAAGCGCCGTTATTTCCTTAGTCAGATTACTTTGCCCTGATAATAATTCCTTTAGCATGTATTTAACAGAGCAGTTACTGCCGCTGGAGGGGCCGGGATTTAACTCGACATCCCCGCACAGCGCAAGCAAGCACTCATAAAACAAATTTTTGACAATAGCGATGCAGGGTTGGGGGCACGGCAAGACCACAAGACCACAGTAATCGCTCTTAATTGTAGAATAGTAGTTACTGACCTGCATGAAGCAAAGGAAAGGCTTATGAATCGACATGCTTGTTGATGGTCTGCCGTGCCCACAAAAACTGAAGGCCTGTGGTGCAATTATTTACAAATTCCAAATCCGGACGGAGGCGTTTTGTCGGTGTCGTCAAAAAGTGGGCGGTCCGCAGTGGTTGCGAGGACAAGGGGAAGCAAACAGCCAACGAGGGAAAAGAAGGCCTGCGTCATCATTTTGACGTCGACTTGGGGACCGTAGAGCAAAGTAAAAAGTGTTAATAACATGTTGAGAAGTATTTAACTAATATTGATAACTATTAAAATGTGTTGGCAGTAGTTTTTAAACGTTAAAGAAGCAATACGGTACAATCCAAACGTATTTTTACTGGTATTGTTTTGAAACAACGCTAAATTTAGCGGTATGGTTAGTGGTGGCGCTAGGTACAACCCAGTTTCAAGCAGGTACTGTTCTCATATCTCCACCACCAAACGGCACAACCAAACTTGTAGGTGTTCTGTGGCGCAACCTTCGAAGCCGTTGGCTCAATCGAGCGCAGTCTTGGTGGAGGGCAACGGCACCGCTAGCCACCAGCAGCAGCGGCTCATCCACGTTTCCGAGGGTCAGTGCGCACTAGTGCTCGCCTTTATGACCGAACATCCACAGCTCACGGCAAAAGTAATCGAGCTGCAGCACGGCGTCACGGTCGCCGACCGGCGGCGGCTGTGGCAAGTGCTCAGCGACGCGCTTAACTGCTGCCGCACAGGCGAGACGAAGAACCATGACGGTGGAAAACCCCATGTTGTCTAAGTGCTCGGATGCCGAAAAGTCGCGAAGCCCTTACATTTCAATCCAATCCATGCCACTTTGCAGCCATTTCAATCCATCTGGTTCCTTTCGGAAGGTCTCTCCGACCGTTCCTTCGCCTTCCTCTGAAAACCGGAGAAAAGCAGTCACGTGACACCTTGTTCCACGTCACATAGACTGTCACAGCATTCGTCACGGTTCAAATGGGCCAATCACGTGCGACTTAATAAAACAGACCGCCTCCGTCCGGATTTCGAATTTGTATATAATCGCACCATTGAGGTTGATTTCTTGTAAAGCAGCATGCCGACGTCACGTTATGAACAAGTGGCGCCCCAGGAAGAGAGTCATGTTGGAGCAAAGCGGCGTCATCACAAAGCAACGCAGGCTGCACCAGCGTCACCGAAGAAACCAATGCGATTAGGGGCCACCCTTCGTAGTAAGCCAGATATGGCCGGCACAATCCCGTGTAGATAGCTGGATGCGACTGCACAGTAGATGTGGCTATATGTGGGAAAGAAAAAGAGCAATAACGTTGAGCACGAAACTTATAGGCTCGATTTGTATAGTGTCGATATCCTTACCTCTGTTGTTTCTGAAAAACGCAAAGATACCCCGCACATTTTCATTCATTGGCTGTAAGTAGATACTGCGCTTACTTTCTCTAATACTGTGTGTTCTAGGAGAAGCACACTGTCCTGTACTAAGCGCATTTTGAAAAAAAAAATATTGAGTGCTTCAGCAAGTATTCCTATGCATATACTTTTACTCTTTTTTAGTCGAAATTTTCCGCACATCTCTTTCATGACAGTATTTCCTGCAAAACAGGTCATGCTGATATCTGTCTTGTTCACTTATGAGAAACAAGAATAAAGTATTTTTGTATGGCTTTAATATCAGTCAGCATTCAGTAGGCAATTGAAAAAAAAAGCTTTTTGAACAATGTCATTTTATTGCGATAGCAATTATGTGTGAACAGACTCTGCCAGTTTTTTCGTCACCATCATTTCCTGAATATATATATATACATATATATATACTCAGGAAATGAAAATTATTTGGAAAAAGAAAATTACAAGGCATCCACCGGGAATTCGAACCAGCGAGCTGTCGCTCCTCAGCACGCTACATTAAGCAACTAGACCACGCCACTCATACAGTTTATCTCCCTAACTGAGGTTTGTATATACACCATTTCTCTCTGTCTTACTGTCAATTGAAAGAAACATTCTTGGACAAAGCGTTTACTTTTTTTTGGCAAGTCATGCATGCCTTTTGTAAACATTGATGTGTCAGACGGCTTGATCAATGAAGGAGTGGGTTCCCTGAAACGCATACAGTGACGTGAAAGGGGCATTTCGAAACCCCTCTGGCTCGACTTTTACTTCTGAAGCAACAGGATAAATTGATCGCATTATGACAAGCACTATTCGGAAAGTTGCTGGTGTTGTCACGCATGCCATGCATCCGGTTCCCATTAAAAAGCGCACCAACACTATCACTTTAGAGGGACAAACTCAACTAAGTGCCCCCGATAAGTTGTGGTGACGCACTGTACACTTGAGAAGGGACGTTGCGGACTGACGTCATGAACTGCTTGCTTCACAACCCATGTGGTTTACCTACTGGATGTGCCGTTTACAGTCACTGGAGACTTCAAGGTTAATGCACTTTGACGCAAAAAACCAGTGGCTTGTCACAATTCTCAATGGTGAACTTGGACTTTGCCTCCTCTCAGACGTCACACAGTCAACTATTCAAAACAACACCTATTTAGATATCGTGCTTACTGCACTACTGTAAATTCAACCAAAATCGACCATGTTAACTACATTTTGTATGATTCCCAAATCTCCTAACCTTACATCGTATAACAGCCCGATGTGTGGCTATCGTATTCATTGCTTCGGCCTTGTGCCAAAACTGCAACTTCTTTGTTTTATTCTTTTGATGCATTCATGGTTTACTCATGGTTTACGATCCTTACCTTGTTTTTATAGGCTTGCGCACCAAGATAAAAAGGTCAAGCTAGTTGAATTTTAATATAAATTAATATGCCTTGTAGGCTGAATCTGCAGTCAGTATGTCTGACTTCTAAATCATCATGAACGAAGTTGATCCGGTGGCGTCCACGCTATTTTGTGCATGTGCTAACTTTCCTCTCACTCTCCTCTTTTGCGCCGGCGTTCGGTTGCCTTCTCTCCTCTCGTACACTCGCACTGGAGCCTTTCAACACACTCCCTCCTCCTTATCATATAAGCGCGTGGGCTTGGCACTCTTCCTTCATTATCGCTTTGCTCCTGTTTAGATGAGTTGTAACGTCAACGTCGATGCCAGTCGCAGAAGTACTCTAATCTTTGCCCAGATCAAGAACGTCGCGAAGCAGCAGCAGCGCAGGGCTCATGATGCCGAACGCAAACGCCTGCGCAGGCAAAGCGATTCCGAAAAGCGGGCCAGAGAAGTGCAAACCAAGTGTCGGCGTCGAGCTGCGAACCCCCAAGGTCCTGAACGCCAGCGTTGAAGCAAAGTGTTGGCGTCGAGCTACTGCTTCTGCTACATAAAGACAACACGAGTCTGCGGCGAGGCCAGAGAGGATTTTCAGATAACTGCAGCGACTGGAAATCGGCGATGCAACTGCCTGATTCAGGCAAGATTTCCTCGACAATGCACAAACAAAACGTAATAGTAACACACGCACTAAACACAAACAGCACACATTAACGGAAATGGCGAAGTAATGTACACAGAAACTTGGCGTGCACCGCCAGTGCTGCTTCGCGTCTTTTTATGGTTCCCTTTAGGGGCAGATGACGCAACTTTCTTACCAATATTTAGTCTGAGTCTATGAAGAAAAACCTATGATGTCTGACCGGTGGTCGGCGGTTCTCTGAGTCATTGTTTTTGTTCCTGAATCCTGGAGCTCATGTTTCACCGATGTTTTTGCAAATACGTATACAAGAAAGTGGTCGCTAATACCAGAACACCCGACATCACGCTTTTCGTGCTTGTGTTTGCCATAAACACATCCAGCAAAGATTCTGTGGAAGGAGTGGTGCACATCACCCTGTTTTCTAAAAGCACGCGGCTATATAATTCAAAAGGACTGATGAGGGCTGCTCGATTATGGGAAGGTCTCAATATATTCCTACGTATAGCTATCGCATGAAGGGTGAACCATTCTATAGACAGAAGACGACGAAGAGGACTGGCTTACTCGTTATGTGTTGTGCACTCCGATGTTATCGGTTAAATACACTGTAATATAGTCACGTCCCATCTCATTTTACGTAACATATTTGTGGTGGACGTGCTGGTCCGTCCCTGTACCCATCACGAAGCTGCACAACGGCCGCATCATCACGGGTCCTACTATGTCACTGGTTCAAGGTACATCGTCTTCACCACCCGCCTATTTCGTACCTCCGACCTACGTTGTTCTACCTCCTGCTCGGGATCCTGGCGTATTTTCCGGACAGGATGGCTTTGACGTTGACAAGCGGCTGAACGTGTATGAACTGATCAGCGCCAGCTTTAGATGGGACCCGACATTCATGCTTGCCAACGTGCTTTTTTACATTAATGGCCCTCCGCGGGTGTGGTTCGAGACGCACGAAGCCGACATTACCAGATGGGACTCTTTTAAGGAGAAGATCAGTGACCTTTTTGGGAACACCGCTGCACAACAGATAACTAAGCGAAATCAGTTGGCTATTCGGGCATGGAAGTCTACCGAATCCTACGTCGCGTATATTCACGTATCGAATGTGCTTAAAGGCATCGCCGACGATGCCTTCAACCTCCTTGTATGCACTAACGTCCCTACCATTGATGAAATTAACGAATAGCGCTGGCGGTTTGAACACGCCAAGAGCCGCCGTATCACACAGAGATTCACACGACTGCCCCACACGGCCGCAACTTCATCGTGTGAAGCTGCTCGCCAACCCCCCACCTATGACCACGCAACCCAAATTGTTCGTCGGGAGCTTGAAGCTGCCTGTCCAGCTCCCCTTAAACGGCCTGTTTTTACAGTCCAAGCCACTCACCTATCACACCCATCAGTAGCCTTATTTCAAGCTTTGGTGAGGCAGGAGTTCGCTAATCTCGGTCTTCCGTCAGCGTATTCCGTGGCTCACCTTCAAGTACGCCCATACCCTTCAGGTAAGGCTCGCCGATCTGCTTCATCATTGCCCTTCCAGAACGCTACGCAATAGCGAACCCCTGACGACCAGTCTATCTGCTTTTCCTGTCATCATCCTGTATATATTCTCGTTATTGCCATTGCGGCTGGTCCAACCCACCACGACAGAGCTACCCTACTTATATGCGCCCTACCACTTCTGGACGTCTAGCAGCTACACCGTCCAACTTTTGCTCGCCTCCTCCTCACAAGCCTCTCCCCACTGACGCTCCTTCTTTCGGTCGCCTCTACTACCGCTCCATGTATCCGCTACGCCGCCAATCCCGCTCTCCGCCGCCTTGAAGCTTTTCCTCGCCGAGCTTCTCTGGACGATTGCAACAGAAAAAATAGATGTTGCAGCTTATGGAGGTGAAGCTGCAATACTAACGACGCCCGGAAACCCTCTACTGACGCTGCCCAGACGCCACAGTCTCATTGAAGTAAAAGTCGACAATGTTTCTTTTACTGCCCTTGTTGACACAGGCGCCCACCTATATATTGAGCGCACGTCTACGCCGCCGTTTACAGAAGATCATGACGCCCTCTATGATTCAAGCCGTACGTGTTGCTGATGGCGGCGCTGTAGAAGTCATGGGAATATGTTTTGCTCGTGTCAACATTGCGGGTCGTCACACTGTAGTCTTTTTCGCCGTTCTAGATCGTCGCCTCAATGACCTCATACTAGGCCTTGATTTCCTCTCGGCACACTCGGCTTTATTTGACTGTTCTTCTGGCACGCTCAGCATCGACCTTCTCCTGCTCTCTGATGCCTGTGAAAAGCCCGTCAGCCGCTTGGGTCAAACCACTTTTGTTCGCTTGCTGCCTCTAGCGTTGACATACGTATGTATGTCATCGACACCCCAGAACCCGACGGAGACTACATCATTCCACAGATAACAGACGCATGACTGACACGCAGTGTTACAGTGCCGCATACCATCGCCACCATAGTGGACAACTCTGTGTTTGTTCCGCTCCTAAATTTCGGCCTCATTCCTCAAGTAGTCCCTACCAGATGTCGCTTGCTCAACTCCCTGCTTTGAGAGATGATGACATAAACGTTGTCGCTGTAACTGTTCCGGACCAAGCCGAAGTCTCACGGTTATTCGGTTCTGCCAAAGCCATCGTTAGAAATATGATTGGACGAGACCTTTCGCCTGATCAGGCCGACGCTCTCTGCCGAGTTTTGGCTTCGTACGGTGACATTTTCCATATCTGTGATCGTACCTTGCGCCAGACAAATATTGTCAAGCACCGAATTAACACTGGTGACTTTGAGTCCATACACTGTCAGCCTTACCACGTGTCCGCATCAGAACGAGGAGTCATTCAGAAGGAAGTGGACAACATGGTATCGAAAGACATCATCCAACCATCGTCAAGCCCTTGGGCTACCCCAGTGGTCTCGGTAAAGGAGACGGCTCCTGGCGGTTCTGTATTGATTATCGGCACCTAAACAAAATAACCCAGAAAGGCGTGTATCTTCTTCCACGTATTGACGACCCGCTTGACTGTCTTCATGGCGCCACCTTTTTTCACCTCTCGACCTCCGATCCGGCTACTGGAAAAGTGCTGTAAACAAAATGGATCGTGAGAAAACTGCATTCCTTACCCCAGATAGCCTTTACCAATTCAAGGTTATGCCGATCGGCCTCTGCAATGCCCCAGAAACCTTCGAAAGAATGATGGACACGCTGCTTCAATAATTTAAACGGGTGAGGTGCTTGTGTTACTTAGATGACGTAATAATCTTCTCACCCGCCTTCGCCACACACTTTGAACGCTTTTCGACCATTCTATCGACATTCCGACATGCCAGCCTCCAGCTGAATTCCTCGAAGTGCCGCTTCGGTCTTCATCA
This sequence comes from Rhipicephalus annulatus, assembly GCA_013436015.1. Taxonomy (NCBI): domain Eukaryota; kingdom Metazoa; phylum Arthropoda; class Arachnida; order Ixodida; family Ixodidae; genus Rhipicephalus; species Rhipicephalus annulatus. The sequence goes on along the minus strand of WOVY01001177.1, from coordinate 693,498 downwards.
AATTACTGTGTTGGGCCACCTTGTTGATGCTTCTGGTGTACGACCAGACTCGGCAAAAGTACGCACAGTAGCGAACTTCCCCATTCCGCACTCTATCCACGAAGTTCGCAGTTTCGTGAGCCTATGCTCTTACTTTCGCCGGTTCGTAAAAGACTTTGCGGCACTCGCACGCCCACTCATAGACCTTCTCAAACACGACGTCCCGTTTCGTTTGTGTCTTCTTCAAGCTAACACTTTCTCTCGACTAACAACCACTCTAACAACACCACCGATACTTGCACATTCCGACCCAGATGCTCTTACAGAAGTGCGGACAGGCGCTAGTGGTCGCGGCATCGGCGCAGTTTTGGCCAAAACTCAGCGGGGCACTGATCGTGTAATTGCACATGCAAGTCGTCTCCTTTCAAAGTCTGAGTGTAACTACTCTATAACAGAACAAGAATGCCTTGTCCTTGTCTGGGCGGTTTCGAAAATTCGTCCTCACTTGTATGGCCGCCCGTTCATTGTCGTAACAGATCATCCCGCCCTCTGTCGGCTTTCTTCACTGAAAGACCCTTCTGTATGACTTGGTCGTTGGGCCTTGCGTCTTCAGGATTACTCCTACTCAGTTGCCTACAAGCCTGGACGCCTCCAACCTGACGCTGATTGCTTTTCCCGCCACCCTGTTGACCAACCAGATCAATCGGTCGGCGAGCCTGGCCCCAGTGTCATGGACATGTCTAGGTTTCGTCAGATTGGTGACGAACAGCGTCGAGATCTTTCCTCGTGGTCACTCATTGCCGTATGGAATCTGACCCTAATGACGTGTCACTCCGCATGTTCGTTCTCCTAAATGGCTCGCTGTACCGTCGTAGCGTGCACCCAGATGGCCCTGAGCTACGCCTAGTCGTGCCTAACCATCTCCATTCAGCGGTCCTGCATTAGCTTCACGACGAACCAACTTCCGGCCACTTAGGCGTATCTCGCGCGTACAACCACGTCCGGCACCGCTTCCTTTACCGCGCTCTAGCGCGGTCCGTTCGACGCTACGTGGCCTCCTGCGATAAATGCCAACGTCGAAAACGACCTGCCGCAACCCCTTCTGGAGTCCTTCACCTGATCTCCATCCCTACCAAACCTTTCTTCCGTGTTGGTGTAGACCTCTTGAGACCGTTCCCTGAATCAAACACTGGGAACAAGTGAATCGCCGTTATTATAGACCATGCGACCAGGTTTGCCATCACTAAAGCCCTCCCCACCAGCACTGCTACTGACGTTGCCGACTTTTCGCTCCACGATGTAATTCTACACCATGGCGCTCCTCGGCGATTTCTCACCGATCGTGCAGGCGAATTTTGTCCCGTGTACTCGACGACCTCTTGCGCTCTTCCTCAACGCAACACAAACTGACCACTTCCAACCATCCTCAAACAAATGGCCTTACCGAGCGCCTAAATCACACCCTCACGGACATGCTCTCGATGTACGTCTTATCTGACCACCATGACTGGGAGCTAGCGCTACCTCACGTGACGTTCGCCTATAATTTCATGATACAGCAGGTTACTCACCTTTTTTCAATGCTCTATGGCGGTAATCCGACTTTACCACTGGACACCCTACTACCGACTACTACACCTCCGCCGAGCGAATACGCACGTGATGCTATCGCTCGTGCCGACCACGCACGTGAGATTGACCGCTCTAGGCTGTTGGCTTCACAAGCAACCCAGAAGGCTCTCTACCACAGCAAGAATGTCGACGTTGACTTTTCAGCTGGTTCTCTAGTTCTTCTCTGGTTTCCAGGTCGTCGTGCTGGATTGTCGGAGAAGTTGCTATCTCCGTACAAGAGACCTTACTGTATCTTACGACGTGTAACGGATGTTACCTATGAGGTCATTCCAGTCTCCGGCACTAACCTGTCTGCAAACAACCCCAGGGACGTAGTCCACGTCAGTAGGTGGAAACTATACCACCCTCCTTCTGAAGAGCACGTATAAAGTGCACCGAGCCGGTGCTTTTACAACCGGGGGTTAATTCTACGTAGATATCGCATGAAGGGTGAACCATTCTGTGGACAGAAAACGACGAAGAGGACTGGTTCGCTCGCTGTGTGTGCTGCACTCCGATTTTATCGGTTTATATACACTGGCAAATTGTCACGTGCCATCTCATTTTACGTAACAATATTTTTGTTAGTATGGCCAGCAAGTATTACCTTACATCTGTTGTCATTAACACAAGCCAGAAGTTTCTATGAATAACCGTAAAGGCAGTCAAATTTCCATCTGGTGGTCTGCATGTGACACCTCTGAGACGGGTGTGCACGCCCGTCTCCGAGGTGACAAGGTGTAAAACGCAAGGCGACGTGTAGGTGCCACCACAATGTCGTTTTAGCAAAGCTTTGGAAACACTTGCCTTTTCGTGCGAGCGTTCCACGGTCAGCGCCGCCTAATAAACTCTACGGTCCTTAAAATTACATGTGTATGCCTTGTCTGGTAAAAGACGCATATACAGAATATATACGTGTTGTTATGGTGCCTCAGAAATAAGCAATTGCTTTTTGATTGACAATCACACAAGTATGAACGCTGTAGCTTGAGCAACATTGGTGGACGCTGTGGACGGGGTTGGGCGTTGGGGGTATAGACTTATGCTGTTTAGAATAACCGGTATCGTTAAGGATGGACAAACACACAAATGGACAGACAGACCAAAACCTTTGCATTGAAGGTCTCCAAGAAAGACTATCGTCGTTAATATTATCTACGTGATTGTCCCATTTAGTATAACAAGAGAGTGTAACTCCTAGATGTGTATGTTTTTCAACTTTATTAAGTGGAGTGCAGTTAATGGTGTATCTGTAATTGGATGGTTTCGTTTTGCTGCTTACAGTAAATATACCTGATTTTTGAATGTTTATTTTAATTTGTCATTTAGAGGACCAATAAGACAGCTAAAGAATCATTACGCTTGATATGGTCATTGTAAATAATAATTTCTTTATAAATGAAACATTCGTTCACGAATAATTTTCCATTGCAAGCAACGTTATCCGTAATATCGTTAATGTAGATTAGGAAGAGCAGAGGCATAAGCACAGAGCCTTGAGGAACTACGGATGTCGCTGCAACTGTGTTACAAAACCTTTGTAAAGTACAAATTGTGATTGGCTAATTAAGAAACCATTTGTACACGCTGAAATTTCCCCTGTTTTGAGAACACCTTCAATTTTAGCTATTAGTTTGCTGTGACATGCACAGTCAAATGCCTTAGACAGGTCAAGTAAAATTAAGTCAGTTTGGCTATGGTTTTTAACTGTAGCAGCTAGATCGTGAAATAGTTCAGTAAGCTGGGTAACTCGACAAGCCATTTTTAAAGTCATGTTGGTTGAAAGAAAAAAAAAGTAATATGCTCTAGGAATAATGTCATGTGTGTTAGTATTATGTGTTCAAGGAGTTTACATGAATTGCTGGTCAATGAGGTAGGTCTGAAATTTGAGGGTAACGATGCGTCGCTTCCTTTGTGTATTGGTATCACTTTTGCCACTTTACAATTGTTAGGCAGTTGTGATGTCTTGAGGGATTTTCAAAAAATGATACCTAATTATTGGCTACACAATTCTGAATATTATTTAGGAAACTGTTAGGTATACCGTTGGGGCAGCCGTTTTTTGGGGGGACGAGTTTCAGCAGCAGGTTGAAAATACCAGCATCAGCGATATCTATTTTGTCGATTTTCAAGCTATGTTGCTGTGTAATTGGTAGAATAACGTTATAATTTACAGTAAACACTGATCGAAAAAAATGTTACATGTATTGGCTTTATCAGTTATAGGATTATGTGAATATCGCTCGTAATGCTGCGAATTCCTGTAATAATTTCAGATTATCATTCATTTATTGCCAAGATAGCCACAGAACCTTTTGATGTGTAACTTTATTTGCAAACCCTTAAAAACAATTTCAAACTAAATGGTATTTTTAAGATCCAATTGGTATAGATAGGTGCATTTGACGAGAAACAAACTACTGGTTTGTTTCTCGTCAAGTGCACATACCAATACCAATTAGATACGGAAAATAAGCGAGAGGCACACCGTACAGCTGCTCAACATTACACTGATGTTTCTTGAAAACAGAAGGGGGAAATCATAGCTGCAACCAGAAAGGGAGACCAAAAGCTTGTGATGCATACGCCTCACTGATTGAAAATAGATTGAATAATGGCTGGTTGCCTCAACAAGTTTGATCAACAACATAAGTCAAAGGTTGAGTGTCTGTCCTGCATGCTTCTTGTTACGTCTCAGTTTTTTTAAATAAATGTATGTAAAGAGAGGTTGGTGCCACGTCCAAATTTCATAGCACTTGTTTGTTTTGCATCAAGTATGAACCAATGTGCCCAAACATGAGTCTTGATATGCGTGCATTGATGTAAATGCTATGAGGAACCGCATGACGAGCCCCAATGCTGATCATAAAACTATGAAGTTTATATATCTACTACTTGGAGTGATGTAAACAACTCGTTTGAAATTTCGTGCTACACGGCAAACATTTTAGGAAAAGAACATTGATCAAGTTCAAAGCAGTGAATATCACTAATAAAATATTCTCAAGGTTAGTGTACCTCATATCATGGATATCTAAGGTCGAGCTCGACCAAGTTGAAAGAATTCACTTAGCAGAAGCTTTCAATAAGAGACCTGCTTGAGAATGCACTAATACAGTTCAGCGGACAAGAAACATGCAAGTAGTGGAATATAATATGTCACATTGTCACTTCGAGGCCCAAGAGCTTCACAATGCAGGTTATTTTAAAATAAAATGAGCTTCAAAGCCTGACTGTATAGCATTTATCATAGTTATGCGGACTTCTCGTTAGTTACATGCACTACAGTGATGGTTACGACTTATGTCAGCTGATTAGTAATTAAAATGCGCACTGCGGTTTGAGATTGCAGGGGGGTTTTATGCTTGAATGTCTTGAAGCCTTCGTCAAGAGTGCATTCATATGAAGACACAGGCAATCAACGGAGAAGCTTTTTTTAGTTCTCTGTTCAGGATTACTTACATCTAAATATGTTCTGTTGAAAGAGGACTGGGGCCTTCAAACTGGTTATGTACCTTTAACTTAGTAATAAAAAACCCTGAAACAGTGGTTTTATTGAGCCGACATTTCGACAAGCGCACTTGTCTCCCTCAAGACTAGCAGAGAACAGATTTTTTTAGCGCTAGCATGTCCACGTTTCGTACCCTCTCCTCCATTCTGACAAAGGAGGGGGAGGATCGAGGAGAGGGCATGAAGCGTAGAAACGCTTGTGCTAAAAAATCACTTCTCTTTTACTAATCTTGACGAAGACAAGTGCGCTCGTCGAAATGTCGGCTAGACACAACCCCTGTTTGCGGATATTTTTATCGCAAGCTTCCATGTTCCCCTTCTTGCCACTTTTTGTATTTTATTTGAATGAAGCTGTCTTTGCCTCTTTTGCACTTTGCAGGTGCAAGCTGCTGATGTGTTTCCACTGGTCTTGTTGTTGCAGGCAGTTAAGCATGTGCTCAAACAAAAAACTTTTACCACTGAGTATGCAAGAATTGTTTTTCAGTCAGGGACGAGAGAAATACTGAAAAAAGGCGACATCTGACACAACGAAGCTTAATTATCAGAGGGTGATCAGCTTTGGACTGTCCGAAGGCCAAGTGAAGTGGCAGAGAGTCTTTAGACGTGGGCATGGCCACCACATAGGTCTGATCTTTCAGATTGACCCCGTTGGTCCCAATGAAGTTCATTGTACGATACCATACCCAAAAAGGACGTGCACCATCGAGTTCCTGCTTGAACATACAAGCAGGATAACAGGCAAGAAGTCTAGTCAGAAATAGAAAATTAACAAAGTTGGCAAGAATTGTTCAGCTACGGAAGAGGATGATGCAAGAAAGGTTTATTGGGGAGCAAAAAAAAACAGACCATGACAGTTCTGCATGGGACAAGAATTGAGCTACGTAAAGTGCGAAAAGTGAAGAAACTGTAATGGCAAAAAAGTTGGTCATGATATTGGCGATAATAATTACGAAACAAGAATAAGTTCGAGATGTCAGAGGAATTACGTGCCTAAGTAATGTATCAACTGTGTTACACACAGCCAAGCTTGAATTTTTTCAAGCACAGCTCTTGTTGACAAGAGAGGTAGTTGTTGCTGATATGATAGGCACCTTAAACAACATTTTATTACGTATGCGCTAAAGAGAGCTTTTACATGGATGATTTATGACAGCAATCTGAAGCTGTAGGCAGCAGTTTCTTCTAGTCTGTTCCCTGTGCCCTACCCTGCTGACCCAATCTACTTTTTTGTTTCAGTTAACATACCAGATGAAGTGGCTACAGAGGTAGTATACTTGTAAAAGGGATACAGTTATCAACATATAAATAAAGGTGTTGCTTATCAATAATTTACACACGTGTGAGAGGAGCTGATAATGCCCCAGCTGCAGAAATTTGCTTTTTCATACACAGGTCTCGAAAAATATATCTGCCTGAAGCATGGGTGTGTTAATTTTGTGCCTCAGGACCTCGCACACATTAATGACAGACTTACATACATATTTGTGTAGGACTCTTATCCTTGTGGGGTGTACGGCCTGTATAGGCCCGTTTGTTACCATCTGTATCCGTCAAGTATGCACGCAATGCTCCACCTTGAGCTTTGCTTGGTGCAGTACATAGAAAACATTTGAAATAGCATTTCATGCAAAAAATAGTGCATTCGTGGTAACACGCAGCAAGTTGATTCCCAGTTGCACTATAAGAAAAGTAATTTCACATTTGTAATGGCCTCAGAATGACAGGCACCACAATAAATTCTAGCCCTTGGATGCAACATGAAATAACCAAAGTTGGTCTGATACATTCATTCACAACAATGTAAAAGACGAGAACAAAGTTAAGCTAAGAGCACCGTAACCTGCCTAAGATTCAAAATTTCAATATTACTGAATATATATTGAACGTAATCAAGTGCATGTAATGGATAATTATCACCTTAAAATTGCTAATTTTGTTTGTCGCCACTTTGGACATCACATCAAGCGTGGTTGAATTTAGCCAAGAAGCAGCTCGACCAAAAAATTATATTCAAGAACCTAATGACTTAACCACTGAATGTCAATTCATGTGTCACATGGGCACAGGTGCAGGGTTCGTGCTAGTTTACGTGACAAGAATGCAAGGGTTTTCAAAGACTCTCAAGGCTATGTGTGCGAATTTTCAAGGGCCAAATTGTCTGTTAGTCAGCAAATTAAAAACATGTTCAGTGGAGGATGAAGGCTTGAAATAACTTTAATTCATCGAAAAAGGGTGACATGAAAAAGGATGAAAAAGTTCGGACAAGGTATGAAGAGAAGTCGTAATTTGGCTCAGCAGCATCTTTGTTGCTTTCCCCGAAATCTTTATTCCCTTTATTCTGCAGTAAACAGGATGAAAGGTAGGCTCTCGTGGCTCTGTGCTTTAGCCGTCATGCCTAAACTTGGCGCTGATATCATAGATGATTTCTGAAGGCACCTCGCTAGCTTGCTTGAACTGATCATCATTCAACCGGTGGTTTGAGTCAGTGGTGGGTCCCAAGACGGGAAGGGTCATTTTGTGTTCATCCACGCGGCCATCTGGTGGTAGGCCACATGTCGGAAAAGAGCGTTTGCCATCGTCAGCAGACTGGCATGAGTCGCTACCGGGATGAATAAAGCTGGCTCCGCTAGCCTGAGGCGCATGAATGGTCTCCTTGCTAGCTTCTTTGAACAAAATGCGTAAGCCCTCGGCCAATGACTGCCTTAAAGACTTCAGGTAGGTGTCCGTCTGGTAACAGTAGCTGCTTTTTGAGTCAATAGCACTACGCCCTTTAAGTTGTGGTCTGTCGACTTGGGCTCTATGGGTTGATGCAGGACTCGTAGTCGAGGTGCTGAGGTTGACTACAATGGGATCAATGGTGAGGTGAACATCACCAGAGAGGAGGAAGTCAGCTCTTAGGATCCCATCAGCGGACAGGTCCTCGAATACGGGAACGCTGGAAAGGAACATGCTCCCGGCTTTCGTTTCGAGGTGCAGGTCAAGCACACCGACAGGCAAAACTGAGCTTCCAAGGTCACGCAGGGGTGTTTCACGCCATAGTCACAGCTTGGCTGGGGCATTGCGGCGATGCATCACCGTGCGTGAAGCTTTAGTTTGCACTCGAGTGGTAAGCTCGTCAATGCCGACGACACATACCTCTAGCGTTAGACGGGACCACATTTATCGGTGCGTAGCGTGACGTCTAAAATCTGTTAATATAACGCCGATCCGAGCTTCGAAACTCAGCGCGTGTTTCTCCATCTGGAATGGCGAATAAACTAAGTCGGTTCCAGTTGTTCCTCGAGGGCAGGCTGCCGAGCTGTCAATTGACTAGCTGCACTGTGAATTTGCAGTCTCGAGGAGGTTCTCCAGAACCTCATCTTCGGAATGTGTTTTGTTTGACATGCATATGTCGTGGCCAGTTCAATCAAAGACTGTAACGAGCGGGTCACTCCATTCCATCCAGGAACGTTGCTCGACATTTTTGTACTTGTGTCATGCCTGTGCAGCACCGCGCAGGTGGTTGATGGCTATCAGCCACTTTTGATTGTCGCACAAGGCATGACGCAAGCCGAGCGCATTGATGGTCGCAAATAATTGGTGGGTGTCATCCTGCAAATCTCGGAACTCTATTAATTCAGAGAGGGTGGTATAAAGTGACGTGGCTAGCCAGACCCCGGACCTCAACGACGCCAAGTGGTTGAGCTTGTTATGCCTGCGAGTCCACAGTGAACGTCCATGCCTCTGAAAAAGACAATCTGTGTCAAGGCTAGCACGCGAGCCCGCCTGACGCGAACAACTCAACGGCGTCATCACGCGGCGCTGTCTTTCTGCCGCGCACGCACAGTGAGTCACCTCAGCCAGCGAGACCGTCGAAGCAATCGGCTCCTTCCTATCTGGCGAGTCTGACGCAATGCGTGGCGACGTCACTCGTCCTTGGGTGCAGCCACGTGGAGCGCAGTGGCTCCAGATTCCATGAAAATGACGTGGCCCAGCGGCGGCCCCATTGGAGGATTCGGACCTAACGACCAGCGGCGCTTCTGGTTGGACACTTGGTTACTCAAAGAATCCACCCGGTGCATATAAAAAAAGCCCTGCGGGGTGTTGCGAGCAGTAGACCTATGTGTCAGAGGAGAGAGTTCGGCTGTCCGAGTCTCTAAGCTGTCGGTGCCAGTGCCGAATTTGTAACGCCTCTGCATATATGCTGTACATAAAGCTTGTTTAACTCACCGTCGTCTTGTCCGCTCGTCTATCAGCTCTGCGCAGAAGCAGTCGCGAGCTGAGACACCTACGCTACCAAACGGCTGGTGACCTTCCCGGCGGAGTTCGAAGCAGTGGCGCCTTCGGGACCGTGTTGGCGTCGCCGTCTTTTGTAACAAGCGGCAGTGTAGGGGTAGTTGCGTGAGAACGCACGCAAGCTTCGCGCTGCTCTCGGATAAAGTGCCCGATGCAACATATGGAACATAGGCGGGTTCAACGCAGTACGTGGTGGTCCCGGTACTAACGGCAGCGCCCGTGGCTAAGAATGCGTGAACAGCGTCCCTTGTCATAAACTGGTATTGTTAAAATGCACTGGAGTCACTGAGGAGACCTTGACGCCGTCCCCAAGCGTTGGTTGCAGTGGCGGCAAATGAACAGCGGCCGAGGAGGCCTGTACGCCGTCCTCAAGCTGTGGTTACCGTGGCTGCACGTTGACGGGTGTCCTGGATGACGAAGCCAGGACCTAAGACTTCTTGTGCGTCGACTGTGCCATCGTAAGCAAACGAGACAAAGAGACAGCAGCCTTGCTGTGGGCCGGCTGTTCTATTTCCGACTTCTTTCTTCTAGTCTTCCACCAAGCCTCACACATACCCATGCCCGAGCTCCACTACATCTACATTACACCATCAATATGACTAGGCAAGTTAAAGTAGCGGAGGCGTTTTACGGAGATCTGTACAGCAGCCGGGAAAACATGACCATAATGTAAGAACATGATTTATTGTGTATGGATTGATTAAACGCTCTCGTGTTATTAGGAGTTACGCAAAGCAGCAGCGTTCGTAGGTGTTTTGTCTTGAATGTGCTGTTTTGTAATTACTATGTAGTCTGGTCGACCGAAGCGTAAGTTATGTGGTATATACTAGTAAAACAGCGTGTTGAAATGCGAAGAAATCATCGTAAAAACAACAGGATGATCATATAGCGGCTGCACTTTCGCACCGACGTCTGCCCCGCGAGAGATGCTATGACGTGCCACTACGCAGGCCCACAATTGGTGGCCACTGCACCCAAGTTCTCGACATGACCACAGTGAAACAGGCTCGCGAACTCGGGCATGGAGGCGACGGGCAGGTCGCACTGTGTCACTCGTGTCCTGTCCACGTACTTGCGGGCGCAAAACAGTGAACAGTAGCGCACGAACATGAGCTGCGCCTCGCCCACGTCGGGCCATCGACCCGTTGACCGCCTGGCCGGTTGGAAGGACTTGCGGGCGCTGTCCATGACGGTGCTCAGCGCCCTCCGACGACTGTAGATCTCAGCCGCCACAAAGTTGGCCGGCGTCGTGTCGTTTGTGACATTGCGGTAGGCTGTCACGAGACACGAGACTTCTTCCTCAAATGAGGACACGTCGCCTGCACGAGAAGAGCATGAATGCTAAAAAGATAATTATTCCGCTCGACAAGAATAAGTACTATATGTGGGTCTACGAGATATACGGCGTGTCGCTCTGATGCAGAGCGCATTCAAAGTACGTGGTCACTCAAACTAGCACCTTGGGAGGTGAATGGCTCCAGCGAGATTCAAACAGGACCACTAGAAGAACGGAAGACACGTACACTTACAAGTGAAATTTATTAAACATCAGCTGTAAGTCCAGCCTTGCCCTGTGCCTCGCTTTTTTCTAGTGCTAGCGTTTAGAACTTGCGGGAACTGTTCACTACACATCATGTACCAACTGCCTTAGAAGACCACACTGCCTGCATGGAGGGAGCTTTTAAATATTTGGGCGCATTCACGGCCCTGCTATCTTAAATCTCTGTCAGCAAAAAGATCAATAAAATATTAAGGGGACTGTTAACCTTTCTAATTTTAATGCGAATTCGATATCAATTAAATATTCGTGACTCAACAAATGGGTCAAGGCATTGAGAATATAGGAAGTGGTTAACCCTTAAGCTTCGCCTTTAAAAGGGTAACGTGATAGTGATGTCTTGTCCCTCAGTGCGTCCTTCTGTCAACCACTTAGTGCATACTTTAGGGGCGAATCTCCTTAGGCCGTAGATTGTGTGACCTCCATGTGTGTAGTAGATAGCCACCTCACCTTTAGTTGTTGGAATGTCCGCTAGATGGCCGTACTGTGTATGATGAAACTTTGATGAAATGATGCGAGATAGTGGTACTTGGAGTGTTCACTAGATGGACGGACGGACGGACAGACAGACAGACAGAGAGACAGACAGAAAGAGACAGACAGAAAGAGACAGACAGACAGACAGACAGACAAACAGACAGACAGACAGGCAGACAGAGACAGACAGACAGATGAACGGATGGACGGACAGACAGACAGATAGACAGACGACTGGATAGAATGATGGACAGACAGACACACAGACAGACAGACACACAGACTTACGGACGCATGCGGCCAGTGGATGGGCAGACGCACGCACGCCCGCAGCACGGACGGACAGTTCCATGAATAAACGGGCAGACGGATTCATGGACGGACGGATGGAATTATAATAATTGACTCCGTGGATACGCTGTAATTTTTTTCTTTTATGATGTTAATCGAGAGGTTTGAACTGTAGAATACTACAGTGCCGTGAATAAATTTAAAAGCGGCTTGTGTCAGTGAAGCTTTCGCATTTATGGCTGCATTTTGTGAAATGGGTAGCATGCTCTAAACTGCGAGGAAATGCCAGTCTGAAATTCAATGCATGCATTACGTGGTCTTAAGCGAATACACGCAGTATTTATAACGTGTGTGCTTTTTTATACGAATGGCTGGCTTTAAACCTCGAATTCGCTGCGACTATCACGTTTTTTGATGCCCGATGGCATTCTACGCTTGTACCACGCAATATTACTGCGATATTAGGTGTTGCACTCTGAAGCGTGTGTACAGAACGCGTGTGTTTGTGTAGTATGAAAGTTATTTCTGTGCACTTGCAAGCAGAGGAAGTTATTTTCACCGAATTTACAAGCAAGCGAGCGGTTGCATTGTAGAATATCTGCTTGCCACACATACAACCTTGGTTTGACCCTCAATTGGACCCAGATGATTTCGTTCTTCATTTTATTTGCATCTTCTTCAATCTTTTGCTCACGGACAAGAGGACAAAGTTTCGCTCACATTCAACGGCGCTGACGGCACAATGTCTGCGGTACGAGCACTTCACGCTATTGCTTTACAAGTTGACGTTATGTGAACGCCGCCCTGCTGACAGATTGCCACTGTTATAGGCATACCGTCGCCCAGCTGCATGAAATAATGCCAAAAAACACGTATTTTTCATGCATCTCTTCATCGCTTGATTTGTAAAACAGAACCCTTAGTGAATACTCTATTATTGGAAAAAATTCGACGTCTTACATATAATGCATTGTATTCCAACCCATATAAAACTGTACGGACGGACAGACACACAGACGGACAAACGAATGCGGGCAGTGAACAGAAAGACGCACGCGATACTAATGCGATATCAGTTCACTTTAACTCAGATCACTTTAACGCCCATTTCTAGAAGTTCGTGCTTTTTATACAGGAAGCTGCGTAACTATAGCCTATGCGTCTCCAGGACGGTAAACTGTGTGGCTCGTGTCCGTAGTAGGCTCAACTGTGATTGCCGAAACGGCGCAGTTGGAGAAATACTTCGAAAAAAAAATGAGAGAAGAAAAAAAGAGCGTAATGGTGCCACCGCATTCACTGCAAGAAACTGGAGAAGTCAAGATGACGAGGTGGCAAAGTGCTGGAGAAAATTTTGGCGAACCGCTGAAAATGGCTGACTGGTTGAGTTGGTGATTCACGACTCTTAGAACACGAGTGCGTATTTGTAACAACGCCTCAGTAAGGGAAGGACAATAGTACAAAGACATGCGCCTGGCCTTGTCTTCCTCAGCCCCTGTTTAAGGTTGCACTTTCCTATACCGAGAATCGTTTTATTCAATAAGCGTGGACGCCCAATGAAGCCGTTTTGTACACGACAGAAAAGTAACAGAGCATTCCGAAGCCTAAACGATCACACTGCAGCTAAGTAAGAAATGACCATCCAAAAGGTCGCCTTTGGGTCTATAGCGCACGCTCGTTTAACATATTCTATTTGAGCGGCATGTCAATTTTGGACGTGATGATGCGTCGTCTTGTCTGACCCGCCGCATGCGTTAGGCGCTTTTTGCAGGATTGTAGTGTTTGCCTCCCTCTTGTTCCCAATGTCGAGGTTAGTAGACCAATGGTGGTTTGTCCGATTTGTATGGGACATGCCACTTACTCTTGCGTGCGCACAAACGGAATGCCCTAGCCATATGCAGCTCTGCTGTGAAAGCTATGCCATGGTCGCACTGGAGAGACATGTGCTCCCGTCCAGTCCGGTCATGACTAATGGCGTATTCAGTTGGGCATTTTGAGCACTCTGGAGCGCTCTGAAAAGCGGCTGCTTCTTAGGTAGGTAGAATTCGAGCGCTCGGACTACCTTCAGTTGGTTCTTTCTAGGAGTCAGCCTCCGACTCAGAGCGTTCCCAACTGCTCCGACTTCGAAGCGAGAACGAGGCGCGATCTGACCAAAAAGACAGATCACGTGACACAAGCCAGCCAGTCACGGGGCTGCCGGAAGGTGAACGAGGTGATGAGCGCGAGCAAGGATCCAGGAAGGGGGTGTTGCCAGGTGCGTAATACTTCTCGTACATACGTTCGTTGCTAATGGCGTTTTGCGCGCGTGTGAGGCGAATTCACACCTACGAAAGGATAAATGCACCATGTCAATAATGAGAAGTGGCTAGCGAAGGCGGAACCTACGTGAATGCTGTCGTTACAGCCGCTCGCAGTCAACCTTGTGATTTGAATTGAATATGGCAGCTCACATGAGGACGACTGCCAGATGTGCTGAGCTCAGAAGGCTTTCGCTACATTCAGATATGTCAGAAAGAGAGAGAAAGAAAGAATATAACAAAGGCTAGGCAAGTGAGAGATATCCACTGAACTGATTGGCCCCATTTGTTGACGAGGCGCACAATGTTTACCACGGCCGCCTGTATGGGGCACCCGATCCAGGCGGCCGTGTGTTTACCAGGCAGCTTTTTGCGGTGGCTGCACAGAGGCGCTACAGGGACGCTGCTGTTAGCGCTCTGGGATCGCCGATGTATTCGGTTGGTACACTGCCCCTTGCGCTATTTCGAGCTGTCTCTGCATCTGGCGACTCTGAGCCAGAGCACCAGAGCATCCAACCGAATACGCCATAAGCAAAGCAGGGAGGTGTGAAAAGTAGCAGCGCGAACATAGCCAGCGAGAGCGGGATCGTGCAAGACCGAAAAAGATGTTAAACGAGAATGAACACTATAGCGGCCATCATCATCATTATCATCGGCTGCCTATTAAGTATGGCGTGCTCAGGTGTACGTGCATTCCCGTGTACTTTGTTCTTCGTTCAATGCGCTGCGTGTTTAGAAGAGAATAAAGCTCATTTCTGCTCCTGACAGCGCCCTGAACGGTTTGGTATAGGGACCGAAACAGCAAGGTTTGTTTTGTGATATATGGTGCGTTGACTTATTTATTTATTTAGTTAGTTAGTTATTTACCTATTTTCACATACTGCAGCCCTGTTACAGGGCTATCGTAGGAGTGGGTACAAGACAGAAGAACTACAAGTAACTGAGAGTAATTGAAATAAATACAAATAATGACAGATCAAATGTCGAGGCAAATGCTCAAAAGGTAATTATACAAACATTGCAAAGCTAAAAGTAGGGTTAGTGTATGCCGTTTTTTAGTGCCTTCAAAAATTTTATCTTTTTCTATTTAGTGAGTGTCCCCTGGTATGATATTTCATATTTCAATACATCTGGGAGAAAAAGTGTATTTGAAGAATTCTGTGCGATGATGAAACACAGATACGTTGAGTGTATAGATGTTTCTGCTGCATGTTGTTTTTGCAAGGGTTATGTAGTTGTTGTGCGATGAATATTGTGGCGAATTGAAAAAGAAGTGGAAAAGTTTGAGAGAATGTCGCAATGTTTGGAAAGTCAGGTTAAACGAAGGTGCGTTAGGTAGGATGTCGGAGAGAAATTGCACTCATAGCGTCTATATATCAAACGAATGGCTTTTTTTCTGGATGAATTCAATGCGTTTTATTTCACCAGTTCTGTATGGGTACCACCGTACACTGGCACCGTATGGAAGCATTGGTCTTACGAGAGATTTATATGTTAACAATTTTTTTCTTTTGGGGCTAAAAGTAGTGAATGGTTAAGATATCTGAGTTTTTTAGAGCTTTGTTGCAAGTTTCGTGGATTTGTTGAGACCAGGATAAGTTTGTGGTGAAAAGGAGGCAAAAATATTTGTATTGCGGGACCCACTAGGGAACGTAGTTGTTAAGTGAATAATTGAACGTTGGTGGTGTTTTCTGCCTGATAAAACACATGGAAGCAGTCTTTTGGAGATGTTCATGTGCCAATTCTGACTCCACGTGCAAAAGTTTATGAACGAAACGTTGAGTGTATGATTATCATCAGGTGAATTTATTAACTGTTGACAGGACACAATCACCAGCGTAAAGACAAATTTATTCGAAACTACGCCTGGTAGGTCAATAATGTACAACAAGAAGAGTAAGGGCCCTAGCACGGATCCCTGGGACACTCCTGATGATACGTGTGTTTCGGACGAATGTAATGTTTGTTGAGATATTGTATTAATATATATATATATATATTTATATATATATGAGATATAACAGACAGTAATGCCAAGGAATGTACAGGGGAAGTTATTAAAACCAATGGAATGTAAATAAGAAGAAAGAAAAGTGGATGAAAAAATTACCAACTGTGAGCAGGAATCGAACCTACGACCTTCGAATTACGCGTTCGATGCTCTATCCACTGAGCTATCACAGCGGCCCTCCCTCCATCCACTTTTTTGGGGTTATCTGTGAATTTAGAAGTGGGAGTGACAGTCAGCGCCATCTATAAGCCAAAGAACGAGTGTGAAAACACTCTTATTCGCATGTTTGGCGTCACGTAGTACGTGAACTTATTATGAGCGGGCAGCTGATTAATTGTCCCTCTTATACAACCTAAACACACCAAGCCTGCCAGTACGAGACCCTCGTTCAATGAAATAAGGGAAAGAAGTGTATACCTAAGGGCTCGTTTTTCCGTGTTTTAACACAATATAATGAGATATAACAGACAGTAATGCCAAGGAATGTACAGGGGAAGTTATTAAAACCAATGGAATGTAAATAAGAAGAAAGAAAAGTGGATGAAAAAATTACCAACTGTGAGCAGGAATCGAACCTACGACCTTCAAATTCGAAGGTCGTAGGTTCGATTCCTGCTCACAGTTGGTAATTTTTTGATCCACTTTTCTTTCTTCTTATTTACATTCCATTGGTTTTAATAACTTCCCCTGTACATTCCTTGGCATTACTGTCTGTTATATCTCATTAATATTGTGTTAAAACACGGAAAAACGAGCCCTTAGGTATACACTTCTTTCCCTTATTTCATTGAACGAGGGTCTCGTACTGGCAGGCTTGGTGTGTTTAGGTTGTATAAGAGGGACAATTAATCAGCTGCCCGCTCATAATAAGTTCACGTACTACGTGACGCCAAACATGCGAATAAGAGTGTTTTCACACTCGTTCTTTGGCTTATAGATGGCGCTGACTGTCACTCCCACTTCTAAATTCACAGATAACCCCAAAAAAGTGGATGGAGGGAGGGCCGCTGTGATAGCTCAGTGGATAGAGCATCGAACGCGTAATTCGAAGGTCGTAGGTTCGATTCCTGCTCACAGTTGGTAATTTTTTCATCCACTTTTCTTTCTTCTTATTTACATTCCATTGGTTTTAATAACTTCCCCTGTACATTCCTTGGCATTACTGTCTGTTATATCTCATTAATATTGTGTTAAAACACGGAAAAACGAGCCCTTAGGTATACACTTCTTTCCCTTATTCTATATATATATATATATATATATATATATATATATATATATATATATTATAGGATATGGTACAACAGGAGCGTTGTCAACAAGGATAAATGTATTTATTTCATGACATGAGCTTCCAAACTTCGCTGCTGCCGCGTCTCTCTCGCCTTGAAAGATGTTTGCGAGAGTGAGAGGGACGCGGCAGCAGTGAAGTTTCGAAGCTCATGTCAGTATAACTCATCCCCTGAGGAAGGAAGGACCCCTCCCAAAACTGTTGGGAAATAAATATATTTATCCTTGTTGACAACGCTCCCGTTGTGGCATATCCCATACCTTCACGAAGACTAACTGGCCCATTGAAATATTACTCCCACTATATATATATATATATATATATATATATATATATCAGCACGAACAACATTAAACCCTGGTGGAATAACTTCCGACTCGTAAATTGCAGCTTGAAGCCAAGTTTCCGTGACACGAGTAATGTGAGGACAATAAGTTTCAAGCAAGTGTATAAAGTCAAGAAGTTTATCATTGGGACCTCTGGAATTAATATTCAGTAGGCAGATGTTACCTAGTGCCTCATGATGTGGTCATTTTGTACGGTAAGATGGAACATTAAAGCTTTTAATAAACTGTTTCATAGACTTCAGTACTGAATTGGAAATGCAATCGTAGTCATATCGGTCACTAGCAGCATATACATGGCCATACCTTAATTGTACAATGGAACCGTTGTTTGCGAAAATTGGTGTGGCGTGCCCAAATTTTAGACGAATAAACCGTAGATGCTCCGAGAAGTCTTCAATTATCCGACGTTTGGAGCCCTTTAGATTGAAGTCATTCTTCAACACCTTGATCTTTTCGCGGAATGCATGGTGCCTAAGAATAACAGCGAAGTTTACTACCATGGTATGTACTGATCCTGTGTAACCGTTCAATCTGCAGAAAATCAAGTGTTTCTGAGAACAAGCTCCTTAGCCTTGCTGTAAAGAATCGTCATTTTTATCTTACCATTCCTCGAGACCAGGTATAATACTTATGTTCCTGCGTGATCGATTTTCTAAATCGTCATTTCTTGAAGGGAGCTTGTTGACTGTAGAAGTTAAGTTCTCAATTTGGCAGCGCATGTTGTTGTGAAGTGTAGCACTATGCAAAGGTGGTGCTTGTTCCAGAACTGCCAATCGCGATACAATGGCCAAAAATCGGGAGTTCACAGAGTTACGAAATTCTTCGACATCTTGTTCTACTTTCTTTTGACCAGATGAAGTTTGCGCAAACATATTCGAAACAGAACATTGATGGCACATCCGGTTTTTGGCGCTGAACAGTGTCCGTGTACCACTATAGTTTACTTGACCATACCACAATATTGGCTAAATATACGAGAACTCATAATTGTCATGCTTAAACAACTCATTTAGCCCCATGTAGCGTGAACAAATAAGTGAAGGTTTTATTTTTAGGCTATTTAGAGGTTAGGCAAAGAGTGACATAGCAAAATGGAGCTTGCGGTGCCTGACAAACCGATAAGAGTATACTCCTACTGTTACCGCAATGTATCATGGATACGCCCATTTCAATACGAACAAACTTTTTGTTGCTCTTGGTTTTCCTCAACGCTCGACGTCCAAAGCTCGTCATTATCGGATAAGATATGAAGCTTAATTCTTCCCCCACCCTTGTGATTCAAACTGGAATCCTGGCCGGGATGATAATCTCCATTCACAAATTCTCATTTTAGGGTCGAAGGAATAAAAGAAAATCTTGAGCACAGAACAACTCCAATGCACCTTTGGCTATAGTGCTTATATACAATTTAGAACACGTGATGGCGCACCAGGTGGTTGCTGCGCAGGGGCATGTCGACGGACGGCGCTCCACAGCTCATATGCCAGCATGGCACCAAGCATGGCCAGATTAATGTGAGGTTCAGCGCCGCTGTAGAAGAGCGGCTGCACCATGGTGCCGGGCGTCACCCAGAGAAGGTTACGGTCGTACTCATAGCGCACCAGCACTCGCTCGGGCGCCACGCACTCCGGGTCGGAGCGAATGTCGTCAACGCAGGCAGTGTCCCCACTTTCCGATCGAGTCAGGAGCCTTAGCGACGCCACCCTCGAGAAATACGTCCTGTAATGGGCACGCAGTCATCAGGTGTAGGCACTATAAAACACGCCAGCTTCAAGCGCAGGAGAAACAGATCTTTACAAAACGAGACAGTAAAGTATCTAAATCCACAGTTTTTGTTACCTTATTCGATATCCTAACATCCCAGAACATAGAATGGTTAATGCCAATGTTTATAGAACCCGTTTTATAAACAGGTTCCAAAAACATTGGTTAATGCTGCAATGCCACTGGGAACATTACATTTATAATACGGTTATTACGATTTTTGGAACAAAAGCCTGTCAGTATAACGTTAATCAACATTTGTAATTAGAAGACAGCAATTCCTACAAACGCGATGTTGATAATTTTAGCAAGTCTACTGTATGCTATCAATGTTTTATTTTTCCTAGAAGCAGCACAAATCATATTGTACGGCTGAATGTCCTATAGCAACAGTTAGTTGTCACTAGAAGGAGAAGCGCGCTATGACTGTTGCCATAGGTGACCTGGTCTTTTCGTAGTTTCTGCATTTCGGGAACAAAATCAAAATAAAAAAATCCCAGCATATACACGGAGTGAATGATGATGAGAGGGCGAAGCGCTGAAAGGTTTGATCGCAAAACCATGAGCAATCCGCGAATATTGCCCATTATATCATGAAAGACGTGACAAACACTGTATAAATTCATATGAGAACATGTCAACTTGATCCAAACTGCAGAAATTTTATTATTCTGTGGCATACTTTTCTTCTTCTTCTGGCACGACACACTTGGAACATTAGCTAGTAGTGGGTATTCTGCTGAGGAGAAAGGAGGAAGTAGTTGGGACAACGGGGCAGATGCATTATTAAACCACGCTGTGTTTTCAGAACCGAGTTTCAGAGTGCTATATTTATTGGAGATCCGGACTACGAACGCGACCTTCCATGAAGCAGTGTGAGCATCTCGACTGCCTCAGCCCTGGTACCGCTGCCACTGCACCCAGCCATGTACCCTCTTCGGGTGTTGTTGGAGGTACTGCTACTATGACGCTACCACAGCTGTGGCTTGCCGATCTCTCCTTATGGTTCATTCAAGTCGAAAACAAGTTCCGCGTTCATCGCATCACGTCAGAAGTTCGCAAGCATGAGCTCCTCGTTGAAGCGTTGCCGCCACAGGCAATGACCGAAATACGCAATATCCTCGTGGGCCCGCCTGGTGACGCTGCATACGCCATAGTCAAACATGCCCTTCTTCACCGACTCGTTCCGCCTAAGCATCGGCGCATTCAGCAACTTCTGTGCAACGAAGAGCTCGAGGACCGCCGTCCCACACAGTTTCCAAGTTACCTGCAGCACCTGCTTGGGGACCAGCTGGGCGGCTCAGAAATATCCATACTACGTGAGTTCTTTCTACAGCGTCTTCCACCTACCATGCAATTGGGTCTTGTCCCAGCTCAGGATAAGCCGCTGTCGAAGCTGGCAGAAATGGCCGATGACATGATGGACGTTGCTCCGGCAGTCATAAACGCTGCCTACACCTCTCTGATTTCCGAAGCAGATTTCCTTCGAGAAACGGTAAAAGATCTCGCAGCTGAAGTCGCCAACTTGCGTCTGCAATTGCTGAGCATTTGCAACTTAAGTGACCAGCCTCGTCCACATAGACCATCCCTCACGTCGGCTGCTCCGCAACGGCCCCTCCACCAGCCCGAGCACTGCTTTTCACCGCAGAACACATGCTATTGTCGCTGGCGTTTTCGCGCCGCGGCTCGCAGATGTGTGCCACC
Source organism: Rhipicephalus annulatus (assembly GCA_013436015.1). Classification (NCBI taxonomy): domain Eukaryota; kingdom Metazoa; phylum Arthropoda; class Arachnida; order Ixodida; family Ixodidae; genus Rhipicephalus; species Rhipicephalus annulatus. The sequence goes on along the minus strand of WOVY01001177.1, from coordinate 672,386 downwards.
TTGCTCATGGCGCATGGGAAACGCTCCGGCCGATCGTCAATAACAGCGGCGGGCGATCAAGGTGAAGCATCAAGCCGCCTATTCCACATCACCGACAGAACCACAGGTTTGCGCTTGCTGGTGGACTCTGGAGCAGAAGTCGGCATAATTCCAGCGTTCAAAACTGACCGGCGTCTTCGCGAGAAGTCAACTCCTTTAAAAGCGATCAATTCTTCGGTCATCGTAACTGATAGACAGAAGTCTCTGACTTTTGATCTCGGTCTTAAGAGGAAACTGCAGTGGTTATTTTGGATAGCAGACGTACGTTACGCAATTTTAGGCGCCGATTTCTTAAGGCATTTTCATCTGCTCGTGGGTATGAACCGCTGTCACCTGGTGGATAGCTATACCGGCTTATCGGTCAATGGTTTTCTGTCACGCGCTACGGCCCCAAACCCCACTTTCGTGAAACCGCCAAAGTCACCATACACAGCTCTGCTCAACAAGTTTCCGGAGATTACAACGCAGTCTTCCATAAATAAGATCCCCAAGCACACTGTGACCCTCTGCATCGTTACCACAGGCCCACCGGTTCAGTTCCACCCTCGCCGACTTGGCCCTGATAAACTTCGAATTGTTCGCAACGAGTTTGAGCATATGTTACAGTAGCAAATCATTCGTCCGTCATCAAGCTCGTGCTCGTCAGCGCTACACATAATTCCCAAGAAGAACAATGACTGGCGGCCCTGTGGTGATTATCGAGCTCTCACTGCAGTCATTATTCCAGATCGATACCCGTTACCCAATATCCAGGAATGTACTGCCTTTGTAACCGGCACAACTGTATACTCGAAGATTGGTCTTGTGAAGGCTTATCACCAGATCCCCGTTGAGCCTTCTGACATTCCTAAAACTGCAATAATTACCCCATTTGGGCTCTTTGAGTATATACAAATGCCCTTCGGTTTGAGAAACGCAGCTCAGGCCTTCCAGCGTTTTATAGACGAAGTCACAAGAGGCTTGCCGTTTTGTTTCGCCTATATTGACGATCTTCTCGTTGCCATCAAGGACGCTGAAACGCAAGGCACATCTACGTCAGCTTTTCACTTGACTGCGTGATTGTGATCTTGTTATCAATGTAGAAAAGTGTCAGTTTCGAGTCTCGGAGATAGTATTCCTCGGACATCAGATCACTAAAATGACATCACTCCTCTACCTGACAAGGTTCAAGCTATCGTCAAGTACCCGCCTCCAACGTCTATACGCAGTCTACGACGTTTTCTCGGACACGTCAATTTTTATCGCCGCTTCATCCCTATATGCTCTACACTGCTGCAGCCTCTGGAAGCACCACTCTCGACTTCGCAAGCCGAGTCAGCCGCCCTTCTCTGGGACACGGTCGCGGATCAAGCTTTTGCCTCCGTTACGACCAAGTTCGCCCAGGCCACCCTCCTGCACCACCCTTCACCAACTGGTCCCACTAGCCTCATGGTGGACGCTTCTTCAGAAGCAGTTGGGGCCGCTCTTCATCAATAAATCACTGGTGCATGGGCTCTAATTTCCTTCTTTTCCCGCAAGTTACGCGACACTGAGCGCCGATATAGTACTTTCGGACGGGAGCTCCTCGCGGCCTACCTTGCGGTGAAGCATTTCAGGTACTTCCTTGAAGGGCGACAATTTGCCATTCTTACCGACCACAAGCCCCTTGTTTCGGCTTTACGTTCCTGCAGTGCCACGCACACTCCTAGAGAACTTCGACACATTGCTTTCATTGCCGAATTCACCACAGACATACGTTATGTAAAAGGCAGCTTTAACAGTGCAGCGGACGCTCTCGGTCGTATTACCATCAATGCCACGACAGACACCACCGACTTTTCATTGTCCTCGCTCGCGGAGGCACAGGCATTAGACGATGAGCTTCCACGACTCCGATCCTCTACTTCCCTCCGACTGGAACAAGTCTACTTTCGTGACGAGGACGTTACGCTCTGGTGCGATGTTTCACACAACTGCACTCGTATCTATGTTCCTTCACAGCTTCGTCGTGCTGTTTTTGACACCCTCTACTCCATCTGCCGTCCAGGCGTAAGAGCTACGCAACATATGGTCGCTGAACGCCATGTCTGGCCGCGCATACGTGCTAACATGTGTGACTGGGTTCGAACTTGCAGAGCATGTCAGCGTATCAAGGTGCAACGGCACACCAAGCCTTCATGGGGAAAATTCCCTCTTCCTGATGCACGTTTCGACACCATTCATTTGGACATTGTCGGGCCATTACCTTCATGTTGGGGAAATACGTGTTTGCTTACGTGTATTGACAGGTACACTAGGTGGCCTGAAGTAGCTCCAATGCCTGACATCACGGCAGAAACAGTTGCTGGTACCTCTCTTTCTACCTAGATTAGCCGTTTTGGTGTACCATCAACGGTGCCTACTGATCAAGGCAGACAGTTCGAGTCAGCGCTTTTCACCTCTGTCACATCTCTACTGGGCTGTGCGCATATTCGCACAACTACGTATCATCCAGCATCAAATGGCTTAGTAGAGAGACTCCACCATCATCTAAAAGCAGAACTCGCCTCGCACCCTGACACTGAAGATTGGGTATCACACCTCCCCATTGTGCTTCTCAGCCTGCGTTCAACACTTTGGCCAGAACTTGCGTGCTCTGTAGCCGAGATGGTTTATGGCTGCACACTCCGTTTGCCTGGTGACCTCGTCAGCACCGTTACTACGCAGAGTATTTCCGATCCATCTTATTTCGTCCAGCGTCTGCGGATCTTCATGCAAAACTTGCGCTCATCACCAACTTCAGCTCACACTAAGAGCGACGTTTTTCTGCCGGCAAACCTACTGACATCTTCACACGTTCTTGTTCGTGTCGATGTGTCTCGCCGTGCTCTTCAGCCTTGCTATGACGGTACTTTCCCAGTCAACAAGTGTTTTGAACATCATTTTACAATCCTGCGTAATGGGCATGAAGACACAGTCAGCATTGAAAGGACCAAGCCGGCACCCATTCTGACAAGCTCCATCTGATCTTTTTTTTTCTTCAAGTGCCCATGGCCACTTGGGTGCAGGGGGGGAGCTACTTTGGCATACTTTTCTTCTTCTTCTGGCATGACACACTTGAGACTTAAGCTAGTAGTGGGTATTCTGCTGAGGAGAAAGGAGGAAGTAGTTGGGACAATGGCGGACATGCATTTATAAACCGCGCTGTGTTTACGGAACCGCGTTTCAGGGTGCTATAATTCGTAACTGGTAGCTATACGTCGCTTCCGTTTCTCCTTCATTATAACTGTTTTATGGTCGGGAAGTAGTATATCGGTGATGGGTAGTAGTGGGATGTTTGCGAGGACGAAGTAGTGGTCAGTTTGCAAAGAAACTCTAGGTGGCAACGTAAAAACAAGAGATGGACACAATGAAACAATCTATGGTTTTTCGACGCACCCTGGGCACAAGTAAACGACAATCTTACATTTAATATTGGCTACTTCTCAATAGTATTCGCTTTATGGTCGGTGAAGGGGTGGATAGGAGATAGAGCGTAGTGGAATGTTTTCAAGGATGACGTTGTGGGAAGTTCTCAAAGGTAGAACTATAGGCGATCACGTACATACATACAAGGGATGGACAGACCCACGCCTTTAGGAACTTCGCGCCTAAAAAATAATGTCTTAGTTTCTATTAAGTGCACCTTCATTGACTCATGTTCTTTACTGCCGGTTGATTTTGTTGAATTCGGCATTGAGCTGTATTTATTATTGGAGCATGCGCTGCTATGTATTTGAAAATGTGTATATAATGTAAAAATGGAAACGAATACTTTGTACATGTTACTTTCATTTGCTGCTCATCACTTATACGGTGAAGCTGAACACGTAATGGTTGTCAATGGCGGACATGTTGAAGCATGTCAGACGAGCTCGTTTTTGTTGCTAAGTGGGTCTTTTAGAGAAAAGGATAGTTTTTTAGTAAAAACTGCCTTGAGGGTCCTCAATTGAATCTGTACCCTCAACTTGCATCTCTTCAGCGCTGAATATGGTGCCTTCGCCTCATACGTTGGCTTGTACTTTAGTGACAGAAAAAAACGGAGAAGAAAGTGAAGCTATACATGATGAAGCACTGCGGCGAAGCAGGGATATCTTGGCATTGCAAATGAAGTCGCTACTTGCGAAGTTGACCAACCTACCAGATCTTGAAAATGGTATGATTATTTAGTTGGCTGGAGATGGTATGGATAGGCCTTTCAAGCAACCCTGTGGCCACAGATTCTTCTTATTTTCTCCTCAAAAGCACTCTTAGTGCCCACTATTGAGAAATCTCACTTCATTGTTCGAATTGAGCAGGCTTGAAATGGTCCTCACATGCTATAAAGGCATGCAATAAAAAGGGGCTCTGCTTCCCTTTGAAAGGCTGCTCAGCAATAAAAGGTGAATCAAGACGCTGTATGATGCAAATTAACCTTGCAAAAACGCAAATGATTCGCGAGCAAAAAGGATGAGGAGTGCTTCCAGTGACTTCTGATGCAACGCTGAATGACCTCCGTTCTTGCATCGGGGACTGAAGCATTTACGAATTCGAGACTCAAAGGGGCTTGTGATAAACGCCGTAGCTAGTATAGTAATTGAAAGAGTTTTCATTACATTAGGAGCTGGTTCACAAATCTCTTTGTAAGTGTTCTCTACCGTTAGCAAGTGCATTTCAATAACGGTATGCGAGGAATAACTGCAGTGTCGCACTTGTTCTTACGAACAGCATTATCCTAAAACCATTTCTGTGAGCAGCTGGATATGGGTAATTGTTCTGTCAAAACTGTGTAGGCGATCTGTTTTCATTTTAAGCAAAGTGGCGCGAAGCATCCGAGACAGGAAAAAAAACTGGTGACATCGTGCTTTGATGTAGCCGTTTGGAGAATTCAGTGTGCTCTCAAAACTACAAGATGCACTCGTGCAACTAGCGCGTCGGCTGTTACAAAAGGGGGCAAGCAATTGTGGGTGTATTAGCAAGATTTAACGTCACCTGTTTGGTTTGGGTCGCAGTAGAGGCGACGAATGGGAGGACCAGTCGTAGTCGTAGTCGCGCTCGTCTGGAAGGCGCCAGCGCAGAACATTCAGGTGTTCAAGCACCTCAACTTTGCCCATTTGCGTGCGCCACCTTACCACCATGCGGTAGTCGTTCCTTACGCCTTCCAACACAGTCTGTGCCATGCGTCGCAGCTCGGCGAAGTCGCGCCTGTCTTGGACTAAGGCTCGGGTTGAGAACTGGATCCACGTCTTTGGCAATACCTCCCGAGCCATCTGCATTCCGGTGATGTGAGCCGCGTGTGGCGCGTTAAAGCTGTTTGATCATGTGATTGTACATATGTAATGCGTAATTCGTCAATGAGGCTGTCACGAATTGGTACTGCTTGCTGTTACTTCTACTTTCAACCTGGAAGCAGGATTGATTGATAAGTGGGGTTTAACGTCCCAGAACTGCCATAAAATTATGACACCATAGTGGAGGGCTCCGGAAATTTCGACTACCTGGGGTTCTCTAACGTGCACCCCAACCTGAGCACACGGGCATACATCATTTCCGCCTCCACCGAAATGCAGCTGCCGAAGCCGGGATTCGATGCCGTGGCTTACGGGTCAAGAGCCGAGTACCTTAGCCACTAGACCACCGTGGCGGGGCAAACCTGAAAGCATGAAAAAGGAGTGTACACTATGCGAGATCGACGCTGGATAGGTAGAGCAACCAAAAAGGCTGCCTAGCAGAGAGTAACGACATAACTCCACCACTCGCGCACAGAGCTCGCATTATACCGCTGTGAGTGCTCACACGTTCACCGTTACTGTGCTTGATTTCGGCTTCAACAGCTCGAGCAACCTTTCCGCCCGTATTACTGCGGTGTGATTCAATTTATCAATTGTATCACTTTATCTTGATAGTGTATACATTCACAGGAAGGCACTAAAAAACGCAGCAAAGCTCTTCAAAGAGGATAACGTCAGCGGGAGTGGCTAGGATGTTCACGCTTTGACCGTTAGGGTGACCGTGGAGGCTCGTCTACGACAGAATTGGCGGTGAAGCAAGTGAATGATTGATTTATAGGTGGAGCTTAACGTCGCGAAACCGCCATGTGATTATGAGAGACGCCGTAGTGGAGGGCTCCGGAAATTTCGACCACTTGGGAATCTAACATGCACCCAAATCTGAGCACACGGGCCTAAAACATTTCTGCCTCCAACGGAAATGCAGCCGCCGCAGCCGGGATTCGATCTCGCAACCTGCGGGTCAGCAGCCGAGTACCTTAACCACTAGACCACCACAGCGGGGTGGTAAAGCAATTGAGTATTCGGATAAACTGTAATATCGAAACAAGAAACAAAAATATGCGCGTAAAACATTCTTATTTTTCAAGTGAAAATGTTCCTAAATGCATGTAGCTGTTTTAAATTTAATATTGTTAAAATATGATCATGACGACACCGCAACCAAGGCTACACAGAGATAACTATGGTTATTGCTTCGTTACTACCGTTATTATAACTGCTGCTGTCATTGTGGATTATACAGTCGCCACCATTTATTTGCTGCACAAGCTCTTTGTCATAGTCTTGCGGTATTATCATACTGCCACGTGGTCCTTGCGTTGGCGAAGAGGGCAGTCGGTGTGTTGAAGATGATACTCTGTATTTGGCAGAACTTGTGGCAGTGAAACCGAAGGCAAGACTACAGTAAAACAGACTGTACAACGGCGAGCAGTCGATAAAAAATCACCGCATAATCACGAAGTGAAAAGCATGAGTTGACGAAGCGCGGGCCCGGAAACGATTCAAACATTCGTGTTCGTTTCATTTACGCGGTTTGAAGCGGGTAAGTTATCAAGTATGGACGGAAAGCAGTAGCGTTACGTAACGCTTTTCGCGTTTTGCAGCCGATCCTGCGCTTTCATTGCCTCCGAGTTCGTTTGCCGGCGGCGACATACCACTGCAGCTTCGGAAGCCCTTACAGCCTCTTTATATACGAGAATGCGCAGCCGTGCTGCGGTAGCTTCGTGAGCCTCAACTCTTGGTCAGCCTGGCGGCGGTATAGCTTTGCTGCAGTTCCGAAAGCCCGCCATTCGGTATCTGCTTGTCTGCGGTGCCATACTGCAGCCGCTCTGCGAGCCCTGAGCCACGCGTGCAGTTTTGCCGCACTGTCTTCATAGTGTCTGCTTTCGAAAAGAGACAGATTGAGAGAGAGATCGCGTGCCAGAAGCGAATATCGCAGCGCCCTAGTGATGTCGATTGAAACCCAGAGCCCGTACCGCGAGCGAGCGTTTTATTGTCTTTCCTGTCGAAGAAAGAGTTTGAGAGCGGGGAGGTCATGGAGGAAATAATAAACTGAATAAAGGCTGTTGCGTCACACTTTGTGAAGCCGCAAGTAGGGAAGAGTAGAGGATTCCTCCTCGCAATGATGAACACGCTACAGTGGCTCGCGCATGCGGAACGGGTGCCAGCGAGAGGGAGGCGAGCTGCGCAAGTTGATTTTGAACTTGCCGAGCGACACCGCCAACGCCATTTGATAGACGAGCTGGGAAAGTGAGACATTTGTTTACAAGCAAAAGTCCGGCGATACTTGCTTGTATAGCGCCTGTGTGCCAATCGCAGCCTCACTACAGTTCATATTCTGAATCTACTATACACTTGCAGCTTTGCACTTCGTCTTTCATCTGCTGAAGGAAAGAAAGCAACGGCGTGAGTAGGCCGGAGAATCGCCATGACAGGCTCTGTTCTTCTGCAGATACAGTAAGTTATGTTGCATTATGGAACATAATGTAAGAGAATAATGTTATTTAATTTGTCTCGCTATTTAGCCAGATGAAACCCCTGCGAATCATTTTTTGCCATGTGTGTCACAATACACGCGCACGAGTATTGGTTGCAGCAGCTCGCGTGCGCTGACTGCGACCAATATAAAACAAAAACTTGGCCAAAGATGAAGGTTACCGAGCGCAAACGTAAACATGAAGGGATAGTTCGAACAATAAATCATCTTACTGTGGCAAGCACATCTTATTCTCGATTCAGCTAGCTCCGGTGAGAAAAGTGGGCCACATACTGCTTTCCGATAGTTGTACACGTCGTACACGAGAATGGCTCACCACCACATTTCGCATTAGGAGCTGTGGACGCTGCTGTTCTCGTCTTAAAGTTCTACGCTTCCTTCGCGGAGGCTGCCAACAGCACAGTGCCGAAGGAAAACAGCGAAGCTGCAGCGCTAACCATTTTCGGAGAAGTGGTCACGAGCTTCGAAAACGACCACTTTCGACCTCAATCAATATAACCTAAACTCGCAGACGTGAAGACTGACGCTAACTGTGAACTTTTACTGCATTGCATCATCTGTGAATTGCAAGAGCTGCATAAAAGTGCACATTAAGAATTCCAAACGGTTATCAACAACGTGGTAATACGAGTGGGGATGCAGACGACCCGAGACGCCGGCGTGCCCACCCTTTCCCACAACCCCTCTGCAAAAGCACGCAACTTTCGACACACTTTTCGCTGTACAGCTCGCATTGCGCGGGCCTCTTGTTAGCTTTCCTTTCTTCATGGCGGAGTGAGCCTGCACCGCAGTGCCTTTAGCGGGCGCTCTAAGTACTATGTCACGCCCACCATAACCTACGAGATCGCGCCCGCAATCTCGGAGGTTATGCGCCGACGAGGAGACAAGGCTTGACCCTAAGAAGCTTTGTCTCTTAAACTTATTGTCGCTTCGGCACACCGTCATGCATCGAACTTTCCAGCCTTATCGGTGGTGCTCGTGCAAGATCTGGCATCAAGTTGACTATTTGCGTCCTGCGCACAATCTTAAGCGAACGGTCTATTGTAACCGTGGAGCTTCTGAAGAACTGACACATGATCAGGGCCGAGCATCGCTGACAGTCTTTTTGGATTTAAGCCAAGTGCACATCAACACAACATGCGCCGCAATTTGGCATCGCCACAAGCGCTGTGTCACGGTTGTGTGTGAGAAAGGATTTCTTCTGTGCACAAGTAAAAAAAAAATTGCCCGGGTGTACTTGGGAATCTTATTGAATTATCTAGTGGTGGCGCCACGCCGTTCAGAGGCTGCAAATGTGTATTTCGTAGTTACCGCATACGGTCGTAATGCCGGAAAAATGTGACACCTTACTGCATTTACGAAAAAAAATACGGATGATTTGCACATTGCCTCCCTGCTCCATTTCAGCTTATTATGGTGACGCGATGGCGTGGTACAAGGTTTATTATGGAGCCCTCTTAGTTACAGCACGTCACATTTATTTAACACGATTTCATTTGTATAATAATATGGCCATAGAAAACGCTGCGTAAGTTATACAAATGTTAAAAAAACAGTCTGCACAACCATGATGCGGTCAGCTGTCATTATTTTCAAGCGAAAGGGCCTGTGTGTTTAGAAAAATTGGTTAACAATTTAGCGTACTTGGTACTCTACTATGGGAATTTCAGATATGTTGTAATGGAGAGCATGAAGAGTGCTTAATTCAGGGAACATGTCAAGTAGTTGGTTTTCCTAGCTGCTGAGCAGCAACCACCTTTGTATTCATTATTTTTATTAGCTTTTGAATGGATATTGCGTGATACATATAAAAAACTGAATATGTGGAAAACATAAAGCAAAACATGTTTTTTTCTAAATTAGAAAAAAAGATGAGAAATCATTATTGCTTATACTCTGACCCTCGCATATCCATATAGTGCGGCTCAATCCCGACTGCGGCAGTCACAGTTTCGATGAAGGCGAAAATGCTGGAGGCCCGTGCACTTTTACTTAAGCGCACGTGAAAGAACTACTGGTGGTATCGTTTCCCTTGCACTAAATTAACGTACTGTAGCCCTGACCTAGTAATAATATGGACGCAGTTCACAAAGTACAGAGAATTTATTAGAAAGAACAGAAGGACAATGTGCTGTCAGAGACACCAAAGGTGGACTCAGCCAAATGAACTGCTTCTTTTGTTTTTTCGTCGTGTGGATCAGTCGTCGTCCTCATTGACGCCAGCGCATAGCTGGACAAAATAGGGACGTGGCATAAGCCTTCCTCCAGAGAGAGCGTCGTCTCGATGCTCACCAAGTAGCAGTCGATGTGCAATTAGCTGGCCTATATACACATCAGTCGGAAAGATGCGGCTTCATGCGCACCACGTTCACAGTCTCAGGCACGCGCTCATGGCGTCTTGGGCACAATGAACTATCAGCAATGACCTCGTAGGCGACATCGCTGAGACAGCGCAATACTTTATACGGTCCAAAGTATCGGCGTAGAAGTTTCCCCGGATGAACCTCGGTGTCGTACTGGTGACTAAACTAAGACTATTTCCCCTGGTGTATAAGCTACAAATCTATGACCGAGATTGTATACCGCTGGGCACCGCGTTCTTGTTGGCTGGTAATTTTAACCCAGGCAAATTGCCTCGCTTTACTCGGCACGCTCAGTGAAGTCTGCGGCATCTGTCTCCGAATCATTAGAATTATGGTGCAGCGTAGCGTGTAGCGATGTAGTCATTTCTCGGCCATCGATCAGTCAGAACGGAGTCATTCTTGTTGTTTCCCGGTGGGCTGTAGTATATGCGAAAGCGACGTATGGCAAAACTTTGTCCCAATTCTTGTGCTCCACATCGGCGTACATGCGAAGTATGTCTGCAATAGTTTTGTTGAGGAGTTCAGTGAGTCCATCGTTTGTGCGTGATAAGCTGTCGTCTTCGTATGCGCTGTGCCACTGAGTGTAAGCATCGTGTGAAAAAGATAAGCTGTGAAGGCAGTTAATTCCGATTTGACTTTACCGCGGCAGCGCCGTGGTTCAGGACAATGTTCTCAATAAAGTATTGTGCCGCTACAGCTGTAGTGCTGCTCGTAGTCGCCTTGGTTTCAGCGTATCTGGTGAGATTATCAGTCGTGACTATGATCCACTGGCTGCATTATCTGATACCCGAAATGAACCTAAGAGGTCCACGCCAATCTGTGAAGACGGAGTTTCGGGCACTGAAATAGGGTGTACCATCCAAGTAGGTTTATCCGGTGGAACCTTCAAATACAAACTCTAACGTAATCCTTCACCTCCGCTAGATGTTTTGGCCAGGAGTAGCTTTCTCTTACTCATGGCAATGTTCGCGTATAACCGAGGGTGTCCGAGGTGGCTTAGTTATGGTACGCTTGCAAGATTTCCTTACAGCGAGTTCCGGAACTACGAAAAGAAAATTCTTTTCTGTTGAAGAGAAGCTCTTCTTGTACAGTATGCTATTGCGTAAGCAGAATGCTGATAAACTTCTCAAAAGCACTCTCGGTGCACTTGTTGCTCGTCCTTTTAACACCTAATGAATGAGTGAAATTCCTGATCGTCTTGCCGTTGCCGAGAGATCACAGCCACATCGAGAACTCCCAAAAAGCCGACGCCTTCTTCGTCTTCCGTGATCATTGATTGCTTCAGTGACCTTGGAAAGGAAGTTGGCATCTAAATGCTGCCTTCCCAATTTATAGACTATTTTCATGTTGTACTCTCGAAGACGTAAGCTCCAGCGCGCCAAACGTCCGGAGGTATCTTTCATGTTGGCCAGCCAACCAAGGGAGTGGTGACCGCTTACCACTTGGAAAGCGCGGCTATATAATTATGCGCAAAACATTACTACACAAATGGCCACCAGACATTCCTTCTCTGAAGTAGAGTATTTAGACTCGGCTCATGACAAGGTCCAGCTAGCGCGAGCAACCACTTGCTTGGCATCGTCTTGATTCTGGACCAAAAGAGCACCTAGGCTCACATTGCTGGCGCCTGTGTGTACGGCTGATGGTGCATCCTCATGAAAGTAAGCGGGCACCGGCGGAGTTTGTAGACGCGGCCAAAAGTCGTTGAAGACCGCTTCTGACTCCTCACTCAATATAAACTCAACATATTCCCTTGTTAGGCGGGTGAGTGGAAAGGCGACGTGGACAAAGTGTGCCATGAATGGCCTGTAGTTGGTGCAGAAAAGCTGGAAACGTCTGACTCTCTTCTTATCTGTGGAATTCGCAAAGTTTGCGACCGCAGCAGCTTTATCCGGGCCAGGTGACCACCTCCGTGACTGAGCACATGTCAAGTCCTGCCCACCGTATGGCTTGAAAAACCGACAGCAGTCGTTTTAGGTGTTCTTTGAACGTAGCTGAAAAAACAGCACGTCGTCGAGGTACACAAGACACGTTTTCCACTTGAGACCAGTCAAAACAGTATTCATAAGTCTTTGAAACGTGGCTGGGCCGACTATAAACCGAAAAGGAGTATTTTGAATTCGTAAAGCCCATCGGGCGTCATGAAATCGTTCTTCTTATGGTTACGTTCATCAACTTCTATTTGCCAGATCTGCTTTTAAGATGCATAGATGAAAAGTAACGTGCATGCCCTAGCTTTGCCAGAGAGTTATCGATCCGTGGCAATAGATTAACATCTTACTTAGTAACAGTGTTTAGCTTACGGTAATCGATGCAAAAACGCAGGTTACCATCTTTCTTTTCGACAAACACCACAGGCGACGCCCAAAAGCTTTCATGGTTGTAGTACATCATCCTCGAGCATCTTATTAACCTTCTACTGTATTTCCTCACGTTTTTTCTGATCAACATGGTATGGGTTCTGTCGGAATGGTACAGCTGTTTTTTACGTGATGAGGTGGTGTTTGGACAGCGTCGACTGACGAACTCGTGAATTGGAGGAGAAGCAGTCCCTAAACTTGTCTATAGACGCTGTCGAGTATATAGTTGGAGACCGGTATTCGTGTTACTGGGCACAATCGAGCTTTTGTAACTCTATGGGGTGCAACCTATACACCATCCATAGGGTCTTTTCAGCACTATCAAGGCTACAATGCTTCTTAGCCAACAAAAAGGCAGATTACCTTTTACACATGCATTCATCTGCGTCGCGTCGTCTGCTCGGCATCTCCCCGGTGTCTGCTCACCGAGGAGATGCCGGTGAGCAGATGAGCAAACAGGCAAATCGCTGTAAATGCTGGCACCGGCACGATGCGAGAACGAAGAGAACACCAATAACTCAAATGAAATGGAGGCTTATCGCTCAATACGAAGCTAAAAAAGCTTGCATATTCCATGCGCAGTGGGAATCGATGACATGCGAAGCACGAATTATGAAGGTTGAATCATCACATTGAATTCAGCACAACGTTACGAGGTGGACGTAAATAATGCCTTACTTAGCTTCCATGTCAAGATTACCATGTTTGTGCCAGACATTTCTAATCTTCTGCTATTCACGTCCCGTAATGCCAAATTTCGTATATATGAAGCCTGCGAAACGGCCGTGAGCACGCTATGAGTGTAGCATGTAGTCATGTTTTACATGACACAGATATCATGATAGTGATGTTTGGACGTGTCATTTATCATCGTCGTCCATTCGCGTCCCGTGATACCCAATTAGGTAGATGTGAAGCTAACGAAATGACAGTGAGTCGGCTATGAGCGTAGCATGTATTGATGTTACATGATACTCACATCATGATTATCATGTTTCCACAAGTCATATACCTTCGTCATCTATTGACGAAAGGTAACAAGAAATTGGTATACGTGAAGCTAGCTAAACGACCACGAGCGCATCATGAGCGTATCAGGTGTCATCATTACTTATATGACATGCATGTCATTATTTCCACGTTAGGGGCTTGTCACTCATCTTCGGCATGCAGTCATGTCATACCATACCAGTTTTACAATATGTCATGCGAAAAAAAAGCACCGCACGAGAAGCAACTCCATGAAATATAAACCATCACGTTATATATATGTCATCATTTTCATGTTATTACTTGTCACTTATGGTCGTCATAAACTCATGTTATGCCATACCAAGTTCGGTATGGATATCGTTATTGAAACGCCCAGGAGAGCTATGGTCGTAGGCGGCAAGATAGATAAACATATATATATATATATATATATGTGTGTGTGTGTATGTGTGTGTGTGTGTGTGTGTGTATGGAATATGGCACAACGGAAGCATTGTCAACAAGGATAAATATATTTATTTCCCAACAGTTTCGGGAGGGTCCTTCCTTCATTAGGGGATGAGTTATACTAACATGAACTTCCAAACTTTGTTGCTGCCGCGTCCCTCTCGCCTTAAAAATGCTTGCGAGAGTGAGAGAGAAGTAAAAAAAGAAAGAAAGAAAGAAAAAAAGAAAAAAAGAGAAGAAGGAAGACGAAAAGAAAAAAAAGGAAAAAAAGAAAAAGAAAGTAAAAAAGAGGAAGAACCACTGTCAACACTGAGAACGAAACCAAATGTCCGTGTACGTCCACATCTGGTTCTTATCCCGTTCTAGTCAGTTCGCAACGTGTGTCGGGCCACCCAAGATTGTCACCGCGGTGGCGGGAGGGGTCCGTGACGGCGTGCGTGAGGAAAGTGTTTCCCTTTAATGGGTCGGTCGGCTCTTCACCTTTCATCTTCGTCTGTTTTCCTTCAATGGTCATCAAGTGGTAGGCGAACAGAAACATTTTGTGCATGTGAAAAAAAGAAAAAAAACGAAGAAAAAAAACAATAAAGGACAGTGTACACGTACGAGTTAGTCAGAAAAAACCAAGCATGGTCTCCAGCTATCAATCTTTGTCACCAGTTTCCTCCTGGCTTACTTTTTGGAAACAGGAGAGTCTTCCGCGGTCCTCGTTGATTCCGTCTACTAATGTTCGAAATTTGAAAATAAAATATGCCTCACGCTGTTCGCGCTCGCGCCTGTTTGAGAAACCAGACTGCAAAAGAGTTACGTTGATATTTTCAAAACTGGTTTGGCAGGCGCAGATGTCTAGATAAAGGTAGCTTCGGCAGTGAAGTGGCGTGGTACCGGTGATTATTGAACCGCAGCGGAAATGGCGTGTCTGTTTGGCCGATATATTCTTGTCCGCAGATGTTGCAATGTAGCATGTATATTACGTTACTGGAGTCATAATTAAGGCTTTCAGTTATGCAGAATTTGAAATCCGAGAAGTTCGCTTTGGTTTCACGTGTTGTGATCATCTGTGGGCATACCTTGCATCGAGCTTTTTCGCAGGGATGGCACCCTGATTGAATTCTGGGGGTGTTTGTTTTTGCTCTGACAAGAATGTCCTTCAGATTTTTATCCCTGCGGTACACCACGTAAGGTGGCTTCGCGAAAATAGAAGTTAGTCGTTTGCTTTGCCTGATTATGTAGAAATAGCGGAGAAGTTTGCTGTTGATTCGTGGCGCTGATGAGGAGTAAGTTAGTAGACGGTTCGTTTGGGAAGTCGTTTTAGATACTGTGTTTGGTCCCTTAATTATATCATTCCTGTTCACGTTGCGAGCACGTAATATGGCATCGTCAATAATGTCTTCCGGATAATTTTATTTCAATAAAGAATGCTTTAGGTGTTCTGCGTGTCTGTCAAATGGCCGCATATCAGTGCATATTCTTCGGTACCAGTAGGCCTGAGAATATGGAGTACCCGTTTTGCAATGCTTCGGGTGGCTGCTGTTGAAATGTAGGTACATTTGACGGTCTGTAGGCGTTTTGTAAACGTTTCTTGGCAAGCGGTGATTTTTGGCCGTAACAGTGACGTCCAAGAATTGAATGCTAGTTTTGGAAATTTCGTTTGTGAATTAAATTGACGAGTGGCACTTGTTAAAATCCTCTATGAAGCAAAAAAGACTTCCCTCATCGTGGTTTTATATCATAGAAATATCGTTTAAATATCTTCTGTAGTAGAAAGGTTTCAAGGTGCGTCGCTCAATGAATGGGATTTCAAGTGAAGCCATAAAGGTGCTCGCGAAGATTGGGGCCATTTTCGTGCCATTGCAGTGCCACTGACCTAAAGGAAATGCTTGCCATTGAACTCAAAATGGTTGTAATTTAGTACAAGTTTAAGAAGTGTAAACAGTACCTCGCCACTTACACTCGTGGACGAGTCAGATTTTACATATTCAGAAACCATAGCCGCTATTCCGTCATGGTGGAGTATGTTGGTGTACAGTGAGCAGACGTCCATGGTCTCCAAAAAAATTTCACCTGGGATGTCGAGACTTGAAGTTTCGCAGATGAAGTGATTTGCGTCCTTAAGATAACAGGAAAAATTCGGGGGGATGTTTTTCATTAAGGAATTAATGAATTCTGATATATTTTCTGTTGATGTGCTGTTACTGGATACTATTGGACGCATGCGGGAATTTGACAGACACGCAGAACACCTAAAGCATTCCTAATTGAAACAAAATTATCCGGAAGACATTATTGACGATGCCATACTACGTGCTCGCAACGTGAACAGGAATGATATAATTAAGGGACCAAACAGAGTACCCAGAACGCCTTCTCAAACGAACCTTGTACTAACTAACTCCTCATCAGCGCCACGAATCAACAACATACTTTCCCGCCATTTCAACATAATCAGACAAAGCAAACGACTAATTTCTATTTTAGCGGAGCCACTTCACGTGGTGTACCGCAGGGATATAAATCTGATGGACATTATTGTCAGAGCAAAAACAAACACCGCCAAAGTTCAATCAGGGCGCCATCTCTGAGAAAAAGCTGGATGCAAGGTATGGCCACAGATGGTCACAACACGTGAATCCAAAGCGAAGTCCTCGGATTTCAAATTCTGCATAACTGAAAGCCCTAATTCTGACTCCAGTAACGTAATATACATGCTACAATGCAACATCTGCGGCCAAGAATATATCGGCCAAACAGACACGCCATTTCGGCTGCGGTTCAATAATCACCGGTACCACGCCACTTCACTGCCGAAGCTACCTTTATCTAGACATCTGCGCCTGCCAAACCACAGTTTTGAAAATATCAGCGTAACTCTTTTGCAGTCCGGTTTCTCAAACAGGCACGAGCGCGAAAAGCGTGAGGCATATTTCATTTTCAAATTTCGAGCATTAGTAGCCGGCATCAACGAGGACCGCGAAAGACTCTCTTGCCTTCGAGAAGTAAGCCAGGAGGAAATTGGTGACAAAGATTGATAGCTGGAGACCATGCTTGTTTTTTTTCTGACTGACTCGCACGTGTACACAGTACTTTCTTGTTTTTTTGTTTTTTTCTTCTTTTTTCTTTTTCTTTTTTTCACATGCACATACAAAGTGTTTCTGTTCGCCTACCACTTGATGACAATTGAAGGGAAATGGACGAAGATGAAAGGTAAAGAGCCGACCGACCCATTAAGGGGAACCCTTTCTTCAGCACGTTCTCACGGACCCCTCCCGCCACCACGGCGACAATCTTGGGTGGCCCGACACACGTCGTGAACTGACTAGCACGGGATAAAAACCAGGTGTGGACGTACACCGACATTTGGTTTCGTTCTCAGTGTTGCCAGTGGTTCTTCCTTTTTTAACTTTCTTTTTCTCTTTTTTCTTTTCGTCTTTTTCTTCTCTTTTTCTTTCTTTTTTTAGTTCTCTTTTACTCTCGCTAGCAATTTTCAAGCCGAGAGGGACGCGGCAGCAACGAAGTTTGGAAGTTCATGTTAGTAAAACTCATCCCCTGATGAAGGGAGGGGTCCTCCCGAAACTGTTGGGAAATAAATATATTTATCCTTGTTGACAACACTGCCGTTGTGCCATATCCCATACCTTCACGAAGACTAACTGGCCCATTGAATTATTACTGCCTACACACACACACACACATATATATATATATATATATATATATATATATATATATATATATGTATATATATTGCTATGATACTGAGGGGACGGGTGAAAGAAGAGAAGAACGAGGTGGGCCCGACCGGTGATCTACCAGATCCCTGGACTCTCGCATTGATCATCTCTCGTAAATAAAGGCATCTCACCGTCACAGATTGGTGGAAGGTGCGGGGTAGAGCGGAGCGATCCTAGGCGAACCATCACGGAAGAGCTACCTAAGGACTACGCTGAAGCCGCCGACTGGCTGGTCCACTACCGCTCTCTATGGATCCGGTTGCTCACGGCGACACCACGCACTCTCTACGTGACTCGACACATGGTACCAAGAAGCTTCACTGGGAGGGTCGGAGAAGATGTCGACGAATGACTGAAACACTTCAACCGTGTGAGTAAGTACCATTGTGGGGATACGGCCTCCCGATTGTCCAACGTCGGATTGTTTCTTCAAGGGACGGCGTTGGTGCAGTTTGAAAACCACGAAAAAACAATAACAACCTGGGAAGCGTTTGAGAAAGAAATAGCGAGCTGCTTCGGAGACCCATTGGTGAAGAAGAAGCGCGCAGAGCAAACTTTGATGCAGCGTGCTCAAGTCCCTGACATGCACAACGTATATTGAAGAAATTCTGAAATTGTGCAAGTCCACGGCGATCCACGCATGAAAGAAGATGACAAGGTTGGGCATCTCCTCAAAGGAGTTGTTGAAGACGTCTACAATTTCCTCATCGGTAAGGACATCTTGGCGTCTGTAGCAGACATAATTCAACACTGCCGCTCATTCGAGACCCTGAAGGCTAGGCGCATCACTCCCGAATTCGGTAGACTTGCCAACGTCACAACCGTTGCAAGTGTCGACGTCCCTCCGACATCATCCTGTGATCTTGCCTCGATGATCAGGCAACTCGTACGCGAGAAACTTGGATTACGTGATGTTTTCAACCCGCCGAGGGCGCATGCTAGCAACGCCTCCCCGCCATACGACGCAATGTGTGCTGCTGTTGATGCCACGCTATATGATTGGCCCCAATCAAGAGCACCAGAGCCCACAACTGACAACCTACATCATCGCCATGGTTTCCAGAACGCCTCCCGCCAACCACCTACAATGGTGTCTTTGTGGGATGATCATGGGTACATGGTGCCTCGTGAAACCTTTGGCGACGTGCGTGAGGCCCCTGTATGCTATAACTGCGGTCTCCGTGGACATGTGGCTCGATTCTGTGGTCAGAGAGGTCGCCCCAGCAGCGCTACTACGAGGAAGTATCAGCTTCTCGACAAAACCGCTGGCGCGGTGGTATGCGCTCGATGCGGGACGCGTACGTTGGGGACGGCTTCCAGCAAACCACCCACAGTGATACACATGCGGGACGCAATTTCCGCCAGAATTCACGCAACGACTCGCCTTCCTCCGAGCGAAGCTTGATGCCCCCCGCAACACGCCGGTTCCGTTCCCCGTCTCCTGGTCAACGCGCCACCTCCCCGCCTCCGGGAAACTAGGTGGTGCGGCCAATGGAGGTGAGGTGAAGCTATGATGAGCTCCGCCGGCAACGTATTGTCACCCACCGTGCTGTCCCACATCAGGAATCGATGTCCGGCTTAACTCCCTCGCAAGACCCCATCCTCTCGCAGATCAAAGGTTTCGTGCGCGAAGAAGTTGCCCGCCAACTCTCGTTCATCTCTGGCCTACCGGAGTGCAGTGCGCCGCTTAGCCCTACTCCACGGACTATTGTACGAGATCAAGTGCCTGACGTCCTTCCTCCGCAGCTGGTGCCACCAGTCAATGCACCATTGACGTACGCCGAAGCAGAAGCACGACCACGACCACAGACGTTCCAAGCACCGCCTCCATTGCTTGCTCCTGTTTATGCCGCCCAGCCGCCACAACCTCCAGTTCGCCGAGTCTCTAATTCATGGCGCACTGCCGAAAACCAACCGATCTGCTTTTGGTGTGGTCTACCTGGGCACGTCGCACGTTTGTGCCTCCGCCGCCCACTCCTCTCACGTGGAAACCCATGTCCATATGAGAACGATCACACGTAAAATGTAATACACTCCAGACCCCGAATTGTACGCTCCTCGACCGAGCCACCGACCAGCTCCTGATCGCCGATCTCCTTTTCCACGTCGACGCTCGCCCTCCCCGATGCGCCGACGCCCCCTACAATCGACGCGGAAAACTAAATGACGCAGTTCTCGAGGCAAGGACTGCGTCCTCGTCACAAAGCACAAGCCGTCTTCGTTCGCCGCCGAATGTAATTAATGCCGTTCTTGAAGGTGTACCCGTACTTGCCCTTATTGATACTGGTTCCGCAATTTCTGTCATCGCCGTAAAAGTTTGCCGTTTCATTCGAAAAGTGACAACGTCTTACTTGGGTTCATGTCTTTATACTGCCACTGCGCAGCCTGTGCAGCCTGTAGCCGCGTGTACTGCCAGACTTGTAATTCAAGGGGTGCCCTACAAAGTGCAGTTCGTAGTACTCCCACACTGTTCTTATGACATCATTTTAGCTTGGGATTTTCTCTCCCATCACCAAGCCGTCATTGATTGCGCCCGTGCCGAAGTCGCCTTTTGTCCCCTTGGTGATGCGCTACCAGTGCACGATCGTCCTTCCTACGCGAAGTTGGTCATTAATGACGACAGCGAGATCCCTCAAAGGGCTACTGTCTTCGCACCTGTGTCGTGTACCGCCGTCGTCGACGCTACCGCATTCTTCACGCCTTCCGCTGCTTTCGTTGATCGCCACTTATCACCGCTCCCAGCCACTCTCCTTACTCTTCAAGGTGGTGCGACCAACGTGCCTGTGGAGAATCCGTTCCCAATCACAATTACGCTGCTTCGAGGTGAATGTATCGGTTCGATAGAATCATTCGAAACCATCGCTACAATTGACGTTCCTGATCAATCATCGGAAGTCAGTGCCCTCTCCTGTAGTTCCGTTTATGACCCTTCCACTACCGACATTTTCATCCGTGTCATCGACGAAGGCCTAAATCCGCAACAGAGGTGTGAGCTTTTGAGCCTCCTTGACAAGTTTCGGCCATCTTTTGACAGTCACAGTGCTACTTTAGGTCGAACATCTACCGTATGCCACCAGATCGACACAGGTAATCATCCGCCACTACGGCAGCGACCGTACCGTGTTTTACCGACTGAACGCCGTGTCATCGATGAACAAGTAGGTGACATGCCAAAACGAGGCATCGTTCAACTATCAAACAGTCCTTGGGCATCGCCGGTTGTTTTAGTTAAAAAGAAGGATGGCAGGATACGCTTTTGCGTAGATTATCGTCGCCTAAACAAAATAACACGAAAGGATGTTTATTCTTCGCCTCGAATCGATGACGCCATCATCTCTTTACAAGGCGAAGAGTTGTTTTCCTTCCTTGGTCTACGCTCTGGGTACTGGCAAGTGCCCATGAATCCGGGTGATAGGCCAAAAACTGCCTTTGTTACACCAGGCGGCGTTTACGAATTTAACGTGATGCCATTCGGCCTATGCAATGCATCGGTAACATTTGAGCGAATCATGGACACTATCCTACGAGGCCTCAAATGAAACACGTGTTTGTGCTACCTAGATGATGTAGTGGTATTCTCGCCTGATTTTACCAAGCACCTTCGTCACTTGGAATAGGTTCTACGCTGCCTCTCTGCAGCAGGCCTCTAATTCAACTTGACGAAGTGTCACTTTGGAGCGCGCAAGCTGACCACTCTCGGACACGTCGTGTCGAAGGATGGCGTTCTTCCTGACCCCGCTAAGTTATGTGCTGTTCGCGAGTTCCCGAGGCCCGCGTATCTCAAGCAGCTGCGTAGTTTCATTAGGCTTTGCTCATACTTCCGCCGCTTCGTCCGGGATTTGGCCTCGATCGTGGCACCTCTGACAGACCTACTTCAGGGAGACCGCAATCTATCTGCGTGGTCTCTAGCCTGCGACAGTGCCTTTGCGAAGCTCCGTGAATTGCTTACAACACCACCGATACTGCGTCATTTCGATTCAAGCGCTCCCACAGAAATCCACACAGATGCTAGTGGTGTCGGTCTTGGCGCTGTATTCGCCCAACGAAAGCCTGGTTACCAAGAATATGTTGTTGCGTACGCGAGCAACACTCTTAGAAGAACAGAAGCAAATTATTCGGTAACTGAGAAAGAATGCCTAGCGATTATCTGGGCCATTACAAAATTTTAGCCTTATCTGTACGGCCGCCCTTTCGATGCTATTACTGACCACCACGCGCTCTGCTGGTTATCCTCTCTCAAAGATCCCTCAGGACACTTGGCACGATGGGCTTTACGGCTCCAAGAGTACGACATCCGTGTCATTTATCGCTAAGGCCAGAAGCACGCTGATGCCGACGCACTTTCTCGTTCGCCTGTTTCTACTGATATTGCGAGTGTCGCCATCCGAGACAACTTACTTCCACTATTAGGACTCATCGACAGGGCTGCGAAGCAGCGCAAAGATTCGTGGATTGCGTCTCTGATGGATTACCTACCTGAAACACTCGCCCACCCGCCATCTCGAGTGCTACACCGACAAGCCTCTCAATTCGCTATCCGTGATGGAATACTTTATCGCCGCAACTACCACCCTAACGGTCGCAAACGGCTACTCGTCATACCCAGGCATCTCCGTGCCAGCATATGTGCTGCTTTCCATGCCGATCTGTACTGTGCGCACGCCAGTTTGTTTAAAACCTACGCCAGGCTACGTTTTCGGTTTTACTGGCGTGGCATGTACACATTCGTTCAAAAGTACATTCAATCTTGCACAGAGTCCCAATGCCGCAAGCACGATCCTAGCCGTTCTACTGCACCAATTCAGCTATTACCGTGCCCAGTGCGACCATTCGACCGGGTTGGAATAGACCTTTATGGTCCTCTACCATATACATCAGCTCGGAATCGCTGGATTATTGTAGCGATCGACCATCTCACGATATATGCAGAAACGGCCGCTCTACCAGCCGCGATGGCACGTGACGTTGCGTCTTTCCTGCAGCAGCGTTTTGTTCTGCGTCACGGCGCTCCACGTGAACTTTTGAGCGACCGAGGCCGCGTCTTTCTCGCGGATGTTGTTCAAGAACTTCTTGCAGAATGCCATGTGATTCACCGCTGTACTACCACATATCGTTCACAAACAAATGGCATGACCAAGCGTTTCAACTGTACTCTTGGCGACATGATTTTTATGTATGCCGCGTCCGACCACACCAACTGGAATCTTATCCTTCCCTACGTAACGTACGCTTTCAACACGGCACCTCAAGCGACGACAGGCTTTTCTCCCTTCTTTTTACTTTATGGTCGAGAACCATCATCTTCAATCGACACCATTCTCCCCTACCAACCCGACTCATCCGAAGGCACAGCAGTTTCCGAAGCCGCGCGGTATGCGGAAGAATGTCGGCAATTAGCTCGCACCCTTAGAACACAAGAACAAGGGCTACAGAATCTTCATCACGACGATAGACGGTCCAACTACCAATTTCGCCCAACTCTGTTGTTTGGCTTTGGGTGCCCCCAGTGCTGCTCCTGGTACCTCTACAAAGTTTGCCCGCAGGTACAATAGACCTTATCGCGTCATAGAACAAACTTCCGTTGTTAACTGCCTCATCAAACCCCTCACGGCCACTGTGGACCTGCGTCGCCGAGGCCGCAAAATCGTACATGTGGATCGCCTCAAACCATATCACGAACCACTTGTCCTCACGACACCTTAGAACACTTACTTGACACCATCTTCAGCGAGGAGAAATATGTAATCATGAATGAAGTGGGTCATGCAAATCTCGGCAAACACATTGTCAGTGCTAAGCACGAGACGCTCAGCCCGGACTGTCGCTGATTTCGCTAGCTAGGTCTACGCTCCGACCTGGTCTCGAATAACAGTTTTGAGTGTCTCAGTTCTTTATTATACACCGAACATTTTCCACTGCATACACCTGTGCCTCCACCCGTTTTTATGACACAAAATAATGTTCCCGTGCTTGTCGATGGACTTCCTACGATGGCTTTGATAGATAGTGGAGCAGCTGTTTCAGTGTTCAGTCTTAACTTCAAATTGCGGCTAGGACATAAAGTGATGTTTCGCTGGGACAGTTATGCATCATTTCTTGCAGTGATCGGGGAGACGCTGTGCCTGATTGGTGTGTGTGTTGTTAGTGTCACTTTGGGCGACAAGGTGTTCGAGGCTGAATTCGCTGTCCTGACCAGCTCCACCCATGACATCATCTTGGGGATTGATTTTCTACGTGAGTGCGGTGCTACTGTCGATTGCGCTGCTGGGGAGATTGTGCCAATGGCATTCACTCACGATCCCAGGTGCTGTCAAAGATCTATCACCGTCATTGAGGATGTTGTCTTGCCGCCCAACTCGATGAAGAACGTACGCGTGGACGCCTCTGCCTCGGACGCCGGCACGTTTGATGTTCTTGTGGAGCCCGTTCCTCTCAATTGCGCCAAGAAAAATGTGCTCGTTCCACATGGTGTTCTGCCGATCAGTGATAGATGATCAGCCTTTTGGATGTCGAACTATTCAAGTGAACCTGTCAAGCTACCCTGCGGATGGCGACTCGCCTCCTTCGAACAAAATTCGAACAGTTTTATTCAGCATCTTTAAGTGACGTGAGCGTAGATCATATTCGTGCAACGCACTATACTGAAGCCAACTTTCTGAGTATGGTAAACAAGTCGCTTTCATCAGAAAAACGTCAAGCTTTGGTTGAAGTCCTTGCAAAGCACGCCACTATATTTGACTTCGCGCAGAATGAAGAGCAAATAAGTGTACCCAAGTCACGTACTCGCCACGGGATTGACACAGGATCCGCTCACCCTATTCGGCAGAAACAATACCGTGTATCATCTGCGGAGCGTAAGATCATTGCTCAACAGGTAGCAGAAATGTTAAAGAAAAGGGTCATACAAGAGTCTTGTGGCCCTTGGGCTGCCCCTGTGATTCTTGTCCGAAAAAAGGATGGTACATGGCGATTTCGCGTGGACTACAGACGGCTCACATGTGTTACTAAAAAGGATGTCTACCTGCTTCCCAGGATTGATGACGTTATCGATTGTTTACATTCGGCATTGTACTTCTTCACGGTGGATTTGAGATCTGGTTATTGGCGAATCCCAAGCATCCGAATGACAAAGAGAAAACGGCCTTCACCACACCAGATGGTCTATTTGTATTCATTGTAATGCTTTTTGGCCTATGCAATGCTCCAGCCATGTTTGAGCGCTTCATGGACTCTATATTACGTGGACTAAAGTGGGAAGTTTGTCTTGGCTACCTGGATGACGTTATAATTTTTGGCCGTATATTCGATGAGCACAGACATTATTCTCACCTGCCTTGAGGAAGCTAAGCTCACCTTGAACTCTAAGAAGTGTCATTTCGGCAGCCGTGAGACTATTGTTCTCGGCCACTTGGTGGATAGGCATGGCGTTAGATTCGGCCCCCAGAAAGTCGCTGCGGTCAGCTGCTTCAAACAACCTCAGTCGGTACGAGAGTTGCGAAGCGTTTTGGGCCTATGCTCGTATTTCCGTCGCTTCGTGCCCAAGTTCGCTGACGTCGCTTACCCTTTGACGTCCCTACTCAACAAGAACGCACCTTTTCGGTGGTCAGCGGAATGCCAGTCGTTTTCGTAACTCAAGATGTCCTTACGTCAGGGCCCGTACTTCGCCACTATGACCCGTCTGCTGCCACAGAAGTTCATACCGACGCCAGTGGTGTAGGTATCGGCGCCGTCTTGGTCCAACGCCATGGAGCTGCTAAATACGCCGTTGCCTATGCCAGTCGCTGTTTAAGTAAACTGGAGCAAAACTATACTGTCACAGAGCAGGAATGTCTCGCGGTTATATTCGCCGTGCACAAGTTTCGCCCTTATATCTATGGACGCCGATTCTCGATTATCAAGGACCACCATTCTTTATGTTGGCTCACTGGACTATGGGACCCATCTGGTCGTCCTGCTTGTTGGGCGTTACGATTGCAAGAACACGACTTTGAAGTCTGTTACAAGAGCGGTCGTCGTCATGCTGACGCCGATTTCCTTTCACGGCTTCCCCTTCCGACAATCGAGTGTCACGCTGACAACTTTGATGAATATTTGGCAGTAGTAGATACTCCGTTTCCTGACCGAAAAACGTTTTGAGCAGAGCAACGCAGTGACAAATGTCTCGCTTCTTGATTTATTTCCGGAACGAATGGTCAGCGTGGTTTCGTCGTAAAGGATGGCGTTCTTTACAAAAACAACTATTCCGGCGCAGGCTCTCGCCTACTTCTAGTTGTGCCTACCAGTCTGCGACAACACGTACTTCGAGCAATGCACGATGACCCAACATCTGGCCATATGGGTTTTTAGGACATTTCATCGCACGCAAGAACGCTTCTTCTGGCCGAAAATGCGTAAAAGTGTCAACGCATATGTTGCGAGCTGTGAACAATGTCAACGTCACAAGCGTCCTACAACTCCGCCAGCTACACTACTTCATCCCATAGCACCCCCGGGTTCACCATTTGACGTCGTCGGTGTTGACCTGCTCGGCCCTTTTCCGCGATCAACTAACGGCAACCGATGGATTATTGTGGGCGTTGACCACCTCACACGCTACACCGAAACAGCGGCGATTCCTGTGGCAACGGCCACTCAAGTTTCACAGTTCCTGCTGTCGGACGTTATATTACGCTATGGACTCCTCCGTGTCATCATCAGTGATCGCGGGCGGCAATTTGTCGCCGATGTAGTTGAAGACCTCCTTCGTCTCGCTTCGTGCCCTTTCCTTCACACTACTCCGTATCACCCGCCGGCTAATGGTTTGACGGAGCGAACTAATAGGACTCTCGTCAACATGATTACCATGTATGTTGATTCCGGACACAAAACATGGGACGCGATCTTGCCATTTATAGCTTTCGCCTACAACACTGCACAGCACGAAACAACGAGATACAGTCCATTTTACCTGCTCTACGCATGCCAACCCCGCACAACTCTTGACACTAATCTTCCTTTTTCTGAGACTGATAAACCTACTCTCGCCGAAGCCATTTGCCGTGCTGAAGAGGTCCGGCGCATTGCCTGTCTTCGAACTTTCGTCTCCCAGAAACGCTCTAAGAACCGTTACGACAGAAGTCACCAGCACGTATTGTTTGAGAAAGGGGATTTGGTGTGGCTTCGGACGCCGCTTCGCAAGCGAGGCCTCTGCCAAAAGTTTCTCGCCAACTACACTGGTACGTTTGTTGTCCTGGAACGTCTCCGCGATGTAACATTCGTGATATCTCGGCTGTTGTCAACTGGCCGCCGCTCAAGCAAGACCAACGTCGTTCATGTCGCGTCGCCCGTTTAAAGCGCTATCATCATCGCAACGAAGCCTAACTCGCCCGGTGGTCATCGTCTGCAAAGGGGGAACTGCTACGACACTGAGGGGACGGGTGGAAGAAGAGAAGAACGCGGTGGGCATGAGCGGTTATCTACCAGATCCCTAGACTCTCGCATTGATCATCTCTCGTAAATAAAGCAATCTCACCGTAACTATATATATATATATATATATATATATATATATTTATATATATATATGTATTGATACAAAGTATCACTACCAGGAAAAACAAGGGAAGCGTTGGCACAGAAGAAAGACGACGTTGCCTCCACTGCAATCCCCCTGAGTGGGTACGAGCCATGACGGTGGAGATCATGATCAACATACTGTGATCGCGGACTCAGCGCCCATTAAAAACCCCCCATTAAGTTACCTTGCCTTGTGTAACAATTTGGTGGAGGTGCTGGGTAGGACGAACCCAAAGACGGAAGCTTCACTACCAGGACTTCGTCGCAGCCGCCACCTCGCCGGACTTCCACCTTCGCCGATCGTAATGGCCCAAGAGCAGCCATCCAACGCTTCGAGGCCAACTCCGATGGGTTCCGTGCAGTACTACAGAGTGCCGCCAAACTTCGGCGGAACCTCAGGAGAAGACGTCGACGTGTGGCTCAAGAACTACAAGCGGGTGAGCAGAAGCAATGGCTGGGACTCGAAGGAACAGCTCAATCATGTCGTATTCTCGTTAACTGACACCGCCCTCATGTGGTACGAGAACCACGAGGACATGTTCACGACTTGGGAACGTTTTGTTGAAGAAGTGCAGAAGTGTTTCGGTGATTCGGATGCGAAGAAGAAACGCGCGGAGCAGACATTGTCTCAGAGGGCACAGCTTCCAGGAGAAACATGTACGACATACATTGAAGAAATATTGAAGCTGTGCAAGATCGTGAATGGGAGGATGTCTGAAGAAGACAAAGTTGGACACGTTCTCAAGGGTATAGCCGAAGACGTGTACAATTTCTTAATTGGGAAAGACTGCTTGAACTCCGTGTCTGACGTGATGAAGCACTGTCGTACCTTTGAGTCCCTCAAGATGCGACGAATTTCTCCGAAATTCGGCCGCCTGTCCAACGTCCCCACTGTGGCTAGTGTTGAAACAATGCCGCCTAACGACCTTGCTTTGACCATACGGCAGATCGTCAGAGAAGAGCTGCTTCGATGTCAGCAGACCTATCATCGCCCCAGCGATTTTCAGGATGTGTACGTAAACGAACCAGAACGTGTGCGGACTCCTGTTTCTCGTCCACCATGGCAACCATCGATCAACGCAGCAGACGCTTATGAATATCAAGGCACACAGCAGGCTGGATTACCACGTCAACCACCTCCCAACTACGAACGAAGTTTTCGCCCACCAGTTTACGCAACATCGCCTCCCTACAGGGCCCCCGAAGGACGGTACCACTATCCCATGCCTTCCGAGAGGAGTCGTTACTCTGAGCAACAACGTGCCCCTCGACCAAGTCCGGTATGCTACAACTGTGGTGTCCCGAGTCACATCGCACGATTTTGTGACCACCGCCCATATCAGCGACAGTCTTGGCACATGTCTCACCAACCTTTCGACCATCCGCTCTCCACGTCACGGAAACCACGCCCGCCTACCGGATCACGCTACCCCTTGCCGGCCTCTGATCGAAGTTTGACACCACCACCAGCTCCCCGTGCTCCACGATCGCCATCGCCACGGCGACGCGCACGTACACCGCCGCCGGAAAACTAGTCGGTGCGGCCAATGGGGGTGAGGCCGCGAGATCACAGGTGCTATCTACAGGTATACCCCCGTCAGCATTTATGTTGAAGAACAAAGTTCATGTAGTTGTCGATGGAGTGGCTACTATGGCACTTGTGGATACAGGCGCGACAGTCTCTGTGATGAGTGTAAATTTTGAAAACCTGCTGGGACCAAAAGTGATGTTTTTCCTGAACCGTGGGGTGACATTTCGTGGTGTAAGTGGTGACGTGTTGTGTCCGGTGGGATATTGTACTGTGGACGTCTCGCTGTGTGGCAGGGTGTTTTGCACAGAGGTTGCGGTTATTCCGCGGTCTACACATGACGTTGTCTTGGGTATTGACTTCTTGTGTGAGTGTGGTGCAACTGTAGACTGCAGAAGTGGGCATCTTTCTATACATGGTACTTTCCCAACGGCGCTCTTGGAAAATTCCCGTCCGGAGGAATGCAACTTTTTCGTCTCCGTGGACACAGTCGTTCCTGCATTTTCTGCTGTGTGTGTTCCCGTGACATGTTCGAGCAACAACTGGGGCACGTTTGACGCCATGCTCGAACCGACTCCCTTGGCATGCCTGAAAAAGAACATTCTCATTCCCCATTGTACAGTGCCAGTCGTTGATGGACGGGCCGGTGTGTGGACAATGAACAGTTCCATGGAGCCTGCCATTCTCCCAGGCGGCATGAAACTTGCAGTATTTAGACCCGAATCATGTACGACGCTGGTTGCGCTTCTTGATGCTACAAGCCAAAATGAACATCTAGGTTTAGAAGGTTCAGAAGATGCCCAATTGCTACAAATGGTCAGCAAGTCACTTGATCAAAGTGAACGTCATAGACTGCTCGACGTTCTGTCTAAGCACTCGAAAGTGTTCGATTTTTCTAAATACAGCCAAAGGCCCTTAATCCCAGCGTCCCGGATACGTCATCAGATCCACACCAAGTCGGCGCATCCCATTAGGCAGCTGAAAAAGGGAATAATACAGGAATCGGCAAGTCCATGGGCTGCTCCCGTCATTCTAGTGAGGAAGAAAGATGGTACGTGGAGATTTTGCGTTGACTACCGCCGACTGAATTCTGTTACCAAGAAAGACAACTATCCACTGCCACGCATCGATGACGCTCTAGACTGCCTGCATTCCGCGTCCTACTTTTCATCTGTCGACCTGAGATCAGGTTACTGGCAAATTCCGATGCACGCAGCTGACAAAGAAAAGACAGCATTTGTTACGACCAACGGACTTTACGAGTTCAACGTTATGCCATTCGGATTATGTAAGGCTCCTGCGACATTCGAAAGATTTATGGACTCTATATTGCGTGGTTTAAAATGGCATATATGTATGTGTTATGTTGACGATGTCGTAATTTTTGGACGTACGTTTGAGGAGCACAACACTCGCCTAGACCTCGTGCTCAGCTGCATTGAAAAAGCTGGTCTTGTATTGAATTAAAAAAAGTGCCACTTTGGTGAGCAACAAACTGGCTGACGAGGTATCCAGCTGGCCGACACAGGCAATAACAATGAATATTCATGTCCCGGCTCCCCACAACTGTAGCAGAAAGGAGTGCGATCTGCGGTCCGCGATATACCGGGCTTCCGCACTGGGGGTTACCCAACAGAATCCCGTTGGGTCCAGGCTGCGATAGGGGGTGGTTGGTAGTACTGTGGCACCAGCGCGGACAACAGATGTCGAACTGCATCCGCATAGCTGTATGCGTTTGGTTGGTATGATAGCTCAGTAGACAACGGGTGACGAATAGCGTCGGCGTAACTGTATGCTGGTGGCTGGTAGGGCACTTCCGAACGAGGCTCGGCGGAAGCTATCACTTGTCGGAAATTGTGGCGCACGACTTCAGCGATGGAGGCATCTGTGACCTCCAGCTTCGGTGGTGGTTGCGACGGTAGTGTGTGCCTTGCGTTAATTTTTGCAATCTTCTCACGTACAATCTGCCAAATCAATTGGCGTAGACAGCTTTCATCGGACAACGTCGTAATAACGGTGGCCCCTACAGATGCGCTGGTCATAAGGCGATTGTATTGTTGGTACCGCTGCTGAAATGCCCTCTAGATTGCTGTGGCCCTCCTACTAAGCTCGTCGTCTTTTGTCGGAGGATTGCGCATAAGGCCAGCGAACAGTTGTATTTGACGCCGCGTATGACATGGCTGAACTTTTTAGCTTGGGGCACGTTGGCACTCATGCGGTGAAACAAACGCGCCATGTCTTCAGCAAACATCGCGACTCCCTAAATTGGCTGTTGAATGTTTGATTAAAGAAGGCATTGCGTGCTTTCAGGTCGATTCGGGCTCCCTAACGCATCAATTAGCGGATGATGAAACTCGTCCACGTTGTGAAAGTTCTATCGTAGTTTATGAACCACGTCTTAGCGTTGTTCTCAAGCGTGAAGTATACGTTGAATAGCTTCTCGTCAAATATTCAGCGGTTAAATTTGGCTACCTGACTGAACTTTTCAAGTCAATCTTCTGCATCTTCGTTTTCGTGA
The DNA here is from genome assembly GCA_013436015.1 of Rhipicephalus annulatus. NCBI lineage: Eukaryota > Metazoa > Arthropoda > Arachnida > Ixodida > Ixodidae > Rhipicephalus > Rhipicephalus annulatus. The sequence continues at coordinate 641,091 of WOVY01001177.1, read as the reverse complement.
CCTTGAAAAGGCTCAGAAATCGGAAAGTTATGGACTATTGTTGGGTTGCTTGATAAAGTCATTTCTTGAACAGGGGTATCCGTCGACAAAGGTGGTTTTGTGAAGAGACCGAATTCGGGGCCCTGACCTTGAAGGAGGCGATGGTTTGGGCAGTGTGCCGGAGTCTCCAGGCGTGGGTGCCCAGTGAGGCTGGGACCAGGGCTGCTTACAGGAATGGCGATCTTGAGGTTACGGAACGCAGCACTTCCACCAGTCTCGCCGTTCTCAAAGTACGGGGGCTTTATTGTAACGAACAGAAGGATGCTGTTCTCTCAAAGACGCCAGAGGTGGACTCGACCAAAAGAACTGCTTCTGCTTTTGTTGTTTCGATATGACCTTCTTGTGTGGGTATCTTGTCATCTTCACCAACGCCAGCACCCAAATAGGACGCGGCGATACTGTGATTTTGCTGTGAAAATGCGTAATAGTTTTATTGTTGTCCCATTAGTGCACAGAATCTTATGAGTGCATTTTAGTGCGGACTTTTTGCCTTCACATAACATCTTGGTGTGAACATTGCTTTTTAAAAAAATCTTGACATAATCAACTTTGCATTCGCCATACTGCGTCGTACTCGAAATGACCGCGTTTTTAATAAATGCAATAGAGGGCACTACGAGCACAAGGCTTAGCGCTTGATTCATCTGAAAGAAGGTAACCATGATGTTACTTCTAGTTGATTATGTTAGTCACTAGAATAAAAAAATTCCGCCATATCCACGAAGTGAATGATGATGAGTGGGCGAAGCTCCGGAGGTAAACCTGGTAAACCATGAATCCTATGTACATTTTGCCCACTCAATTTTATTACATCGCTCCCCCTAGCGTACGTCGCCGCACTAAATCGAACGATTGCCTTCAACCAATGACACGCGCCATATGTGACATCATTCCTATTTTATAAGATCTCGCGTCTTTCATCAACTACAAGTACCGCTTTCTAGATTATAACATCTTGCATCTTTTCATCATCAGCTACAAGTACCACCATCTAGTAAACACTACAAGAACTAAACGAGAGGTGGCTACATACAGGAGATGGTGCCGCCATCTAGTGAACACTGCAAGAACTAAACTAGAGGTGGCTAGATACAGGGGACGGTACTGCCATCTAGTGAACACTGCAAGAACTAAACTAGAGGTGGCTACATACAGGCTACAGGGGACGCACAGCCCACGCCCTAAGGAGCTTCGCCCCTAAAAAATATACTATTATCGAGGGAGAGAAGCAACAAAGGGCAGGAAGGTTAGCCACACACACCTATGATTCGTTATACTGCACTTGGGAAGGATAGGATAAATAAAATAGCGGACGAGTTTTACACGGGTTTGTACACTAGCCCGGGCAACCATGACCCTAATATAAGTTCTATCATTAACCCAGATAGCATCCCACAAATAATGATAGAAGAATTCAAAAGAAAGAATGGAAAAAAAACTGAGCTGCTGGTGAAGATCAGGTAACAACATACCTACTGAAAGATGGAGGACAGATTGTGTTAGAAACGCTAGCCACCCTGTTTACGAAGTGTGTCTTGACAGAAAGACTACCAGAGTCTTGGAAGATGGCTAACATCATCTTAATACATAAGAAAGAAGGTGACATGGACTTGAAGAATTATAGTCCAATCAGCTTGCTCTCCGTCGTATACAAGGTATTTACAAAAGTAATTGCTAACAAAATCAAGACATTAGAAGGTCATCAACCAAAAAAAAGAACGAGAATTTAGAACAGGCTGCTCAGAAACTGACCACATTGGTACTATCAATCAGGTTATAGCGAAATGCTCAGAATACAGCTAACCACTGTACATAGCCTTCATAGTTCACGAGAAGGCGTTTGATTCTGTAGCAATATGAGCAATCATGCAGACACAGCAGAATCGGGGCGCCGACGAAGCATAATATATACACTGGAAGAAATCTACCACCATGGTGTTCCATACAGCAAGTTACAGAATACCAATCAAGAAGGGTAAAAGGCGGAGGGATACATTCTCCTCAATGCTATGTACCGCGTGCTTACAGCATGTTTTCAAGGCCTCGAATGGGAAGAGTTAGGTATTCAAGTTAATGGAAAGCACTTTAGTATCCTGCGCCTCATCGATGACATTGCATTGCTGAGTAACTCATGGGATGAATTGTAAGTCATGATTACATACTTAGACAAACAGAGCAGGAAAGCAGGTCTTAAAGTTATCAGCAGAAAACGAAAGTAATATAATATTACCTCGGAAGATAACAGCGCATTGAATTAGGTAGCAGTGCATTTGAAATTGTAAAAGAGTACGTCTACTTAGTACAGGTGAAAACCATGGAGCCGAACAACTAGATTAAAGTAACTTCATGAATAAGATTCAGGTGGAGAATATTTGGCAAGCGGTCTCAAACAATGACTAGTAGATTGCCACTGTACCTCAAGAGGAAGGTATATAAAGCTGCAACGTGCCGGTACATAGCTACGGAGTAGGAAATTGGATACTTATAAAGAGAGTTCAGCCCTAATTAAGGACGACTCAGTTAGCGAGGGAAAGGCGAATGATAGGTGGAATCTTAAGGGACAAGAAGAGAGCAGAGTGGATCAGGGAGCGAACCGGGGTTAAAGATATCACAGTTGAAATCAAAAGTAAATGGACATGGGCCGGACGTGTAGCGCGTAGGCAGTATAACGGTTGGTCATTAAGGGGAACTGACTGGATTGCGAGAGAAGGCAAGTAGGTTAGGGGGGGAAACGTGAGGTGGGCACACGATAATAACAAGTTTGCGAGTACAAAGTGGCAGTAGCAATCGCAGGACCCAGTTGACTGGCGGAACATTGGTGAGGCCTTTGTCCTGCAGGGTACGTAGTCAGGCTGATGATGATGATGACTTGAGAAGAGGATGAAGGAAAGAAAGTATGTTATGAACACTAAAATAAATCTGATGGCCCAATTTTCGAAAAAAAGCAGCAACATGCACGCAATAATATGGTCAGGCAGCAAATAGAAATGAGTATCGAATCATTAGATACTGATACTACGTAAACCGAATGTTGGAATATTATTCATAATATTCTAATGAATACAAAAAGTTTAAGTTCTGCTGCGTAATGGAATACGAAAAAGGAAGAAAAAGCTAAAGTTGGTGAATGGTTTCTTTAAGTCCAATACTGATTGTGAATTTCGACTGTTATAAGAAAATATTTATTATGAAATGATGGGGAAGATTTTTGCTTCAGAAAAACAGACATTTCGATGACGTACTAGACTACCCCTTTTTGACATTTATAGTTTTCTTCTGTGTTTGCTTTTAAAAGAAAAAGTATTGAAATCAGGAGCAATGAATTCATGCTCAACTTTTATGACAAATTCTTTTACAGTCTTCACGATAGACTCTGTTTTAAGTTGTGTGATAGGAATTTAGTTGTACGTGTCCTCATAAAACGGCGGAAAATCTGGCACTCACTTACAGTCACTCTAGAAATATAAAGGGTCTCTCAGGTAACTTTAGCCAGAGTTTAGGCTGACCTCTCTGCCTTTCTGTAAATGAATCTATCTCTCTCACTCTCTCTTTTAGCCAGAGTTTAAAAATATGCCGACACACGCGATTACGACGCGGCCAAATGCACGTTGCTCACTGTTGCCTGGAGTTAGTCAGACTATCTTTATGTGTTTTTAAATATTGTTTATTAGACAAGTTGAAATAACTAACTTTTCAAGAAACGAAGATAGATGAAAAATTTCAAAGAGAAAGTTGTAGATTGGTTTGCAAAACGGCCAATTACATAGTTTTAACCTTTATATCTGTTACGTATTAGTCATTTTCTGGTAATTATGAAGTATCAAGTGAAAAACCTGCTCGTGCGCCAGTGCTCACAATGATTCTAGTGCTACCTAACGTTCCGCGTACGAATGACCCTAGAATTTGCCCCATTGTGCTGTCTCAGTAGGGCTGCAACGATGGTCGTGGCTTTACGATGCACACATTTGCTATCGGCTACAAAAACGATAACCACTGTGACTGTTTATCGCCGTCAAAAACTGGTGCGAGGGAAGCGTGTGGTTCGTACGCGGAACGTTAGGGAGCACTGAAATAGTCGTGCGCACTGACACGCGAGCGGGTTTCTCACGTGGTATTTTTTGTATTTCGTGGGCATTTGTAAACAGCAGAAACTGAATACCTAACCGATATAAAGTTCAAAACTATCTATTTTGACGTTTTGCAAACCAATCCACAACTTTCGCATTGAAAGTTTTTACCCATCTTCGTTCCTTCAAATGTTCGTCAATTGAACAGATCTAATTAGGCAATATTTGAGAACACAAAAAAAGCCTGACTAACTGCAGGCAACGGTAAGCAACATGCATTTGGTCGCGTCGCAATTACGTGTTCCGGCATATTTTTAAGCTCTGGCTAAAATTACGTGGGACACCCTGTAAAGTGTTATGCTAAGGGCTCTTTAGGAATCAACAAAATATTCGTGAGCCAGACACACTCGGACTCACAATCACTCTCTCAGACTCAGACTCACTGCTTTATATGAGTCTCAGTGAGTCTGAGTGAGTTTGATATCAAGTTAGCATTTTCGACTAGAGCAACAGTGCTCTTTAACACCAATATCTCACGTAATCAGGACTCTTCTAGGTGCCTTTTGATACGGTACCTTTGAATACGAGTTAAGAAGTTTGAAAACAGTAAAGACGTTTTTTTTCAAGAAGATGGCAACATCAGATATATTTATTGAGAACTTCTCTTAAAGAGATGGCAGTGAGAGAGGTCAAAGTACCACCTTACATATTTCATGCTAGGGATCAATAAATGCTGAAAAGTGTATGAACGATACTATTTAGAAATACATGCGAGTAGGTGTGACTATAAACGTGAATTCAGATAAGGCTGATTTGACTGCCGACGATGAGTAGATAGGAGGTTATGGGGCAGCAATTGAAAGAGAAACGAACGCAGACTCACTCAATAAATAAATTGTAGATTTAAGATTCAGTTGAATTCAGCCGTAGTGAACGTTACCTGAGGCCGGCTCACTCGAACTCACATTCGCGAAAATTTTCAACTGGGCTCATTCTGACTGAGTAACCGAAAAATTACTCCCACGCACTTACTCTGACTCACAGGTTGATGTGAGTCTGAGTCAGTCGACTCCGGAGTGAGTTCGGCGACCTATGGGACCGACTATGTTTTCCCCCTTCAAAATCGCAGGTGCCAACTAGCCCTTCCACAAACTGTACATGCGTTCATCGCCCATATCAGCCTCACCTTTGCGCAGTTGCGAACAGCCTCGAGTCTTTCGTCTTGCTCTTCAACCACGAGGTGCCTCTGGTACTCCCACTCGAATATGGGTTGGAGCAGCGTTGACAGCGCGAACAGGTTTCCGAGGGAGACTACGGAGCCCATGGCAGGGTGGCCGAAAGCGGCATTGGTGACGTTGTGGAGAAGGTGTGGATGCTTGAAGAGGGCCACAGAGTCTGGCCTCAGTCTGCGCGCAGCGGACAGGTGGGGCAGGTGCCTCGTAAAGATGCGCAGCCACATGCGAAGCTGGGATGCGTTGAGGAAGTAGAAGGCCTCCTGCATCTGCGTTGGTGACAGTGCAGCTTTAGAAAGACATTGGATAAGTCCACTACTATGTAAGCTCAAAGTGAGCATTTATTCGAAAAAAAGCGTCAAATATTCCACACTGTGAAGCTGGATGACTAGCACGCAGCTGTGGTCATCAATTTACAAACCATAGTGTACTACTGAACGAGCAACAAAATTGGTATTTTAGTCGACAAAGTTTCGTATGAATTCTGTGGATATGGCATTTAATATTACCCATTTGAAGAAGATGGTACTTGCTGTCCTCTTCCGCATGCCCTCGTCGTTTCGCGCACCATCTGAGTTGGGGCTTGCTGTGTATGTATGCTTTTCTTGACTTCTTAGTGAATCGCTAGTCAGCAGTGGGATTCGGCCAGTTCACAGAGCACATTTTTTGCTTATGAACAAGAAAATATGTAAAGCCATAAATAGCTTCGCAGTAAAAAAAGACAACTTCCACAATTTAGAACGCGCTAACTTTGATAGGTCTAAAGCATACAATTTTGTATAAAGAAGGGAACTTTGGCGCTAGTGTTTGTGGGACCTGCAACGCATGACGCTTCAGCCAGCACGGTATTAATGGGTACACCATCTTGTCCAATATTCGCTCTTTTGGCTACACTTAGCTCTGCATGCCTTGGAGGCACTTTATCATGAGACGACAATCAGGAAATCTTCAGCAGTCACACTTTGCAATGCCAAACTCCTCTATTTTCATTGCAATTGCGCGCTCACGCACGGACAAGTCGCAGTCTCCCACAGTCCTAAAAGTTACCAAGCGCCATGCACAAATCAACCAATGGCTGGTATGCTTGGCCTGAGAAGTAATAATTTTTAGCCTGTAGCGTCGTTTGTCGAGAGAAGAGAAAGTAATTGAAGAGGCGAAGCTCCTCAAGGCCAAGCTTGACCGTTAACGGCGTTGGCATGTGTTGTAGCCGTGAAGAGAAGGAGGTAACGATAATGATCACAGGCAGTGACTCACTTGGGCAGTATATGACGTCTAAATATGCTCAATATAGAATTTCGTAAGAATTAAAGCAAATAACAACCACGAGGGCAACGTGTACTTTGTCTTTGCCAGCTTCAAGATAGATACGATACCACAAGGCAGTAATAATGCAGCCAAAACAAAATTAGAAAGAGTGTTGACTGGGCAAGGTGGTATTTATTCATACTCCTGAAACGGCACCACAAGGTAAGATGAATGCACACACACAAAAAAAGCAAAACGAAGCCAGCGGTAATTATTTCATGTTAATTTTTTTACAGGTGCATTCGTCCTACCTTGTGGCGCCGTTTCAGGAGCGTGTATTACCGATAAACTAGTATGTGACTGCAGTCCTAATCGAATTTGTTCGTCTTGAGTGCACCCTTTTTGTGTGCGGAGATTTCAATGCTGCGCACACAGTCTAGAGTTACCGCAAATCAGCAGCAAAGGAAACTGGCTCTGGGAAGATATATGCAACTTGCGATACACATTGCATACAGATCCCGGACACTCTACTCGCATAGAGAACTGTGTCTCTTGAGACACAAGCCGCGATCTCACTTTTTTCCAAAAACACAGGACCAGTAATGTCACATGGTCCTCTGGACGAACATCTTGGCAGTGACCACTATATTGTGGCTACTGCACTAACACTGCACAATGTTCGGTGTCCCGTGCGGAAGGTGCGTATCACAGAATGGGTGTGGTTCAGAGAGCGCCGACAAAACCTTCCCGAAGTGTCAGAGTACGACAAATGGCTAGAGTTTCTTTCTGATGACTTAGATGCATGTAAGCGCAGTCGTTACCACAACCGGAATCCCGGACGTGGACCCACACCTTCTGCATCTCTGGGCCACACGTAGAGGGCTCACGCGGCGTTGGAAGCGCCAACTCCTTATTCGCAAGCTTCGCCGGCGTATTGACCAAATCTCGCAGGAGGCACAAATACGCGCAGCACCTCGTCCACAACTGGCGGCGTTTCTGCAAGTGTCTTTCAGGCACCCTGAGCACTGCGAAAACATGGTCGATACTTCGCGCCCTTATAAATCCATCCGCTATCGGAACGCAAACTTTTCATCAACTAAATGGCTTAACACAAATGTACAGCAACGATCCATCCGGCCTTCTCAAGGAACTTGAACGACGTTTCATTGCTACCGGTCTTATGCCAAAGTATCCTGACTACCCACACGAGGTGGAATCTAACGAGGAAGTCGACGCGGACATAACGGTTGATAAAGTTCACGTAGTTGTTCAAGATCTTCATTGAAATACGGCAGCAGGTGCTGATCACATTCGATATTCTGCCATTTGTAACCTCAGTGACTCAGATCTGAACTATCTAACGAACCTCTTCAATGACTATTGGCATAAGGGTACGCTATAGGCATGGCGTCATGCTGATATCTTTTTAATACCTAAACCAGACAAACCCATAGCCATAGCAAATCTGCGGCTGATATCCTTTTCCTCATGCGTTGGGACGTTAATGAAACACATTCTTTTGCGGCGTCTGCAGCCTTTCCTTGAGCGACAGTCTTTCTTTGTGCACTCACAGTTTGGATTTCGGGCACATGTCTCTAGGCAGGACGGGCTTCTGCAACTCAAGGAAGATGTTCTGTGCCCTCCGTCACGTGCCAGGGCCATTTGCGCCCTTGATTTAAAAAAGAAACATTTGATAACGCGGACTCGACTTGTTTCTACAGAATCTAGCAGAACCCAATTGCGGCAGCTGCATGTATAATTATATTCCTTCCTTTTTGCGTGACGGGACAGCTAGCGTTGGGATTGAACCACACCGTTTGGACACGATTCGCCTTAGAGGTCGCGGCACTCTTCAGGGATCAGTTCTGTCCCTCATCCTGTTTATTGTTTCCCTGGCAAGACTGCCAAAGCAGCTCGAATAGATACCCGATGTCACCCATGCAGTTTACGCAGATGACATAACAATCTGGACGACGCGAGGGCTTAGACGGGGCTATTCAGGATCGTCTACAGCAGGCTGCCGACATCGTTACCACTTACGCACGACAGTGCACCTTGATCTATTTCCTTCAAAAGTTCGAGCTTGTTATTATCCGGGCGCGTAACACCATGCCGCCACCCCATATTGTTGTGCACGTTGATGGCGGTGCCATCCTTCTGGTGGAGCGTGTTCGGATACTTAGCTTGCACGTTCAAGCGAATGGAAGAGCAGACTACACTGTTTCTCTTTTGTCCCGATAAACCAAACAGAGTCTCGCCATAACACGACGGCTATCAATCAGGCGCTCAAGACTACGAGAACGTGTTCTGCTGTGGCTGGTGCAGGCCTGCGTAATCAGCCGCATTCCATACCATCTCTTTTTCCACACTTTCACCCAGTCGGAGCAGGCACGGGTCAACGTAATGCTGCGAAAAACGCCCGAGGTCGCCCACGGCATCTCACACTACACTGCCCCGACACGTCTACTAGCCCTAGTGACCATTGACACACTCGGTAGTATTGGAAGCTCATTGGACTTGCCAAAGGCAACGCCTTTTGCTTACACCACCTGGGCGACACGTGCTCTCGTCACTGGGACACTCAGCCTTGCACAATAACGTCGAAGACACCGCTATCGGCGTCTCACCTTGGGTACGTCGCACCCTGAAGGTGCATCCACTCCTACGATACATGAGTCCTGAGAATGACGCGGGAGGCCGGCGCGCCCGTGTTGGGTACCTGATGCGCATGCTCAGTGACATTGCCGAAGCCAACAATATATATACCGATGCTGCACGATGCAGCAACAAGTACACCATGGTTATGTTGGATGGCAACGCAACATTACTTACAGCTGCCTCTTTGCAGAGTTCTACTTCTGCGGACAGCAAAGTACTTAATGTAGCGCTTGCTGCCCGACACGTTCTTGACATTCCTGGGGATGTTCACACACCAACCGATTCACAGCATGCATGCCGAGCCTCTTAGATGAGACGCGGTTTTCTCAAAACAGCCCTACTGAAGGCATCAGTAGGGCTGCCTTAAGTAGGGCTGCCTACCTACTGCCACATTCTACTGAAGGCATCAAACTTCGAAACATCCATTCCACAACGTATTCACTTGCTCTGGACTCCTGGTCATGCCTTTATGCCGGGTAATGATTGCCTTCACGCGGTCGCTTGAGAACTTACCCACCGAGCTGCCCGGCATGGCGAGGCTGGGAGTCCAGATCAAGTGGGCCCTCCACTTGCATACCGAGACACATTGGTGTAACACCCGAGCTAAACGCACCATGCAGCCGTCCTCACCGTCGTTCGCGTGAGAGGAAGAGGTGGCACTCCGCCAACTTCAAACGCATATGTTCCCCAGCCGTCTCTTCATGCATAATTTATACCCTGACCACTACGCAGAGTCTTGACAGGGTTGTGGCAGCTGAACAACAGCATTTCAAGTCATGGTGGAGTACGCCACTGAAACATTTCATCGCCTTCCCGCTATCTTGCACCCCTTCCGCACCAAAGAGCTGTGGAACGATTCCCTCTGCGACGGGCCTCCCGAGGTCCACGAGGCCTTGTTTTAATGGGCCAGGTAGGTCGCCGAGATCGTCATAGGGATTCCGGACTACGGTTCCTTTCCACATGCTTTGCTTAAATGTACCTAATAAAATGTTTTCTCTCTCGAGAAAGAGAGCCTCACAAATCGATCTGCAGTGTTTTCACACCGTACTCGGAAACTCGTGCAGGGCCCCGTTAAACACCATTAATTCGCGTAATTGGTGCTGTTCGATACGGTTCATAGTACCTTCAAATACCAGTTATGTGTTTCTATTCTGTAGAGACAGAGTCATGATACACGCGACTCTCATTGAATATTGTCACGTAGTCGTGACGGTGACGAAGTCAGAGACGGCGTGTCCGGAATAAAACTTTATTTGCCTGACCTTGTGGCGAGCAATAGCAACTCAAACTCAAGGAATGCACGCCGTACACTGATATCGGCAACAGAGCGTCGGCCATCTATCAACTGATCCACGGCAATACGCGTCGGCATGTATACAGGTGGCATCGAGCATTAAGCGTCATCGTTGATGGCCGAGCGCGCTGCCGAATAAACTTAAGTGTTCGTGTTCACGCGCTCAAGCCGTAGAGATGATCCAAAAACTGGTTGGGATGCTCTTTTGCACTCTGACACAAATTGTGCAAGGAAGTATCTACACGTGCAATGCACCGGCAATATAAACCATAGAAATGAGGGTGTAAAATAGTTTGAAGATAAGGGTCATAATGCCCTCGTCCCGCTCCCTCCCCTTTTCGATAACTAACGCTTTGGATCAACAAATATGAGGTAGCGCATCGTTAAAGTATCTATGAGTAGACTACAGTACAAACTTCTGCCGATATGACTCTGATAGTAATGCTTAAGATGAGTAGATAGGGATCACCTGTTACATGCTCATGTTAGAAGGACAGTGAACACGGTGATGACTCAACTTCGCTTAAAGCTCTGTCTGATTCACCTGCACCACAAGAGCGAGTTCACGAGGTGCTGCACATTGTTATTTAATCGGTGCAGCGATGACGACATTAGAATCACGTAGTTTGTTTCAGAAGGTGCAGGAGAGGTGCAGCAGTGGTGCACGATTTTTCTGCTACCCCACGCTGACGTATAGGATTGGTGCAGCCGGTGCGCAGCTATAAGCGGACGACGCAGCATTTCGACGTAAGTGCCGTACCCACCTCGACTAATGCGGTGTGTTTCGCCAAAATGTTTTCGCTTCAAAAACTGTCTGGATGGGCCATTTTGCTATCGGCCAATGTTATTTGGACAGTGTAAACTAAGCAAGCAGAGGTAAAGCCTGCATCTTGGCGCACCTTGTCTTTCGTTCGTGACGTCGCACTGTGCCTGCTCCGCAGTACTCACGTTGCAGAATTTCTGAAACTTCTCGTGCAAAGTCATGAACTGGTAACGATTGGTGCTGGTGAATCGAATGAATCCAGTGTAGATCCTAGGTCAACAACAATGTAAATATGAATTCTTTAATGCACGTACTTGCCTTCATGATAACTGTCTCCTTGCGAGGCACAAACTTGGCGCTTAGCTCAGTATGCAGGTGCCCAAGATCGTGGGCCAGTTCGTCCACATTTTGCGTTACCTCGTCGATGGCACCGACAACCTTCTGCATGAGCTGCTCTTGGTCCTCGTGTTCTGCGCACTCACGTAGAATTGGACCCGAAAACAATGGCCTCGCTGGTTCCACGCTGAGAAGGCCAGAGTCTGGGTTTCGACGCAGCCACAACACACTGGGCACGTCGAACTTCAGTGACTGCTCCACGATCTTTTCCAAGAGTTTATTCGTGCTATTCGCGTGGATGAGCCAAGCACTTACGTTAACGCCTACGTCTGTCAGGTAAGCGTACATTGTGTCGTGCAGGTCTTTTTCTACGCTGTACACCGCATGACAGCTGGTGTAGAGGGTGGACAGCTCGCAGAATGTCGGTGGCATAGTGATAGCCTGAATGGTTGCACACTGCGAAAAATCAAAGCGTAAATCGAACCGTCTGATAAATAACTGAAAAAATGAGTTGAATCCTGTAAAAAACAGTTGTCCTTTTTTTCTTTTATTTATTCATTCATAATACCATACAGGCCCCGAAGAGCATTGGATAGGGGGAGGCGGGGTTACGAAAAATTCACCAGAAATGAAATCATGAAAAGACACTACATTAAGAAAAAATCAACGAAACAAATTTTACAATGGAAGAGAAAAGAACAAGTGCTACAATACATTCTAGTAAATTACAAAATGCCAAAAGGTACATATAAATTTACAAAGACTCATGAAATTTCACAGGGTCTCTTAACAAAACAATATTATCAGGAAGACTGTTCCAAAGTGCGATGGCGCGCGGCGAAGCAGAATTATTTATTGAATGTGTGTTGCTGAAGACGCAAATAAAACTGAGATAATTATGAAGACGACGTGGTGTACGCGAAAGAATTTCAATCGAGAAATGACTGGTCTAAGAGTTGTTGTGGTATTTATGAAAGATGCATAGGAGGGTGACAGAGTGGCGGGAATCTACGTTTGGAGGGCAATATCGCATTTGCTTTGGGTGATGCTTGAATAACGGTTGTACTTTGACGTTATGAAGCGGGCTGCATAATTTTTGATGGATTCCACTTTATCTGTTACGTACTGTTGATGAGGAGACCAGATAGATGAAGTGTATTCCAATTGAGGGCGAACAAAGGTTCGATAGGCCTGTTGCTGTATGTAGGATGGGAAATGATACAGATTCCAGGGCTTAAGTCCCAGAGTTCTATTAGCTTTTGCGTGCACCTTTTCTATGTAACTACACCAGGTAAGATTAAAACAAAGATGAACGCCGAGATATTTGTAAGTAGGTTAAGTAGGTGTAAGTGTTGTAAGTAGGTGTAAGTGTAAATAATTAAAACCTTGTTAGAAACATCGAAGAGTCGGTGAAGGTTATATCGAATAAATATGACGAAGCTATGGTGAAAATGAAGCACCAGTCGAATGACCTTTCGGACCTCAAAAAAAAAAAGAGTCGGCAAACTAGAGAATGAGGCTAAAGAAAAAGAAGTTGATAAGCTCAAAAATGAAATCAAAGAGTTATATCAGTATAGCAGACGCCTTAACCTCGAAGTGCGCGGACTGTCCCAACACAATAATGAAATCCTTCTAGAAAATCTAAATAAATTAGCACGTGATTTCGAGCTTCACGACTTTCTGAGAGTGACGTCGAGGCTGTGCACCATATGCCATCGAAAAAAAGACAAAAAATTGCTGAACCTGATATTGTGATAGTGAGGTTCTCGCCTCGCCTTATGAAAGAAAGATGGCTTAAAAAATAGTGACTCAAGAGAAGCAAAGTTAAACATTTTCTTCAATGAAATCCTCACAGCATACAACAAAGCACTTTTCTGGAAAATGAAATAGAGGACAACTGAAAAAGCCTATCAGTTCACATGGCACCGAAACGGAAAGCTTTTTGTGTGCTGCACCCCGCGTGACCGAGTAATTAGAATCGTATCAGAGCAAGTTCTAAAAAAAATCGCTAAACTAAATGATGTGAACCCACACCAAATCAGCAAATCACTATGGCGCATGGAAAGAAATACCTTTACTGCGACGCATATTCCTTTCAGCAACTAAACTTTTTTCACGATAAAGACCAATTATCGTTATTTCATCAGAATTCGCAAAGCTTACGAAATAAAAAAGAAGCCGTTGATACACTGCTCGTCCTTTTAAAACATAAGTTTGATTTCTTAGCTATTTTCTGAGACTTGGTTCACGAGCTGTAAAGACGCTGTATCCTTTACAGGCTACAATTGCGTCACAGTCTGTAGAAAAAACAAGCGAGGTGGTGGCGTGGCAATACATATCCACGATAGCCTTAAATTTGTTGTCATCAAAGAATATACAGTTACAACTTGTGATATTGAAACAGTGAAGGTAAGGTCGGCTAATTTGTTCGTAGTAGTAATATATAGGCCTCCTTCCGGAACTGTGTCAGCCTTCTCATACTTTGTTCGGAAGTTATTAGAATTTTGTGAACGACAACATGCACGAGCGATTGTAACGGGTGATTTCAACATTGACATGTTGGCTACCTCTGCTAACAAGCAAAACCTTCTTGACACAATGCTCTGTTTTGGCTATGAGAATGAGATTCATGTACCTATTCAGATGACAGAAGTATATGAAACCCTTCTTGACTTGTGCTTCACCAACTTTAAAAATGAAATATGGACTGGATTTGTTTTGCCCGGTGTTAGTGACCACTTTCCGATTTTTGCATTCATAAAGTCACATAAAACAAAGCGTACGAAAATCAACCCTACTTACTACAGAAAAATTACCACTGAGAAAATTCAGACCTTTCAAAGATTAGTTGCTGCGGCAGATTTCAGTGAAGTATTACAAATCACAGAACCTGTACGAGCTTACAAAACATTTACGTTGAAAATAACACAGCTCTATGATCAGGCATTTCCTATAGTGCTGCTCAAAGCAGAAGAAAAAGCTAGGAAACCATGGATAGATGCATCACTTCTAAAGAGAATAAAAGAAAGGGATAACCTATTTCACACTTTTATTAAAACAAAGCAAATTGACTACCTACGGCCGCTTAAACAGTTTAGAAATAAACTAGGGTCTGATATAAAGCGGTCACGTATACAATATTATGAACGTAAGTTTTCTGCTATAACAAATAAGCAGAAGGCAGTTTGGAATACCATGAACGGTCTTTTATCTTCATCAAGTAAAAAAAAGCCATCATTGAGCTTATGATAGAAGGCAAACCTTGTTGCGGTACATCACTCGCTGATAAGTTCAACAGTCATTTTTTGAAGTCAGGTGCTTGTGAAACCTCCACTAATAACGAAGTAGTCTGTGAACCAAAAAGGTACATTACAAAGTGTACTACAAAATCTTTTTTTTGGCCCCCACTGATGAATCAATATTTCATTAGGAATTTACCTAACAACTCTGCGCCAGGTGTTGACGGTATAAAAGCAGGGCCAATAAAATCAGTCTCACAATATATTAGTTTGCCCCTCTCACGCATGTGTTTTTGATTTTAAGCACCAAAATATTTCCTGATAAGCTAAATATAACCAGGGTCTCGATCATTCACAAAGGTGGTAATGAAAATGATTTAAATAAATTTAGATCTATATTTGTCTTGCCCATATTATCAAAAATTATAGAACGAGTTTTATACTTTCGAATCTCAAATTTTCATAACCAAGAAAATAAATAACAAGACAGCAGTACGGTTTTCAGAAGAAAAAAGTACAGAGGGGACATTGCAGTCTATCAAAGACAAAATAATATATCATTTTGAGCAGAGAGCTTATACGCTTGGAATATTCCTTGATTTCAAAAAGGCTATAGATTCGATCAAACACGAAATACTCCTGGTGAAATTAAACCAATACGGCATAACGGGTGTTTCACTCAAATTAATAGACAGTTACTAAACAAATCGATTTCAGTATTGTGATACGCATCATGCAGTATCCAAAATGGATGAAATAACTACGGCGTCCCTCAAGGATCTATATTAGGCCCGCTCCTGTTCCTCTTATATATCAATAATATTGTTAACATACCACTAACCCCGGACATGGTTCTATATGCAGATGGCACGAACGTTTCTTTTCTGGCAAAGACATAAACAGCATAGAGGAGCAAGCAAACAAATATCTTAAGAACTTATCAATATGGTTGATAGCAAATAAGATTGAGCTGAACACTAAAAAAAAGCTATGTTATTTTTTGCCCAAAAAATAAAACTATACCCCTGACATCCAAGTGAAGTTTCGAGGGGAATCGATTGAGCAGGTCACATCTAAAAATTTCTCGGTATCATTTTTCATGAAACACTCGACTGGACGTATCACATAAACAAAGTTCGCACCGATCTTTGGCGCTCAATCGGTGTAATTGGGAAAATAAGATGTTTTTTGCCAATTTTGATAGCGAAGCAACTGTACTATTCGTTAGTTTACTTGCGTATAAATTACTGTTTATTATTATGAGGTAACACTATAAACACAAAGAATGTGTTTATAAACTACAGAAAATAATAGTTCGGATAATTGAAGGGGTTCGACCTATAGAACACATTGCACTTTTAACAAACACGACATATTAAAGTTTGAAAACATTCTGAATAAAAAATAGCCATAATCATATGGGATAAATTGAAATCTGACCCAGTCGCTTTTCATGATGGATATTCGCAAAGACAACATACATACACTTTTAGACGCTTGACATACTGCAGCGAAAGACTAAGGACTAACTATGGCTCGCAAAAGCTAGCGCATATGATCCCTAAACTATTAAATGCACATCTCGCAATTACCATCATAGTGCAAGAGAGCCGCTCATAAGTGCATTAAAAAACATACATATCTAGTAGGGCTCCAAGAATAATTTTTTGCTCTTTCTGCGGTATCACACAGGTTGTATTTATAATTGAAGTGTATACACTCGTGACATTTTCATTATTGAGTTGTAATAAATTGGTTGGTTATTCGATAAATTTGGGTTTATTCACATATTCCTTGCTTTGTTTGCTATAAACTCAGTCTTGCAGAGAGGTCTGTACTTAATAAAATGTTCATCTAACGGTTTTTGATAGGTTCCTATAAAAAATTGTAAATGCGGCTGCTTCTTTGTTGAAACATTTTGTTATGTGTACATTACTGCTTTTTTGCGCTTTATAGTCTGCGACGGGTCACGGCACCTTGTCAGGCATTATTTTGCCTTTTTGCCAACCCTGCCCGTTACTTTTGTCTACTGTACTTGTTTACTGCACGTTGTATAATAAAAAAAGGTGAACAGGGAATTTCAGCGGAACAGACAGAGTAAGGAAAGAAAAGGTTTTTACGGGAGAAAGAATGTGCACAGCATTTAGATGTGTTAAGTGTTATTTGCCATCAGTCACATCATTATTATTTAGGTCGAGGTCCTGTTCTAATTTCACACGGTTCTCTTCAGAGTTAATGGTCTTATACACTACACCACCTTCCGCGAAAAGACGAATCGATGAAAAAATGTTACAATGCAAATCATTAATATAAATGGCAAAAAGAAGAGCGCCTAATACACTACCAGAAGGTACAACTGATGAGACAAATGAAGTAGATTAGCTGAAGCTAATGACAAATGTAAACTGTTGTCGATTAGACCGAAAATTCCGGAACCAAGATAATGTTGATGATTCGAGTCCAAGGGCCGATAGTTTAGCTATTAGGCGACAATGGGCAACTCTGTCGAATGCTTTCGTAAAGTTGAGAAAGATGCAGTAAATTACTTTATATTTATTTATACTGTTTTGTAAATCCGACGTAAATTCTGATAGTTGAGTATCTCGCGATATTTTTCCGGAAACCATGTTGATTTACAAATAAGTTCTTTGACTGAAGAAGATGGTAAAAATGGGAGGCGATGATGCGTTCTAGTGGCTTCCAAGAGCTGCATGTTGGCGAGATGCATGGGCGATAGTTATCGGGCGAATGTTTGTTTCCATTTTTAAATAGGGGATGACGTTTGCAGTCTCGCAGTCGGTGGTAAGTTGACCAGTGGAGAAATACTGTTGAAGATGTGGCATAAAATTTTACTGGACAAAAACCAACGTGTTTTTAAGTATCCTGGAATTAATATTGTCCGCACCACGTGATGTAGACAGCTTTAGACCATTTATAAATTTAGATATGCCTTCGACTGTAACGCAGATGAGAAACATAAAGCAGTACTAAAGGTCAGATTATCAGGAAACTGATGAAAAGTCTTGATTTGTAAAGACAGAGCAAAACAGCGAATTGAAGGATGAAGCACAATCAGATGCAGATACAGGGATATTATCAGTGTTGTCTAATGTAACCATGTCACTGCCACGGTCCGGCCAAATGGCATGCCAGGACTTTCTGGGGCTAGTGGGCAAAAGTATATACAGATCAGTGTTAAAATATTTCTTTTTTGATTCGCTAACAGCAAGACACTAAGATTTTAAGCAGTCTTTATACCAAGATTCAGAAGACGATAACCTTTTAGCGCAAGCATATAACCTTATATTTCTATTTTTTAGAGATCTAAGCAATTGATCAAACTACGGTTTGGATTGGTCGTTAGTGATATTGATTAGTGGTAAGTATTTATCTATGAGAAGCGTAATATATTTCCAAAAATAATCCAGTTATTTTAAATAGACATTTTGGTGCATAAGGGAAGAAATGTATTGTCTAGGAAGACATCAAGCTGAGCTTTCGTTTGATCGTAATTGGTCTTGCTATATTCCCTGATTGTCTTACGCTAGACACCCGAAAACATTCCTGGAATATTGATCGAAAACTGTAAAAGCTTGTGATCACTAAAAGCTGTCTAATTACAAAATGCGACTTATGGTATGTAGCTCTGTTGTCAGAATGAGATCTTAGATAATATTTTCATGAGTGGGCTCTGAAACAAGCTAGGTAAAATTGAAGTCAAGGCATAGTTCATTGAATTTACATGAAGCACTATAAGATGAAAACATGCATGACGAGTAGCTGTCAGGAAAATTCAAATTGCCAAATAGATACATTTTAATGTTGGGAACAGGTCAAGAGCCCTAGAAATAGTTTTCTGAAGCTCGGATGCAAAAAAAATGCCCACTGTGGCACTGTTGCCTATTATTACCTTCAACTCTTCTTTTGAACTCCTGAGTCAGTGTCGCTGCTGCAGACTTAAACACGACATTTTTCAACAGAGGCAAAACTACTCTTTTTGAAAAGAATAGTGCCCTGGCCGCTATACATTTTCTAGGTGTTACACAATTGTGATGTGATAAGCAGCGGAGCTACGGTCGACCCACCACAACGGTGCAAACTAAAAAGTCCTTTTTCCCCAATCTTCGGCCTCAACGGTCACGCTCATCTTTATCGCTATGGCGGACCCAGAATAGCGCTCCACAAAACATGTTCCTAATGATCAGGCATTTCTAAGGATATGCAAAATACCCGAATATAGCTTTTTTTCAAATAAAAAAAACAGGGCTGTTGTACACGCTTTCGTCTCTTGAGATGGCAATAAGCGATTGATTATTGGTAGCTTGTTAATAAGCTTTTCAGATGTCAAGTTCATTAAGATCATTATAATAAAAAATATTGAAAAAAATCTGTGAAAAGTATGCCATATTTTGGATTCCAATAAGCACGATTAGCCATGGATTTCTGGCAGGAAAAGGCTTGCTTGCTCACTGCGCAAAACTGAAAGGGGGGTTGTGGACACTTTCGAATTCCCCCGTCTTGTTGAATGTACCAGCTTGCGATCTCGAATCACCCCAGAGGGCTGCTATGGCGACTCTGATTGGTTTAATGCATGTCACTAGTGGAATTTTACTGTAAGGGGGAATTGGACAGTGTGCATAAATCTGTGCATTCCGGGAGTCAGGACCGCACGTGTGGTCACTCCTTTCACGCTGACGTTGCTACCTAGGTCAGCAAGTAGCAAAACTACTGCGTTACACCACGCTTTCGAAGATCGAGGCGTGTGTGTGACTTACGTAGCCAGAAAACGCTGATCGGTTAGCCAGATCAGCCATGCACCTTAGAAATTGCACATTCTCAGCTGCTGACTGTTGCGACGCCGTCAGTCGGGTGAACAACAAATTTGTTGCAGTTGGGTTAGTGCTATATAAAGAGATGCGTGCCGAAACATGTCACGTGATTAAGGGTGTTATCTGATGGCTGCACATCCAGCCGGGTTACATCTTCCTTTTATTGTAGCGCAAATTAACTATGCCTTTGAGGCTGTGGGTATCGACAGGGCTGGCGGTGAGCTCTTGTGCTTCGGCGAAGCTCTTGAGGGGAGTTGTCTTCTCGGGGGCCTTCGTCGCTGTGGGTTGTCTTGTTCCGCAGGTGCTCTCTTGTGCGCCTGAAATCTCGACCCTCTTCTGTTTTAAGGATCGCTGACCAGGGCGTGCTGGCAGGCCACAGAAAAACCGCCGGTGACCATGTTCGCTGGAGGGTGTCGTATGCGGACACTGGCTGGCCTGCAGACAGGGCCGGCAGATCCATCGTTCCGCGGTTGTATTAGACCTTCTGGCCTTGACGGATCTCTCTGAGCCTGTTGTGAACAGCTTTGCTAAGTACTGCTTCTGGTCCCAGGTGGCTGTTAGACACACGCAGGAGGGTCCTGGTTTGCCGTCTTATGAGTCTCTGCACAGAGGACTTTAGGACATCATCTCTGGCGGTATTATGCCATTCTAGCAACGCCATATAAAAATCAACCCGGTTGCGCTCACATTTTTTAGAAGCTTCTTAGCTTCCTGTACGGCTGTTTCCGTCATACCATTGGCGCGGGGTTGATAAGGGCTCGTCGTAATATGATTAACGCCTAGTTGTCTCAAGAACTCCTTGAAAAGGTGGCTGTTGAATTGCGGACCATTATCACTGCAAAGCTGCGACGGTAAGCCATGAGTGGCGAACAATTCTGTGCACCATACTGTCGGAGCACTAGCAGTGCTCTGCCGGAGTTCACCGGAGCTCTGCCGGAGTGCTCTGCCGGATTTCGAAAAAGAAAGAATAGAAGTCCACTATTATATATGGCAAACTCACGGCCTTCATGGAAAAACATGTCCATGGCAACGAATTCCCAAGGCGGTTTTGGGATGTCGTGGCTGTGAAGAGGCATTTTGGCATTCCGCGGTTGATACTTGTGACAGACTGCAGTTTTTGCAAAATTGCTCTATTTCACGCGACATATTTGGCCAGTACATTATGTCTCTTGCCCGCGCCTTCATCTTTTTAACTCCTGGGGGCGCAGGGTGAAGCAGCAACATAATTTCTTGTTTCTGTGAGGCTGGTATAATTACCTTGTTGCTGCGAAAAACAAGGCCATCCTGTGTGTGTAGCTCCTCCTTGTAGGACCAGTACTGACGAAAACTTTCGGGCACCTTGCATTTTTAAGGCCAGCTTGTTTCGGCGTAACCTCGAAGTTTGACCAGGGCCGGATCTTCATTCTTTGCAGCACGAAAATCCCTCAGGCGCTGCTGCAAAGCTGAAATGTACTCAAGCACATTGACTTGAAATTACTCCGTTTCTTCTTGCATGAGCTGTTCGCTGGGAAACCTAGATAAGGCGTCAGCTAAGAAGAGCTCTTTCCCTGGCTTGTAAATCAATGTAATAGGATATCGTTGCAAAGTCGAACGCATGCGCTGTAAGCGAAGCGGACATTGATAAAGCGGTTTGTTGAATATCGGCCCCAAGGGGCGGTCATCGGTCTCAACGATCAGTTTCTTGGCCGAAGATGTAATCGTGAAATTTGACGCAACCATGTACAATTGCCAATGTTTCCTTTTAAATTTGAGCGTAGCGTTGCTGTGCCTGTGTTAGTAAACGTGACGAGAAAGCGACAGAACGGCCGTCTTAAATGACCACAGCGCCAACTCCCTTTTGGCTGGCGTCAACCGAGAGGGTTACTGGCCTGTTTGCGCGGAAGAAAGCAAGAACGGGTGCATTTGCTAAGTTTTCACGCAACATTTCATAACTTCGCTGCTAAGAGTCAGTCCAAACCCAAGCGATGTCTTTGAGCAGCAATGTTCTTAGCGGGGCTATCACGTCAGACATGTTAGGAATGAAGCGCTGTACATAATTCATCATGCCTAAAAAGACTTGGAGTTCCTTACAATTCCTTGGCTTTTCCATTTACAGTATGTCTTTCACTCGAACTGGGTCCAGGCGGAGGCCTTCAGGGCTAAAAATGAGCCCAAGGTAGCGGACTTCAGGCTGCAAAAAGTGCATTTCTTTAGGTTAAGCTTGAGGTTGTTTTCTCGACAGCGAAACAACAAAAGTGACAGGTTGTTGTCGTGGTCCTTTTTTGTGTGGCCCCAAAGCAATATGTCATCCATTATTACGGCTACGCATGGCAAACCTTCCAGCATGCGATTTATAGCTGCTTGAAACATTTCTGGGGCAGACGTGATGCCGAAGGGCATTCGAAGAAACCGATAACGCCCATACGGCGTGCTCATCGTACAGAATTTTGAGCTTGATTCGGTTAGCCTAATTTTCCAGAACCCTGACGCCGCATCAAGCGTTGAGAAGTACTTGGCACCGGATAGTTGCGCGGCTGCGTCTTCTAAGATTGGCGTTGGATAATGCTCCCGCAGCAGCACTTTGTTAAGCACTGTAGCATCCAGGCCAATTCTAACCTTGTCCTTCTTTACAACTGTTACCATATGACTAGACCACTCTGTTGGTTCGGTTACCTTTGCGATGACGTCCTGGGCTTCCATGCGCTGTAGCTCAGCCTTGACTTTGTCCTGAAGAGCTACGGGAACTCTTCTCGCCGGAACGACGACTCCCACTGCGTCTGGCTTGAGCTTCATGTCATACTCGAAGTATTTCAGCTGCCCGAGTCCTTCAAAGACGTCGGCGAAAAATTGTACTGTCGGGTACAGTTCATGCTGTAGGTCTCGCATACGGTGGATGAAGCCAAGACTTTCAGCTGCTGCACCACTCAGAGGGACAGAGATGTCTTGATCGACAATGAAAAATGACTGTTCTTTCGTTCTGTCATTTGCTGAAAGCATCAACTGAACTTGCGCGTGCGCGGCTGTTGTGTGCCCAAAAAATGCTGTGAGCCTAGCGTTGCAAGCTTGCTGAGCTTCATATGGCAATTTTGAAACACCGCTTCTTGAAATTACACAACCGTTTGCACCAGTGTCTAGCTTGCATGTGATGGGATAGCCCTCGATGTACACAGTTGCGCTCCAGTCATCACTGGCGATCGCGCCGACTGTCAACGTTTGTAGAAAAAAATCGTTGTCTTCTGCTCGCACATCTCGTATTTGTTGGCTGACGTTTTGCGGGTACTTGGATGACCTGCATACTCTAGCGAAATGGTTCAACCTTCCGCACTTTCGGCATGCTTTCCCTCTCGCTGGACACATGTCACTGCGGTGCATTTGAGCCCCACATTTGTAGCAACAATTTTTTTCTATTGCGACTACAGTTACTAGAGTGCCTTCACCTGATCATGTGGCTCCACTGATTTCTCTGAAGTGCTCTTTGCTTTGTTCCTGCACTCGGCACATGTCGACGGTCTTTTCGTACGTCGGGTTTTCCGTTATCAATCTTTGCTGGAGGCTCTTATCCGTTGTGCCCAGAATGATTCGGCTGCGCAACATGCGGTCTTCGAGACTCTGGAATTCACAGTTGTTCGTTAAATGGTTCACTCGTTAAATGGTTCACCTGTCTTTTGATTCCTTGAACCGAAAAGAAGTTCTTGAAATGTCAAGTTGGTAGCGAGCCTGTAGTGCTCTTCGAATTTATAATCAGGACTTCCTCATCATTTCTGTCTTCCGCTTCCTCGAACTTGAAGGTACTGTATGCCTTTCGTGCTTCTTCGCCTATGGTAACTAGCAAAGTTGCTGCTTGAACATCCTTTGGCTGTGTGTTCCACTTCGTAGCTGTGGAAAACGACAGAAACTCACTTTTCCAAGTTTTCCAGGCAATCCAAGGGTCCTGTGACGCCTCCATGGACCTCGGGGGTGGTACTAACGCTGACGCCATTGATGCATCAGGTGGTTTCCGCTGCCACCATGTAGCGACGCTGTCAGTCGGGTGAACAACAACATTATTGTAGTTGGGTTAGGGCTATATAAAGAGATGCGTGACGTAACATGTCACTTGATTAAGGGTGTTATCTGATGGCTGCACGTCCAGCCGGGTTACACTGACAACACCACATGACAGGGTAACCAGCTTGCCGCTCTCGGCAATGTTTGCAGAGTGCTAGTTACCAGGCCCATGGTCTGTTTTATGTGGCGGGCAATGCGGTACTAAAGCTAAAAGACCCGGCGGCTCACGCTAGCCAATTCATTAAAGCGGAAGCAAGGTAGCTTTGTCACGGATGTATTGGATTTCACGCGGTTTAAAAAATTATCTGGCAGGCTAAAAATTGAAATGGTACTTTAAGTTCTGCATGATTCACATAGCATTTGTAAGGTCTATGATCTTCTTGGAGAGACCAGACGCCGAGAATGAGCGAAAAAGCTGACCCTTTTGAGCCCTATGCACAACGCGTTGTATATCACTACCCGATCTTGTGTGTATGAAGCGTACTAGTGCATATCTCACTGACACTATGAAGGGTCCTGTTATACCTGCGAGTCCATGCCTCTGAAAAAGGCAATCTGTGTCAAGACCAGCACGCGAGCCCACCTGACGTGAACAACTCAACGGCGTCATCACGCGGCAGTGCCTTTCTGTCACGCACGCACAGCGAGCCCGTCGAAGCAATCGGTGTCTTCCTGTCTGGCGAGTCTGACGCTGTGCGTGATGACGTCACTCGTCCTTGGGTGCAGCCACGTGCAGCGCAGCGGCTCCGGATTTGATGAGATTGATGCGGCCCAGCGGCGACCCCAATGGAGGACTCTGACTTCACGGGCAGAGGCGCTTCTGGTTGGACATTTGGTTACTCAAAGAATCCTCCCGCTGCATATAAAAAAAGCCCTGCGGCACGTCGCTAGCAGTAGACCTATGTGTCAGAGGAGAGAGCTCGGCTGCCCGAGCCTCTAAGCTGTCGGCGCCAGAGCCGAATTTGTAACGCCTCTGTATATATGCTATACATAAACCTTCTATAACTCACCGTCGTCTCGTCCGCTCGTCTATCACCTCTACACAGAAGCAGTCTCGAGCTGAGAAACCTACGCTACCGAACGGCTGGTGCCCGGCGGAGTTCGAAGCAGTGGCGCCTTCGGGACCGTGTGGGCTTCGCCGTTTTTCGTAACAGTGGTGGCAGCGGTGGGATTCGTGGCGCCCTTTGTAATGTCGTCGGAGGCGCGCTTCGTAACAGTGGTTGGCAGCAGCGGGATCGGCCGGTGTCAGCGACATCGATGCAGTGAGTGCCTGATGGTTTCCCCTCAGTTCACCAGACTAGTCTAGCTCAAGTTGTAGTAGTTTAGAGAAGGCCTGTGTGAAGCATTAGTGTGAGCGTTGATTGTTTTAAGCAAAGTCAGTGTGCATTGAAACCAAAATTCTTGCGGAGGTGGTAAACACGGGAGTGTTGAAAATTGCTTGCGCGTCTTGCTAGTAGACTTATAGTGGGTATGGCAAGTATATACTTAACAGGGGCAAACAGCAAGAGGCTATTGTGAACGACGGAAAACCTTAAAGTGAAGGAACTTGTCGAAATTTGTGAGGAACTCGGCATTACTTTGGGCCGTGCGAAACGAAAGCAAGCGATCCTTGAGATCATGAAGGATGAAGGAGGGTCGGCTGAGGAAGTCGATGACGCCTGAGCGGATATCAAAGCATGCCGCGAAGAGGCCTAAAGGCGAGAAGTAGAAGCTCGCGAAGGCGAAGAAGCTGAAAGGCGAGAAGTTCGCGAATGTGAAGAAGCTGAAAGGCGCGAACGTCCCATGCGTGAGGAGGCCGAGAGACAGGAGCGCCTCGAGATGAAAAGAATAGAATTGGCAATCCTACAGTGTTCGCAGGCGCCTAGCGTAGCTTCTCCGACAGTTCAAGTCAGCGATTATAGAATTCGGGACCAACTGCCATTGTTCGTAGTAGACGAGAACACGGCGAAGTGTCTCGTCAAGTTTGAACACGTCTGTGAGCGAAATACTTTAGAGCGGTGTCTTTGGGCGCAGAACCTGTCAGATCTTCTTCCCGGCGAAGTGCCCGACGCGATAACTTGCTTGTCGAGGGAAGCGTTTGAGAGCTATGACGAGGTTGAAGAAGTGCTCTTGAGATGTTATAAGTTGTCACACGAGGCTTTCAGGCAAAGGTTCTGGTATGCTAAAAAGGGGAATGAGTCCCACGTTGACTTAGCGTTTCGTCTTAAAGCCGATTTAATCGAATGCCTCAGGGGCGAAGGTGTTTATGACGATCGCGATAAAGTGGTAGAATACATTGCATTGGAGCAATTCTACCGTTGCATCGAGGAGGATGTCAAGCTTTGGCTGCAGGACAATCTTGGTGAAGTACAGCTAAACAAGCAGCAGAGTTAGCTGAGGAGTATTATACTCGCCGAAAGTTGCGTAGCAGGGCAGTGCTCATAAAAAAGGATGAAAGGAAAGAGGGCTTTTCAAAGAAACCTGATCAACGAAAACCCACTCCGCACCGTAATTTCAAGAAGGACCTGTCTCTTACGAAGGACACTGTAGGGGAAGGGCAAACGGAAGCGGAGAAATTGAGTGAGGTTCCTATATAACACGCTGATACCACACGAGCGTTTGAATCACGGAAGCCGCTTATCTGCTACAACTGCAAAAAGGAAGGGCACATCGCGATAAACTGTAAGCAAAAGTTTCCTTTTTCAACAATCCGAGAATCGGAAAAGAACATGCGGTTGTTAGAGCCGTATCTCCAAGAAATTAGTGTGAACTGGAAAACATGTCGACCACTTCGAGACTCAGCGGCAACCATGGACGTTGTCCATCCTTGATTGGTGTGTCCGGATGACTTTACAGGAGAATGCGCATGGATCAGGCCAGTCGCCGAGGAGCAGAGTGCTTGCTTACCAATCGCTACGGTTGTCATTGAAGTCCTTTCGGTAAGCTTCGCACCGATGCGGCTGTGTCTGCTGCGCTTCCCGATTGTTTTCCTTATCTTTTCTCTAACAACTCAGAGCAGCTTCTCAAAGAGCAGGGTAAATAGTTCTTCCCCAACTTAGTGTACATGGCCCTCACGCAATCGCAAGCGTGGAAGCTTTCGCAGGAGCTTGATCTTGTTCAATGCGGTGAACCTTCAAGTGACCTTTGTGGCGAGTCGACGGAACTTCAGAGAGGAAATTCTCCGTGTGAGTCATTTGAGCAGTCACTCGAGCAGCCAGTCGCCAAAGCGACTGGCGCGGTTTCCGTAGCAGGGGGAAACGACATGGCGCCATTGAGTCAGAGCGAGAGGGGTGCAACGCTCTCGCCTGTAGCGGAAAGTTGGAGTAAGCTGTCGAGGGTGGATCGAGAGACGCTCATTCGAGAGCAGCGTGAGGACCTTTCGAATAAAGTGCTAATAGACAGCGTAAACTTGGGAAGAAAAGAAAAAAGTGTTTATTTTTTTAGAAAGCAGGCTCCTGTATCGGAGCTGCACAAATGCGCAAGGTCGCAAGTATGAGCAGCTCTTGGTGCCACAAAAGTATCGTCGCCAACCATTGGAACTGGCGCATGAAAACGCGTGGGCAGGGCATCTCGGGATAAAAAAGACCAAGGCTAGAGTTTCTCTTGAGTTTTATTGGCCGAAATGCCGGAAGGATATTGAAGACTTTGTACGCTCACGCGACACTTGTCAGAGAGCGGAGAAATCCATGGACAAGTGGAAGGCACCCATGAAGCTTGTGTCAATTATCACAGAACCTTTTCGGCGCCTAGTAATTGATATCGTGAGGCCACTGCCAGAGTCAAGGCAAGGTTGTCGCTACATCCTGACGGCTCTCTGTGTAGCCACAAAATTTTCGGAAGTGATACCACTTAAGGAGCTCTATTCCCCTCATGTCGTGGATGCACTGCTATCCATATTTGCACGCGTCGGAGTTCCTTCTGAAATCCAATGCGACAAATGTAGTGTCTTCACCAGCTGCCTTACCTCTACCTTTATGGATAAATGTCGAATAAAAGTAGTGCACAGCCTGATACATCACCCGCAATCTATTCCGGTAGAGCGTATGCATTACAATCTGAAACGGAACTGAGAGCTCTTTGCTACGAGCACAAGTGCGACTGGGAAAATTGTAAGCCTCCCGCTATGTTCGCTCTGAGATCAGCTCCTCATGAGAGCACTGGTTTCAGCCCTGCAGAGCTTGGTATGGCAGTAGTTTGAGAACATCATTGCGAATGCTACGCGAGTCCTGGGAGGGATGCGATGAGGACCCTAATGTTGTTGAGTATGTTCTAGACCTCCTTCAGAGGCTTGGAAAAACGAAAGTTCTTGTGGAAATCCACATGAAGGCTGCACAAGTGTTGTCGAAGGAGTACTACGACAAATCGGCGAAGAAGCGCACCTTTGAAGTTGGTAGTCTGGTAATATTGCTGCAGCCATTCAAAAAGAACAAGCTTGAGGTTCATTGGGAAGGGCCCGCCAAAGTATTATTGAACCTTTCAGATACCAATTATGAAGTGAAATTAGGAAGGCGGCCGAACAAAATTTATCATAGTAACTTGATGAAACCATATGTTCAACGCCAAGCGGTCGTAAATCTGCTGTTGATTGCTTCAGAGGAGAGGGAGCAAGCATTTTGAGTTCTAGTGATGTAATCGAAAGGGAATCGGAGGTAATCTTGGAGCAGTTGAACGTAGAGCCTAGGTTAAGTGAACTCCAGAAGAAGGACCTGTGAAGAATTGTTTCCGAGTTTGAAGGCGTGTTTTCGGACCATCTCGGAAACATGACGATAATCGAACACGATATCGAGTTGACTTGTGAGCAGCCAATCCGTAGCAATCCGTATCGTTGTTCCCCTGTGCAAAAGCAGATCGTGAAAGAGGAGATCGATAAAATGCTGGAGTTGGGAGTCATAGTACCGGGCGAGAGTGACTATATATCCCCTCAAATATTGGTTCAGGTGCCAGGAAAAGATCCGAGGCCATGCATCGATTATCGGCGTCTTAACGCCATAACTCGAGACCAAACTTACCCGATACCAAACCTAGAGGAGAGGGTGGAAACTGTGTCACAGTCCAGCTATTGATTGATTTGTGAGGTTTAACGTCCCAAAACCACCATTTGATTACGAGAGACGCCGTAGTGGAGGGCTTCGGAAATTTCGACCACCTGGGGTTCTTTAGCATGCACCCAAATCTGAGCACACGGGCCTACAACATTTCCGCCTCCATCGGAAATGCCACAGTCCAGCTATATTTCCACGTTAGACCTCATGCGAAGGTATCGGCAAGTCCCCCTTACAGAGCGTGTTAGCCGCTATGCCGCATTTGTTCTTCATTTGGAACGTATCGTCCACTTAAGCTGAGCTTTCGATTGAAAAATGCCCCCTTTTGTTTTTCAGACTTAATAGACCGCGTTCTTAAGGCCTCTCTGAGTTCACTCTGCCGTATCTTGACGATGTCGCCATCTTCTCAAACAACTGGGAAGAACATGTCGAGTATTTACGCGTCATGCTGAACAGGTTAAAAGACGCTGGCCTTACAGTGAAACCTACAAAATGTCACCTAGGGTGTGGCGAGGTGTCCTATCTGGGGCATGTTGTGGGGCGTGGCCGGCGTAGACCTTCAGAAATAAAGGTAGCCGCCGTCGTGAACTGCCCACGAGCAACCGCAAAATCAGAGAGAAGGACATTCTTGGGCCTGGCTGAATACTATCAGCATTACGTGCAAAAGTACTCTAGCATTGCCAGTCCTCTAACTGACGCACTTCGAGCCAGTAAAAGTAGTATGGGGCGCAGTAAAAGAGAATGCATTATTCCAGCTAAAACAGGCCCTAAACGAAAAGCCAGTTCTCATGGCACCAGATTTCTTTAAGAGATTTGTGATTCAAGGCGACGCGAGCGATCGCGGCATGGGAGCTGTATTGTGCCAGGAAGACAGTGCTGGTAACGAGAGGCCAGTTTTGTATTTAAGTCGAAAACTCAGTGGTAGGGAAGAGGCATACAGTACCTCTGAAAAGGAATGCGCTTGCCTCGTCTGGGCCGTTCAAAAGCTAGCTTGTTATGTCTCCTGTTCGAGGTTTTTGGTCGAAACGGGCCACTGTCCTCTAATCTGGTTAAATAATATGTCGCCTAAAAGTGGCCGGTTACTGAGGTGGAGCATGATACTCCAACAGCACAATTTTGACGTTCGCTACAAAAAAGAAAAGCTAAACGCTAATGCAGACGCTTTGAGCCGTGCGTTTAATTAGATCCTTCTCCTTCTTTCGGTTTCTCGCTGGCGATTCGGGGCAAAATTTTGTCATCATCATGGCCTTAGCTGATCGCTCTCGTCCAGAGTGATCTCAAGGAGCCAACTTTATGTTGTATTTTGTTTCATTACGTTGTTGTACGTGTAATGAAATTGAGTTCTCATTTTAGGAGTCTTGTGTCCCACATGCGCCTCTTGATGTAGAGGGAACGAAATTCTGATAGACATGTAGCCAGGTATATGTTGTAATATACTTTGTCTGGTGCTTTGTCGGGTGACCGAGAGCACTTGCTTGTGCCGTGTGTTGTCTGCTGTCAAACCGTTCTTGACAAGTTGCAGAACCATCGACAAGTGCTGAGACCAAACATCGTCATAATAGACGAGCGAAGCTGGTCGACAATTTGTGGCGACAAGCCAGTGGAGCTGGGATCCGTACTCAAGAATGGGATGTGTTCCCGGAACAGAGTGTGGAGCTGCATTCTCCCCGTGGCTCTGGAGGCGAACCTGGAGGGACCTGGCGAACGAGCGCGCCTGACATCCGAGCCACGTGGAAGCAGCTCGTCTTTCCGGCGCATTGTCTGGCGGTGGGGTGCTGTTATGTCTGCGAGTCCACACTGAACGTCCATGCCTCTTAAAAAGGCAATCTGTGTCAAGGCCAGCACGCGAGCCCGCCTGACGCGAACAACTCAACGGCGTCATCACGCGGCGGTGCCTTTCTCTCGCCCACGCACAGCGATCCCGTCGAAGCAATCGGCGCTTTCCTGTCTGGTGAGTCTGACTCAATGCGTGGCGACGACACTCGTCCTTGGGTGCAGCCACGTGCAGCGCAGCGGCACGGGTTCGATGAGAATGACGCGGCCCAGCGGCGACCCTATTGAAGGATTCTGACCTCACGGCCAGCGGCGCTTTTGGTTGGACATTTGGTTACTGAAAGAATCCCCCCGGTGCATATAAAAAAAGCCCTGCGGCGTGTCGCGAGCAGTAGACATATGTGGCAGAAGAGAGAGCTCGGCTGTCCGAGTCTCTAAGCTGTCGGCGCCAGTGCCAAATTGGTAACGCCTCTGTATATATGCTGTACATAAACCTTGTTTAACTCACCGTCGTCTTGTCCGCTCGTCTATCAGCTCTGCGCAGCAGCAGTCGCGAGCTGAGAAACTTACGCTACCAAACGGCTGGTGACCTTCCCGGTGGAGTTCGAAGCAGTGGCGCCTTCGGGATTGTGTTGGCGTCGCCGTCTTTCATAACAGTGGTGGCAGTGGTGGGATTCGTGGCGCCCTTCGTAATGTCGTCGGAGGCACGCTTCGTAACAGGCCGTACAAAATTTTTCTGCATGACCATAAAACGGCACTGAAGGGTTTTCAAGTCTTATTTCAAAGAAGACTCGCCACTTCTCGAAGACCGCTTTTAATTGTTCCGTTTTTCTTCTACAAACTTTGACATATACCGAAATGACTGCGTCATATACCCAATTTAACAACGATTGGCTCATTTTAGCTTCATGCGCAGAAACCCAAAATCAGTGTTTGATATTTAAGGGGAAGTAGAAAGCTATGCCAAGGCTACTGGCTGCTCGAAAGTGTACGTGATGCCTCAAATCTCGCCGCTGGATCGTGACTAAATTTTAGCGCACACTGAAATACGTAACGTAATTTAGCGTACCTCGCCACTGGCTTTATGGGATGCTGCACACGATAGTAGAGGCTACGTTGCCGTTGGACACAAAGATGAAAGTTGAGCAGTGCTTCCGGGAAGAAGTTCTGCGCCCTGGTCACGAGCTGTGAGTCCAGTGGTAGCTCGAATTCAGAACCCAGCGTGCGGACAAAAGCTTGCGCGAATCCTTCCGTATGACGCGGGAACTGCACTCCGAACACCAACTACCTCGGTAAATTAAGTCATAAGACAGAGCCGTCCTAGATTCAGGCCATTCCTTCGCGGGTACACATTCGAAACGCCTTACATGGCAGACGCGTGGTGTACAAGATGCCCTGTTTGCCGGAAGCACTCATGTTCCATGGCCATAATCTGTCTTTCAGCCTTCGTTGCTTGATGCGTTCACGTAACCAGCCCCTCATTTGACAGGAGAAGCCTCGATGCAGTCACGGTCATCTGCCCTCGCACCCTGGACCGTTTCTTACATCAGTAAGTGGATGGCTGGGCCGTATGCAATATCGAGATAGAAGTACGCCACCATAGGGAGCCCGAGTTTACGGTGCAGCGTCGAAGCGCATAATGTTCGCTCCTTACTTGGACCATCCTAGAACGTAGTCATTCCAATAACCAGCTCCACTCGGCCGTGTTTCAAAGTTCTGGGAGAACGAACTCGGACCAGTGCTGGTGAATGGTTGATGAAAGGATGAATGGTTGATGAAATTGCAGTTGATGAAAGGAGTGCGCTGGCGCATGGCGAGGAAGCTGACAAAAAGAATGCCGAGGAAGATTCTACAGTGGACGGGAATGGCTGAGCTGGCGGGTATTGTGCATAACCAAGGCGACGAAGGCCTGAATGTCGACATAGTGGTGGCCGAAGGATACCGGGACGAAGGATAATGCGAGTTTACGCAGACGCCGCAACCGGGAGCAAGGGCCGAGGCTGAGACAATAGCTTCGAGAAAAGCCACATCAGCTGGTGTAGTGGGGGACAAGAAAGGTGCTGCCAATGCGGTCAAAGCAGCATCCAGCTGCAGTGCCTAATGCAAGATATGCAAATAAAGCTTAAAAATGGCGTCTAATACGGCCGTGTACATGCAGCCCGAGTGAGTGAAGGCATGGCGAACTAAACGTGCGCGGATGACCTGAAGGCACTGCTCGGCAAGCTCAGAAAGGTGCTGTCCATGAAATTCTTCACTAACAATGACACAACCAGCGCACGAAGTTACTGCTTTGTGACAATGAGCGCCACCGAGGAAGCAGACAAGTGCATTCAAAGCTTTCACTACTGTGAGAGGCACTAACTGTGTGCTTCGTAGGCTGTCGGTGAAGTGTACGAAGAAAAAACCCAGTTGCGCTTGGCGCCGATCAAACCGCTAGTTGGCATAACTGGGGCTAGTGAAGATAGTGGTAGACGGAGTACTAGGGCGTCCGGCGTGCGCCCCGTCGAGGTCAAGGGTATAGTGCCCCATTGTGTGTGCTTCGAGCAATATGACGATCTTCAAGTCTATTCGGAATGAATTTACTGAGAAATGTGTTCTTTGACTTCGACTGGCTTCGCTGCACTTTATTAAGAGCAGGCGACGCACACTCATACAGCCGTCGCCTAAAGTTGTCAGCCTTTAGCGTATGTTAAAGAGCGTTGCACAGCTCTTGTATGTTTAGGTTGCTTTGTAGCGCACGTCAAAACCGACACTGAAGACGTATTTAACGTTTAGTATATTGATGTACATTTTTACATAACAAAAGAACTGGCTATAGTATAGTTATATACTACCGAAATTGTTTAAACAAATTTAACCGAAATAAAGCCTGCAGTTTACTGGAGAAAACTTGTGAAAATGTTTCCAGTAAGTGGGAAAACGCTGTCCAACTGTCATCCTCCCACAATTCTTCATTGGGTATTTGGAATGAAAAACCAAAGCAGGTAGCGCGGAGTGTCACTTATTTGCTTGTGAAGAGGTAAAAGTTGTCCGACCAGCATTTCAGCAGAACACCCCCTTAGATTGCCCTTTTTGTCAGCTCTCGTATACTGTTGGGAACTGTTCCTGTAAATCTTACTTCACCACATGCAAGACGCATTTATTTGTTTATTTGGCTGCCGTTGCTTTTTGCTGTTCAACTTATCAATTACAGCCGTTGCCACTGAAGATGTGCAAACTTTTCATGAGGTACACAATATAAAAAAGTATTTTCATGCACCAATATCTGTGATCACGCTTAGGCATGAACGTTGAAATTTCGCAGGGCATTGATTCGATGTACTGTCGGTTAAGGTATTGCGGAAAAAACAAGTGACCACTAAAAACTAAGGTCACCTCTCTCAAAAACCAGAAAAAGAAGAAATTATGCAGCATTCTGTTTGATAAAATCTATCAGTCTGAAGAAGATTGAATTTTAAAAGCTATCGTAGAAAAGTTGCCAGCATTCAGTGCCGTTATAACAATGCAAGAACCTTTTGAAAAAAATTTTCTTAAGATTACGAAGACTTGGGTAAGTTATGAGTGACGTAGCATTGCGCCAATAGGGAAGGGTGATCTGGGAGAAACTAACATCAGCTGAAAAATCTTGAGTCAAGAACCAGGCAACCAAAGAGACGTGCTCCAGCGCACGCTTGGCATCCTGGAACGTCGATGGATGGATGGATGAATATTACTGTACCCTTTAGATCGGGCGGTGGCTAATGCCACCAAGCCGTAATACTTAATGAGCCAAAAACTAGATTAATTTTTTCCTTTAATTAGTGAGGTTGAGGATTCGTATTTTGCACTGAAAGGTTTATTTTCACACATGTCTTGACTTTAAGCACCAATCAGATAACCTCCTTCTAGTTAATTCTACCCGCTTAAAATATATTTTGCCCTCCCTGTCCCTAAACCCCAGTGCTTTGAAGAACTCTGCGCCATCATCCTGAACTATAGGGTGAATCTCTTCACGGAACATTATCAAGTGTTCGGCAGTTTCTTCTTCCTCTCCACACGCACTTCATACCGTGTCTACCCCTTCGTATTTGGCCCGATATGTCTTGGTTCGCAATACTCCAGTCCTGGCCTCAAACAGTAGAGAACTACCCCGAGTATTATCATAGATCCTTTCCTTGGCAATTTCCTGCTCAAAAGTTTGGTAGATCTCTAGTGCGGACTTCTTAATCATGCCAATTCTCCACATGTCGGTCTCAGCTTCCTTCACCTTCTTTTTACCCGATAATTCTTTTTGGTTTGGCCCCCTGCTGTTTTCTAAGTATTTACCAGTCAATTTCCTGGTTCGCTTCCTTCTCTTTGTATCGACAACCTTCATGTACAAGTAGCTGAAAACCTTCCTTGCCCAACGCTCCTCCACCATTTCTCTCAATCACTTCTCAAATTTTATCTTGCTGCTACCTTCCCTGCCCTCAAATGATGTCCATCCCATATCACCTTGCACTCCCTGATTTGGTGTATTCCCGTGAGCTCCTAAGGCAAGCCTACATATTCCACGTTGCTTAATTTCTAATCTTGTTTGAACTTCTGATCTTTTTTTTATTTTTTAATTTTTTATTCGGGCATAACACATACAGGGTTTGCCCGCGAGGTAAGCGAAAAGAAGGACTTAAACCCCCTGACTAGGCCGTACCTCGCTGGCGCAGCAGAGACAGCGGATTCGAAAGTTGCAATTTCACTAGAACATAATAAGTCGACATCAACATAATCACTAGTGCGATAAGAGCATGATCGCTAATTACAGTAAGAAGGTAATGACAGTAATGATGTATAAACAGCAAGAACATAATCACTAAGCAACAAGAACATAAAAATGCAGTGACCAGTAATGCTTACTTACAGTAACACATAGTACCAATGCTAATGCTGTAACCAAAAATAATAACATTTACACAACACATTTAATTCCGAAGCAAGAAACATATTCATTATTGAATGTTTAAATTCATGAATTGTTTTACAACTTCTGGCTATTTTAACAACATTAGGATACTTATTACATAATGACATAGCTTCATACTCAATGGTTTGCATACCATAATTTGTCCTGGCCTTCTTCATTACTATTGATGTGCGGCGTAATCTGTACCCTGTGTCTCGACTGAGGTCCCGGTTTGAAGATGTCTCAAAGTTGCTGTAAACTTTTTTAAACAGCCGAATGCAAATCTTCGATCTGTAAGAGTTTCTAACGTCAAGAAAAGTGTAGCGCATCATTATTTTGGAAGACCTTATGTATTTATTTGAAGAGTTAAGCAAACGAACAGCTCGACGCTGTAGTACTGCTAGTTTTTCTATATCGGTTTTGTTTCCGTTGCCCCATACTAATAAGCCATAGCTAAGATGTGAATGTACAAATGAAAAGTACAGTTGCCTGACAAACTTGACAGGCAGATAGCATCGGATTCGTCGTAATAGACCAACAGAGTGTGTACCTTGGTGCGAACTTTATTTATGTGCTCTGACCAGCTTAAATTTTTATGAAATATAACACCTAGAAAAGAATGGCTTGTCATCTTGCACAACCTCATGCACAAGACTGCATTGCCGAACATCAGACCAGGAACCATGAGCCCTTTTCATACTCCTCCCACAACATCATACCTATTGTAATTCCTCAGTGCCCTGTTTTTATTACCGCTGCATTCCTGTTACCTTTAGTCGTCACGTATGTTTTCCCTTAGGTACTCAGCCCCATTGCTTATACATACGCCCAGATATTTGTATTTATCTGTTATCTCTACCGTGACCTCCTGTATTCTAAGCTCACTACCTTCATTGTCATTAAATATCATGACTGCTGATTTTTTCTTACTGAATCTGAAATCTAACCTACCTCCCTCATTACCACAGATGTCCACCAATCTCTGCAAATCTTCCTTGTTGTCGGTCATTAGCACTACATCATCTGCGTACATCAATGCTGGTAGTGCTTGTTCATTGAGTTTTCCTTGTTTTACAAAAGAGAGGTTGAAGCCCAGTCCACGTTTCTCTAAATTGGCCTCTAATCCTTGTAGGTACGTCATGAATAATAAGGGTGACAGAGGACACCCCTGCCTAAGCCCCCGTTTTACCTCTGCAGACTTGGATACCTGTTTTTCCCACTTTATAATTACCTTGTTACCTTTAGAGATATCCTTTAAAAGATTAGTGACTACATCTTCCACGCCTAGTGTGTCCAGTATTCCCCACAATTTCTCTTGAACCACGCTATCGTACGCTCCCTTGATATCAAGAAATGCTAGCCATAGGAGCCCGTGTTCCTTTTCTGTGATTTCGATGCACTGCGTCAGTGAGAACAGATTGTCTTTCAACCTCCTGTGTTTCCGAAGCCCATTCTGCAGTTCCCCCAGCACCCCCTCGTCCTCTATCCATGCCAGCAGTCTTTCATTCATAATCTGCATCGCCAGCCTGTAGACCACTGATGTCACTGTTATAGGATGGTAGTTCTTTATGTCAGATTTGTCCCCATTTTATTTATAGATCAAGCTCATCCTGCTAAGTTTCCTTCCATCCGGGACTTCACCATCGATAATTATTTTGTTCACTGCCTCTCTCAAAGCCTGCTTAGACTTCGGACCTAATGTCTTTATCAGCATAATTGGGATGCCAACTGGGCCTGTTGTTGTACTACTAGGAACCCTTTTCTCAGCTCTTTCCCACTCTCATTGTGAAAATGGAGCCATTGCGCCACTTGATTCATCCTTGTCTATTGTGGTGCAAAAGCACTTCTTTGTTGAAACTTTTCTGTCCCCCTTGTTGTTATATATTCAATAGCTTCGTCCCCTTCTAGCCTAGCACCTTGAGCTGTAGTCACAAACCTCTCCTCTAGGCTCGTCTCCTTTTTAGGGAGTTTAGATGGTTCCAAAATTTTGCAGCGGTCTTTCTATCTGTTTTATTTACTTCTGCCAGCCACTGAGCTCCCTTTTTTCTAATATATTCATTGATCAGAAGAGATGCATCTCTTCTACAGCATAGGAAGATTTCCCATTTTCTTTAAACATCATCTGCCGGTTCACCCCGCTGCTTAGCTTGTCCGTGTTCCCTAGATGTTTCCTGACGTTTTGCTATGGTTCTCTTAACTTCCTCATCCCACGAACTTTTGGGTTTGTGTCTTCTTTTCCAGGGTGACTTGTCACGTGCCTTACCAAGCTCTAGCTTAAACAGTCTAATTAGATTCGTGTATGTCCACACTGTTTTATTATCCTCAGTGATTACTTTCTCAGTTTGTTTAGTGGATATTTCAATTTGCCTTTCTGAATAAAAATTTTTCTGTAGTTGCTCATCTTGTCTTCTTCCCACTTTCACTGATCTTCCAAAACATAGCTTGGTACATTTGTGATCACTATCCACTCTTCTGAAGTTACCTTCATTATTGTGCATTTTCCTGAGCTTATCATACATCCTATGTGACATCAGTGCGTAATCTATCGTTGACTGCAGCCTTCCTACCTCCTATGCTATTTGCCCTTCACACTTGTCGGTACTGTTGCAAATGATCAAATCAAGGCTTTCACTCATATTCATGATCATTTTGCCTGTCGGGTCGGTATACCCATCTATATCTTCTATGTGCGCATTCATATCTCCTAGTATAATTATCTCGCACTCTCTTCCTAACTCCTGAATGTCCTTTGATATACACTCTACCATTGCCTGGTTTTCCTGTCTCGCCTTTGCTCCCGTCCACAAGTACACAAAACCAAGGAG
The DNA here is from genome assembly GCA_013436015.1 of Rhipicephalus annulatus. Lineage (NCBI taxonomy): Eukaryota > Metazoa > Arthropoda > Arachnida > Ixodida > Ixodidae > Rhipicephalus > Rhipicephalus annulatus. Next base: position 602,826 of record WOVY01001177.1, on the reverse strand, counting down.
TGTCCTTTGCCCTGCCACTTTCCCTTTTAGCCATAAATGTTCTTTGCACTCCTGCTTGACCCTTTGCCAGTCTGTACTTTTATGATTGAATGCCCCAATACCACCCCCCTTTCTGCTGTCTTCTGTTCTGTTACAATATTCCCACGCGTACTCCGGATTGTTCGGAGGTTGTTTCATGTCCCTGAGATGTGTTTCTACAAAACCGTATACCATCGACCTCTCTTCCCTAAGCTGTTCTTCTATCTTTTTCCACTTCAGCCTGTTCCTACCACACTGCATGTTAATATACCCTATGTCTGAATTGGCTCGGCGCTCGTGAATACGTCTATTTCTGCCCCGGACTCTACCTATCTTAGATACTGGTGCCACTTTGGAATCGTATCTATCCATACCACCTGTCAAAGAGTGTGCCTGGTTGTTTCTCTAGTTACTAGCTATCCTGCACCCCGAAGAGCCCGCTTGCCTCCCATAAAATCTACTGCGCGTCCTGCAAGTCGCCAACCCACCACCAGACCTAGCCGTCTATCAAAGTGAATTCTGTCTCGTCGAAAACAACCCTACCTAGGCACCTTTGTTTATTTCTACCACCTCAAAGCCTTTTTCTCGGCTCATGCGCCATATCTCTTGGTTTGCGTTGACAACCGCTCTTTGCAGGTTGCTATCGCACACCGGTACCTATGCTGTTGTGCATGTCACTACCTGTACCTTAGGAGAAGTGGCGCGCATGTCATCGACGCTTTTCGCCAGTGTGGTTGCTAGTCCTGCTGTATCTTCATTTAGACATCGTTTGAAACACCTGAAATTATCACGAGGTTTCGTCTATCAGCTGTAGTTTTGAGTTTTGCGCTCGCTTGCCTCATGACTGCTTCCAGCTTGCGTCCTGGGAAAGCCCCTACTGCAACCCTCTTGTCACCTCTTACCCTCTCTCTTTGAAGGCTTCTGTGCATAGATTTAAATTCGAGTCCCTGGCGATTATCACATGCTGTGACTTTTAAGCAGAAGGGTCCTGCATCTGGGGGTTACTTGCACCTGTAACGCCGGCTGCTTTGTCCCCTCCCAGCTCCACCACTACTTCACTGAAGCTGGGCCTTGCGACAATTGAACCGGCTGAACCGAACTTGCTTGATCTTACTTCTCCGCAGTTCTGGTTGCCTGTTCCCTGCTGTTTTCTCCGTAGGCCACTCCTTTCTTCAGCTTCGCTAGTGCTTCCTCGGCGGACTTCAGCCTTTCTTTCATAGCCCTCGTTTTCTCTTGCTCTGTCCCCAACGCAATCTCAAGTTCGGATATTCTCATCAGCAGGTCACTCAGGGCAACCATCATTTTCTCCATTTTTTCCTCGACCTCACATTGCTTACCCTTCGCGTCAGCCTCTTCTCCTTCCACTGCTACACTTAGGTCCACTTTCAAAGCCACCCTACATCCTAAACACTTTACAGTTTTCTTAACCTTGGGTTTCCGACACCAATTGTCCCTATGACTTGTCTCACTCGATAATTACAAAACTCGAGCCCTGCCCTACGATGAAGAGAAAGTCTAAACTCTGTGCACCTCGGTGCACCTCCCCGCGGGTCGAAAAAAAAACAAAAAAATCAAACACGCACCACGCACAAACTAATAAATACCTGGTGACTGACCCCCGAAAAAGCCGTACAATAAAATAAGTGCTACAGGGATTTTAACTGCTGCCTTATAATTATAAAGACTAGCTCAAAACAAGCAGAACAACTTATCTGCGCAGTCGATCGGGAACGCTCAAAAAACACGTCCATCTACCGTGACAGTCTGAATCGAACCTGCTTTCGCTGCTTTCGTCAGTGGCCGAAAGCAGCGCCCCCAAGGTTGTACACGAGTAAGTTGCTGCTCCATGGCGCCCGAGCGCGCTAGAGGCTTGATTTACTTCCCGTACCTCTTCCCCCTTTATGACATAATAACAATAAAGTTGTTTCACTCACCCTTGCAGATGAAAAGTGGGAGGTATGTGTTCCGCTCTCGCACAAAGGGTCAACAAAAATTGAGGGCAGTTTCACGCCTATGCGATCTGAGTAAACGGTGGAGTGGACGAATGCAGATTCCATTCATTATTGACCTTTCTTCTTGTTCTTTTTTGTTACTCTCTATTCATTTTTTTCGTACTTATTACTTTATTCTATCTTTCTCTATTTTGTTCATTGAAATTTTCTTCCAGATCTTTTTCTACACTTTATTCTTTCGTCTATCGGTCTCTTTCTTGACAACTTTCATTGTGCCACCTCTTGAGTCTAATATCACTCCACTTAAGCCTCAGTTATCTTTCGCACCCTTTGCTATGCTACTGTGTGCTATGGTTGACCCTCTTACCTTTCCTTTCTCTCCTCTTCGTTCTCACTTCTCTTTTTCAACCCCAGCTAAAATATATTGCTCAAAGCTATGTTATTCTTTGCCCTCTACCCTCCTCATTTCACTGCTCCTCACACTCATGTCACTTACCTTCACCACCACTTCCTTTTCCACCTCTTGCATACTACCCTATTCTAGGCTATGTTACGCTCTGACCATCTTTCGGGTGCCTCGATGTGCGCGCGCATCTGCTCCCAAGGTGGAGACGCCTTTTGAAAGACCCTGCGTGACCTAGCAGCCATATTGGTTCAAAAGTGCCAAGTGGCAGACGAAGGATACCGTGGGAATGGTGCTGTAAACACATTGTTCTTGACCTATTGAGATCTGTTCTATAGCCACTATGACAGGCTGCTATAGCTGCATTGCATAATTACCGAATGGTGCTCCTTGAGAAAGAGGACGTTTAAACTTTGCGTTAACCATGCGGTGTGAACAAATGCCTCAGCTACC